>CM060882.1:66382699-66787699 GCA_030762935.1 Hymenopus coronatus
AAGAACTGGATAGGCGTTGTTGTTTATTACTTCAGGTAGATAATTTTTATAAACCAAAAATAATAAGGGACCCAGAATAGATCCTTGTGGGACACCATGCTTTATTTCACACCATTCAGAATATACATTGCTGTTATTTGAAGTATTTATTATAACCTTTTGCTTTCTTTTTGATAAGTAAGATGTAATCCATTGATACCCTTTGCCCTTAATTGCATAGTGTAATAATTTTGATAGAAGTATTTCATAATTAACGCAGTCAAATGCCTTTGATAGATCACAGAATATTCCTAGTGTGTTAAGTTTGCCATCCAGTGACTTGAGAACTTCATTTGTTAAATTGAAGCTGGCATCACTAGTTGATATGCTCTTCCTGAATCCAAACTGCTCTTTTGCTAAAATGTTATATTTATCTAGATGGTGATGAGTTCTTTTAAACACAATTTTTTCAAAGATTTTCCAAAAAGCTGTAAGTAAAGATACTGGTCTATAGTTTGACATTTCTGAGATTTGCCTTTTCTTGTATAATGACTTAACAACTGAATATTTTAATCTGTCTGGAAATGTTCCTGTTAACATGATATGTTAATATATGACTTAAAGGTTTGCAAATAATGTCAGCACATATCTTTAGTGTTTTTGTGCTTATTTGATCGTATCCTGATGAATTTTTGCTTTTCAGGGATTGTATTACTTTTTTTATTTCGGTTGCACGTGTGGGTACTATCTCTAAGGATGTAAAATTTTCCATACAGAATTCCTGAAGGTACGAATTTGGATCTCTCTTATGCATTTCTTTGTCAGTAAATTTTCTGCCACCTGACTGAAATATTTATTAAATGCATTGGCTATCTGCTGGGGATCATTTATGGACACATGGTTTGCTTTAATTTCTTTTATATCATTTTTCAAGTGATATTTACCAGTCTCTTTTTTAATGATGTTCCATACAGTGCTAGGCTTATTGTGAGAGGACTGTATTTGTTTTTCATAACAAAGTTTTTTAGCTGCATTTATAACCCTTTTTAGAATTCTGCAGTACATTTTATAGTGTTGTCTACGTCTAGCACACATACTTTCTCTAGTTGCTAAATAAAGTTCTTTTTTATGTCTACATGATATTTTTATACCTTGAGTTAGCCAGTCATTTTTAGAATTGTTATTAATTTTCTTTACATGGAGTGGAAAACTAGAACTATGAATTCTTACGAAAGTGTTTAAGAAGGAGTTAAATTTATCTTTTACATTATTTATTTATGAATTTCTTCTCATGATTCCTCGGAGAATTTAGCTGTTATTTTTTTTGGAATTGGGTGTATAATAATCAATTTTGATGAGTTGTCCATCATGGTCTGAAAGTCCATTAGCAAAGGGTTGTATTTCATGGTACTCTTTTTTAGACATATCTATAAAAATATTGTCGATAGCCATTTTGGAATTATTTGGAATTCTAGTTGCAAAATTGACTGTATGCATAAGATTATATGCATAAGATTATATGATCTTAATAGTAAACAAATTTGCATCTTTTGATTGCTATCAAGAAATCTATGTTCAAGTCACCACACAAAATAAATTGAATCTTTGGCTTGAAGAGCCAAATGTCGAGTTATGTAGAAAGTTGTCAAGATTTCCTGTGGGTGCTCTATAATTAGTTGGTTTACTGTGTTAATATGAACAGCGCAACATTCAAAGGTTTGTTCCATACAGTATTTTTCAAGATCAATTACGTTGATAATTACGTCCATAATTACTAACAATATGCATCACTTAGAATAATTAAAGTAATTTTTATGTTAATTGCTTTATTTAGGTATACATATGAACTCATTCTTTTTCATTTCATGAGAAGGCTGCTTATAAAGCAGCTGTAATGAATCTGAAGAGTTCTGCTAAAAATGGCATGGTGCAAAAGACTGTGAAGGTGCTGAACACGAATGAAAGCAATTTTCAAACAGAAAATGAAGTTGAAATGCAGTAAGTACATCTTTTCATTAAACATTTTAAATACTTAACTGTAAAGTTCACTGTGATGATTGGCTGATTTTGACATCAAAGTTAGCTATGTTTTGCTTTTGTAATTCTAAACAGCTATGTTAAATTCTTGTGCAATGGAATACCTTATTTTGGATTTTATTCATTTTATTCTGTAACAAATGTCTTTATTGACTTAAAATGTAGTTACAAATAAAGCTTTAATTTCACTGCTGCATATAAGTCATTCAACACCTAGAC
Organism: Hymenopus coronatus; assembly: GCA_030762935.1. Lineage (NCBI taxonomy): Eukaryota > Metazoa > Arthropoda > Insecta > Mantodea > Hymenopodidae > Hymenopus > Hymenopus coronatus. Next base: position 66,384,935 of record CM060882.1, read on the forward strand.
AATTTATGGTCACACGTCATCCATGGCTCATGCTCCACTGTGCCCTCACACTCCTGTCACTCATGAGTCATGACTCAGTCCAATTCACAGCACAACTGCTCTGCACTTCTTCCTCCTTTTATAGTGAGAAAATGATGTCACAGACTTTCTGCAAAACTGTTGGAGGTACTAGAAAGTGAAGCTTGGAGAAACATCTTAAATATCGGGAAAGAATCATGTTGTCATGAGAAGTGTCTTGTGTTCTGGAGGATCCTGTTTCAGCGCTGCATTGTTTATGCATCCAATTGCGATGTCTTACATTCCAGTTCCACCACCACATACCAGAGTAAATATTACAGGCCAACATTGTCACACTGCTCTCTTCTTAGGGCTGATTGTCCCAACCAGCACCATCATAGTGTGCTAGACAATCCAAATGTACTACCAGTTTCTTCCCTCTGTATGCAGTAATCAACATCATTTATCTTTTCACCACAAGGTACAGGCCTTTCCATAGTAGTTGAAGCTTGGGGCAGCGCCCCTTGGTCCAGGTAAGGCAGTTCAGCTGCGCCAAATCACCTTGTTAGAAATCTTGGCTGTTGGCCTCCCAGTCATAATGGTTCTTCATTCAATCGCTCACTACCTAGATGTTTTGACAGACCATCTCATCCATGTCATGAAGTCAGTCTACGAGATGTTCCATGTAGTCAACTGCTGGATGTTCTGTCACAGGAGGACTCCCAAATATCAAGTCGCACATTATATGCAGCTCTCTGCCAAAGACCAAACTGGTCAGCGTCAGCCCAGTGGTGTTGTGAGTTGAAGAGCGGTAGGCCAGCAAGAAAAGTGACCATCTCACATCTCAATCTCTTTGGTGATTGTCCACAGCCTTCCTCAGATGTTCTTCAAGAGTCTTGATGTACCGCTCAACCATACACCTCCGGCCACTTGGTTAAAGTAATTCCTGGCAATCAACAGATACCTGTTTGCCTCTTGGGACAATGAATGGCCTAGCTACATTGAAGGCTAAGTGTTTGAGGGTTGTTTCCATGTTATACTGCTACATACGACCCCCAGCTCCTGGTCTGCAGATCACAACTTTCTTTACACACATGATATTGGCAACCTCTCAGCATCTGCCCATAGTCTCAACCAGTAGTACCATTGTTGGAGCTTGTTGATGGTTTGGTCGGGTCCCAAATGTCCTCCCAAGGTCCCAGCATGTACTTCCTCCAGTACTTCAACGATCTTACTCCGAGAAAGGATCAGCTGCTATCTCTGGGTCTTCCCATCAGGTGACTCCCTTACTCTGAACAGCACCCCATCTCTGATGTTCAATGAATCCCATTGGGCCCAGTAGTACTTGCATCACAGCACTCCTTGGTGCAATGTCCTCCCAGGTCAGCCTAGTCCCTGCCTCCACTTCCAGGAGTGGCCTCAAGGCAGTGTCTGCCAGCTGCTCCCTTCTAGGCCCTGCGATATTCCATCCAGCTGCAGATATCACTGAAATAACACAGACAGTTATGGAGCGCTCTTTCTTTCCAACCTTAGTGCTGGACAGGATTATCTGGACATGGCATCCGCATTGGTGTGGCTGCTTCCTTTCCCATGTCCAATGTAAAGGTGTAATCTTGCATCCTCTGGACCAATGGGCTGTCTGTCCCTCCAGGTTCTTGAAACTTAATAACCTGGTGAGGGCAGCATGGTCAGTTCTCAGGTGGAATGGCTGACCATGCAGGTACTTGTGGAAGTGCTCCAAAGACACTACACTACTGCCAGAAGCTCTTGCCAGGTAACACAGTAGTTCTCTTATGCTTTGTAGAGTGTCTTGCTGTAGTAGGCTATTACCTACTCCTGGCCATCCTGGATAGAACACCATTAATGCCAGTATGGTGTCCGTAATAAAGTCACCTCCAAGTTATGGAAATCTTAAAATAGGAGAATGGATGCATTGCCTCTTGTGACCACATATAAGGCCATGCTCTTCCATCAGATGGGTGAGAGGTTTCATGATGTTAAAGAAATGTAGTTATGCAGTAGTAGCTGCATAAGCCCAGGAAATTATGCAGCTCTCGTTTGACTTTTGGGCAGGGCCAATCTCTCACCATCTGAGCCTTCTCCGGTCCATGGCCATTCCAGATGGTGAGACTATGAGGCCCAGGTAGTTCACTTCCTTGCAGAAGGGTTGGCACTTCTTCACATTCAAGTTAGCTGCCTACAGCATCCAAATAGAGCAAACAGACATCATAGGTCAACCGTCTCATCACTGATTCCATGAGACGCTTGAAGGTGGCTGGCGCATTACACATGGCAAAGGACATTACCATAAATTGCCAAAATCTTTGGCCATTCGAAATGCGATCTTCTCCTTGTCTCTTAAGATCTAAGGCCATTTGCCAGTATCCTGATTTCAAATCCAAAGTAAAGAATCTTTGGGTGCCTACAAATATGTCTAGGGTGTCATCAATCTGGGGTAAGGCGAAACATCCCTTCTTCTCTAAAACTACGGGGAAACACCATGGGTTGTTGGACCCTTCAATGATTCCCCTAGACTTCATGGCCTCCAAGAAGAGTAGATGCAGGACCTTCTCCAGCTGTGAAGTGGTCAGATGGTCAGCTGCCCTCTTTAGTCAGTCTTTCAGCCAGGGTCCTATGCTCTTCGATGGTGCTGGCCGTTCGTATTCTTTGCACAGTATTATACTGACAGCTGGTTCACATTTTTCTAACTCCATTCCAGCCTGGATGTCCTGGTCAGTGTCCATCAGGTTCAGCAGACTCATGAGTACTTCCTCCCGATAGGGCAACAATGCTCGGGCAACACATAGTCCATGTAGTGATGTTTTCCTCTCCAATACCAATTTCCTTGACCATTGATCCTCCAGTTCAACACCTTCACCACCACCTTGCTTCTTGTGGGCACAACTATGGATCACCCTTCAGATCCCCGTAAATTCTTGTGGACTCTGGAGCAACACCTCATCTCAAGTCGCATAATCCTCCAGCCGACGTCAACCATTGCTTTGTGGCTCCTGAGGGCATCTAATCCCAATATCACATCCTCAATCACTCTTTCAATGAGCAGGCTCCCAGTGCTCCATCCCAGTATTAACTCCAGCAAGGCCTCCTTCTGCATAGGTAAAAACGTTGCCCGATGCCATCACTAGTTGCTAAGGATGATGGGTGATTGTGTAGGCAAGCCCTTTGCATCATCAGTTCTGACTACAGTCACGGCTGCACCTGTGTCTGTGATTATCTGGAGCAGCTTCCATTGTATCTAACCATCTCGATGAAGCTGCTGTCCACCAAGGTACATAGCATCACTCGATGGGGTGGTGGCAATGGACCTGCCGTTCCCCTTGTCATGCCAGGCCTTGCTCGTTTTTTGCATGCTAGTCATCTTGGTGTGGACAGTTCTTCACTAGGTGACCTGACTTGCCACACCCCCAGCACACACAATCTGAAAGCCTTCATCTCTGAGTTGTATGTCTCTCCCTGTCCTAGCGAGTACTTCTGGACCTCAAGGTGGTGCAGCTGTTGTCTTGAGCGCTTCCATATAGTTAACGTCTTGTGGACCGACATTTAGGTAGACGAAGATTATTAATTAATAAAGGTTTATTAAATTTGATAATTTTTAATTTTTATTTAATTTATGTATTAAATTGTTAAATTTAATTTTATAATATCTTATAGTTGCTGAGCATCAGGCGCTGCCATATCTCAACATCACACACTCCATTGACAAAGGAGCATGCAGCTTCCTGGGACACATAGTTAGATTGCAGATTCACCAGGGCTTTGTTTGCAAGCTGTTCGATGGCCAGGGTGAATTCCTATATTGTCTCATCTGGCTGTTGCAGCCTTGCTGACTGTGGTAGACTGCGACAGATGATGGTTCCCGAAGCAGTTTTCGAGTGCTTCCCAGATCTCCCTGGACTCTTTTGATGTCAGGATTGCCTTTAGCACTTCAGCTGCCCATCCCTGGAGGCTTGCTGTCAGCTGTGAGGCCTTCTCTTCTGCTGAACATCAGTTATGTGTGTCAACGGCAGTGAATTGTCACGGAAAACTTAAAAAATTGATGTCACATTGTACTTGGGTGACTTGATGTGTGGAGGTGTTGTTTTGCATCCTGTCTTCTCAATCTTCAAATCCTTAAGCCTCCCATCGAGCATCCTCTGCACTACTGTGTTCAGTTTTCTTGGTACTGCTTTTGGCTCTAACATCCAGGTCATTAAGGCATTGGTCGTTCATCATTCCAGCAAGACTTTTGACCTTTTCTTTGAGATCTTCCACTTTTTTCCCAAGTTTTTCCACAACATTCTTAATGTTGGATAGTTGCTCCTCAGTTTTGATAGAAAGTGTTGTTTTCATTGTAGACATTTTTTATTTCATTTCCAGCTGCATCTTCTCAATCTTCTCTATTCCAAATTTCATTTCTTCCATTCCGGTTTTCATTTTCTCATCCATCTTCTTCACTGCAGTTTCCATTCTGGTCTTCATTGTATCTATCTTCAGTGTCATTATTTTACTTCCCATTTTGCCCATCTTCTCTAACAATTTTTTAAGCATCTCTTCCATCTTGGCTTCTCTATCCCACTCCTGACACAGTGTAACAAATGTCATCATTGAATTAAAATATAGTCACAAATAAAGCTTCAATTTTTCTTCTGCAAATAAGTCACTTGATGCGTTGACAGTTTATGGCATGCCATCCATTGGTCATACTCCTTTGTGCAATAACACTCCCGTTACTTGTGGCTCGGTGCATTTCACAACACAACTGCATTGCACTTCTTCTTCCTTTTATAGCAAGAAAATGATGTCACAGACTCACAATGTCAAAGGTAGTAGAAACTGAAGCTTGGAGAAATATCTTGAATATCGGGAAGAATCATGATGTTGTGAGGAGAGTCTTGTGTTCTGAAAGATCCTGTTGCACTGTGCCGTTGTTTATGCATGCAACTGCAATGTCTCACATTCCAATTCTACCACCACATACCAGAGTGAACATGAGAGCAATCAGATACTGGACGACATTGTTAAAATGCTTTGAATAATGATTATTTGTTACAAAATTCTGCTAATCAAAAATGTCTTTATATGTATCCTCCTGCCTCTTCCAAATTTTTGAGATCACTCATTAATATAGGGACTCTGTGGGTAATGCTTAAAGTGTGGTTCTCAGATGTCCTACAAAGTATGGGGAGGTCCCTTTTTTAATCATTGTTTTATCCCAAAAGTATTCTTTGGACTGTTTTTGTTCCAAATTTTAAAATCACTAACATAATGATGGGAGTAAAATTATCCACTGATGTTTTAATATAGAGATAGTCTCCATTAATGTTGGATATATCCAGGGTTTCTTATTGCGGCAGAATGCACTATAATGGCATTACAAACCTCTTTTTGCAACTTGTCAATTGTCTTAAATTGACAATAGCGCACTATATGACTTGTTGCTTCATTATGAGAATTGATGCTAAACTATTGCTTGGCACTTGATTGGGAATTCATGTGAATACCAATTCCTCAGACAATTTCTTCATTTTTTATTAAGCCGACAACAGAAAATGAAATAGGTGAAATATTGATAATCTACCAATTAAAACAGTCAATGGGTGAAACAGAATTAGTCCTAGGTTGTTAAAAAGCTGTAAAAATGCTATCCTAAAACCAATAACACAATTAATTATTCAATGGAACAGGTGGATTTCCAGAAATTCTAAAATTGAGAGTGATAAGACCAATATTAAAAAGGGGGGGGGGGATGAACAACATACTGGTAACTTTACACCTATTACTCTAACATTTGAAATTTCTATATTATTTGAAAGAGTTTTATTGTTAAGGTTATGTAGCTATCTAAATAAATACAACATGCTAAAAGACTTTCAACATGGTTTTAGAGAAGGACGATCCACTATTATTGCCATTAATCAATATATACATGAAATAATTGGAAAACTAGAAAGTAATGAGAAGGTCAGCATTATATTCTTAGATATATCTAAAGCTTTTGATTGTGTTGATCACATGTTGATTAGTAAGTTTGAAAATTATACACCAAAGCTAAGCATTCTTTGTACTTGGAAACTCTATGTAAAGAATATATATAAATGACTAAATTACAATATTAAGCACTGCACTCCACACTGGCGCACAATCCACAGAATTCTTTATTAAAAAGTTTATGTTTCTGTTTATTATAAAACATGCTTCTGTTGTTTTTGGTGTGTGAAGGGAGCAAGAAGATGAAGATGACAAAAAATCGGAGATAACAGATGAATATATAAACATAGAGGTGGTTGAAGTAATGGATTTTACTGCAGCCTGGGAGGAAGTAGAATACATTTGTTTCTATTGTGAAGCAGCAGTAATGGGCAAAACAAACTTTATGTTGCACCAGACATCAGTACATAAAAATCAGGTGTTCAGCTGTCCAATGTGTGAACTGGTGTTTGAGTTAGAGGCCGAGTTCACAGAACATCTTGAAACGCACGTTGAGGAAGAGGAAGAAGAGGAAGAATATGGGTATGTATCTCCATATAGTACTACTAAATTATTCTTATTGCTTGCCATGTATGTATTTTATAAACTTCATATAATTTAAAAATTACATTACTTCCTTTGCATTACATTTGCTAACTTTTACTTCATATTGCTATAGTGTTTAACACCTGCTTTTACTACTTTGGTACTGCAGGCAATGATACTGATGATGTATGGAATAAAGATGAAACACTGGTACAAACCTAGGCTGCCTGGGTGAGAGGTGAATGATCTAACCATTCAGCCATAAGTTAAGTGTTCATAAGTGCTGACTTTTATGCATTTTAGGGAAGGGGGGGCAGGATGTGCAATAGGCTATGTATTAATTAAATATTTAGTTATTCAGGTAAGAGGTATTAAATCATAGCATAATACAGTTTAGATACTTTCAATTGCCTGAAAATTAAATGATTCATTAATTTGAAGTTTGCAGAAAAATAATTTTAGATCTGTTGAGTCTTACTTTACCTTTTTCCAGTGAAAGTGAGGCATCTCAGTTCACTCCTAGGGGTACAGATGTCTGAAATCATTATGACATGGAGTCGGTAGGTCAGTGATTCAAATCTCATCAGAACATCCTCAGTGACTTAGGTTTTTTTCTAGGTTTTCCTTAGTCTTCCTAACTGAAGACACAGAGAAGGTTCCCCAAACTTGGGCATAGAATATTTATTTCCCAAATTTCCTTTTTTTTTTTTTTTTCTTCTCTTTTTTCAATTATTTTCATGTATCATTAGTATTCATCCCTGTTTCCTACTTATAAACTTGACTACGATTATGAAGTTCCAAGTTTGTGGGTTCTTTACAGTCACTATAGATGACAGCAACAGTGTTTAAGTGAATACAAAGAATTTCAATCCATGATCACACAAATGACTAAAGTAATTTTAAAAGATTAGTACGACTTACATATGAGGGTAGTCATGAATTTAAAAAAAGAATGCAGCATGATTTCTATACTGCTCTATGCAAGGGGAGGCTAGCTATAGGCAATATAAAAACCTGTTCAAAGAAAATACCAAATATGAGCATGAACTGGCTAGAGAGAATATGCATGGTTATTTCTAACATGGGTTAGAAATTTGGGGACCAGAGAAAGGATGGGAACCCAAACCAGATGCATAGAATATTCTGCAAAATGATTCTGGGTTTACCGAGAGTAGCTCCCGATAGTGGAGCCCTAGAGTTGATGGGAAGAAAGGGCAGTAAAGGATTGGTAGTCAAACTTATTACGAAACACCAGCATAGGATCCAATTATTGGAAGAAGAAACCTCAGTAAAAGAATGAAGCGGGATTGAATAGAAGTTGGTTATATGAATTAAAGGGAATCGTAGGAGAAATCTGGTTGGGAGGATTATTGAATTTACAGACAACAGATGGACAAAGCCCATGGAAAATAGTAAAAGCAAGGATAGAGGATATATGGCAGCTTAAGAGATAAGAACTCTCTTGTACACTACATAGCTTTTAAAACTGGGGTAGGGAGAAATATATTAGTGTTTGCAACAAAATGGAAAGGGAGGGTTTGGCTTGGGCAAGAACAGGAACAATGTTAATAAGGGATTTAAAAGCTGACAAAGAGTTATGCTTGCTATGCTGCAAGTTGGACAAGAATTATTTGCATTGTATAACAGATTGTACAGAAAATAAGTTTGGAGAGAGGAAATATTGAATAAGAAGTGGGGCAACTTTCAATCAGATATATTGTATTTAAAATTGTTTGGAAATAACAGAAAGGATTTTTGAAGCAATTGAGCAAATATGTAGGGAAGATAAAGGAGAAGTGGTGGCGAAAAGTCAGGAAAGAAATACAAAAATTAATAGAGCCGGTAAATTAAGTATGAATCTGAGAAATGGTGATTCCCACAAAAAACAGTTTATACTAACTACAATGTGCAGAACCAACAACTATGCCTATCGAATGTAAAAATCACTTCTCTGTTTTAAATGAGAATGCAGATGCCAGAGATCCAGATAGTACAAAAGTGGAAAATAAAAACCTTCTAACACGAAAAAAAGAGCCACTACAAAGAAACGGAAATTACAAATTTATACAGATAGGCAAGGATGCGACATCACAGAAAAATTACACTTAAAGTTTGGAAGACACAGAAGTGTGTAGGAACATCAAACCTGGTGCAAGAATAGAAGTAGTAAAACACACTACTCCAGAAAGTGAAAATTTAAAAAGTGAGGACTTTGTAGTGATATTTGGTGATATGAATGCTGTCTCCAAAAATGAAGGTGAAAAAGTTATTTCTATCTGCAAAAAAAAGTGCTACCCAGACTAATTCATACAAACATGGTTATTGTCAACAGTCCTCATAGGTATGGTTTGATGACATCATCTGTAAACTGTGCAGTGACAACTTGCAATGAAGAACTAAAGAACGTTTTTAAGTACTTTAAAAATATCAATATAAATTGATGCAAATAGGTTAGAGAGTATTACTCTAAGCATGGCTTGTACATAAATACAAGAAGAAAGAAATTATGGGAGAAATCAGAATTATGAACAAAAAAGTTAGTTACATGCAAGATATTATAGTATTGCCCTATCACAACCAGAAAAACTAAATGTGAAACCTGTTGAGGTTATAAATACAAAAACAGGTTGAAATTCTAGGTAATGGCAATAAAATTGGAACATTTTAAATTAATAGTAAGAATAAATTGGTAATATTTCATCATAATATACAAAGTGTAACAAATAAAGGAGTTAGCTTGAAGACACTTACTAATAGCAAATTAAATGATGTAGATGTTACCGGACAAACAGAACACTAGTAAAGAGAGGATGAAATCCAGTATTGTAAATTAACAGGATTTTCGCTTAGTAGTTTTTATAATACAAAAGAAAAAATAATAGGGGAGATTTTTTATTTGTGAAGAACAAGATAGGGTACAAGAATGTCAATACCTTTGACCATTTACTAAATGATGAACATCTTGAAATATGCCTGACCAAAAATGTGCATGAACTGGAAAATTGTAATCATATGCATGTATAGGAACTCAAGTAGTAAAGTAAAACAACTTACAGATAAATTAGAAATAATTTTAGTTTTACCAAAAGAAACAATAAAAATTTAAATTAAATATTAATTTCATAACACAAAATGTAAATAAACAAAATATTCAACGGCTTGTAAACTATGGCATCAAAGTTGTAAATCCTTCTACTCACTCAAATATTAAATGAATCACAAACTGCAAATGATCAATTCATTATAAATAGAAATTGCTGATTGCAATATAGAAAAAAATGGACGTGCCATATCAGAACGTCATGGATAAAACTTTACAATTTTAAATAAATTAATAGATACACATAAAACAAGTAGAACTTATAATAGATATCAATATAAGTGATGTACTGAAGTGAAAACATACATTACTTGCAGCATTTAATCTCAATGGGAGATTGGGAATAAATGTACAGTCACAAACAGATGTAAATGAAGCATTTATGAATTTTTAAAATATACTTAATTATTACATCAATATTGCTATACCATTGAAAAGAATCCACTTAAAGAACAGCTGAAAGCTGAATTACAAAAGGGAAAATCTAAGACCCCTGAGCAAGCAAGTAAGAGAGACAAATCTTCAAGCAATATTATTAAACAAGAGACGTGGGACCAAAGCAAAAAACTATCTAATTACTGATTAAGAGACACAGGTAAAATGTTAATAAATCCATCACAAGTAGCAGAGATATTCAATTATTATTTTGCTGAAGTGGCAAAAATGTTGATAATTGATTCTAAAGGATCAACAACTTTGTCTATAACAAAAGATTATCCTATATACCATTTTATTTTTTTCCTATAACAGAAAATAAATTAATAACTATTATTAATAGCCTTCAGAGTAAAAAGAAATTTGTTGTGTTCCATTCATATGACTTTTTCTACATCTCTGCAACAAATTGTTGTTAAAAAGCTCATGCTTCTATTTATTTCATGCTAATCGAGAAAAAATTAGCAGAAATAGTCTTATTACTTGCTCCCTTGTAAGTAGAAGTGAAATAAGAGAGTACCATAGGTTAAAGTCATAGTCAAAAGTTGGTTAGTATGTGACTGAACTTCCTCTGTTTGTATGGACAAGAGTTGACAAATACCTGTATGAGAAAAATATAAGTTTTTCAAAGCAAGGAATATCTCAGAAACGATCAACTCCATGAAAAAAATGCATATAACATAAATTGTGTGTTTTAATGTGCTCTACATTTTCTGTGGGGTAGGTTTTTGTCCATCTCTTACGTGCACGCGCCCACACACACACACGTACACACAGTGTTCCAGAATCCAACCCACAAGTTGGCAGGATTGTAGAGGGGTTTGAGATAAACAGTTTGAGATAGGGGATCTATTGTCCTTTTTTTCCAAATGTCAAAGTTATGGCATGTTTTCTGAATTGCACAACAATGGACATATATTAAAGGAATGTGGACGTATGTGTCCTATTTTCATTAAGAATGACTCATTTGTATGTATGCTGTTGAAGAAATGCAATATTGGTGCAAAATCCATACAATATTTTAAATAATTGGACTTGCAACTTTGGCAAAATTACCTGTTCTTTGAGGGTGTTCATGCCGCTGATAACAGTTTGGTTGATTTCAGATCATATGTTGTTAGCGAGAGTGCTCTGCTCTAACATACTGATGGGTGAGTCGGTATATCACTGGTCATCGAAATCCACTATACAAAGTTTGCACCGCTCTCTGATGTTTCCATTTGTTGTTAGTTTTTTATTTTTCTTGTTTTTATCAAAGAGGTACACAATTGGAGCAGCTCTAATAAGCTTGCTTTACATTCCTAAAGCCAAGACAATAAACCCTCCAGTACAAATTACTTTCAAAAGACTGTGAATGATATTTACATAATGTTCAATATTAAATGCAGTAATTGTCAAAGAACCTGTGTAGATTAAAGCAATAAAACAATTAAGTTTGTTGAAAACATTTATATAATGTGTGCTTTGAAGTGCAGTAACTGAACTATGTTTTTGGGGTGGAATAAAAAAACCTGATTATTGCTTAGATTCAAACAGCGTTACTTCGAATTTATCCGTATTTAGATATTATAGCGTTTTAACCACTTGAGCTACTGTGGTCCAGCGAGAATGAGCTTCTGAAAACCTTAGCTAATGCCTACATGTGACTACTGTGAGAATGAATTGCTAGACATTGTGTTCATATTTTAAGTATATACATGTTATGTATAAGGAAAGAAATTGGTGCAAAACAAAGATCACGCAGACTAACATCCTAAGCTAATCTAAGCTGTGAACTTCAGAGCTCATGTGCTTTTTGGTGCCACATAGCACCATTGCACATGTTTAAGAATTTTGCATACCAGATGCCCATTGGATGAACAATTACTGACACAAACTTTAGCTGCTTGTGGTGAGGTTCACAACATCTCTGGAATTGCTTATACTGTGCGAGGTTCATCTCTTCATAAGTGCAATCTCTGCAAGGATGTTACAGATGTCACATTGAATAGTTCCTCTGGTGATATGTTGTATTTTGTGCTTCAGATAGAGTAGTGTTTCTTGAAGTCTCTTTCTATTTGCCTTTCATGTAGAGATGAAATAGTTGAATGCACTTTCCTGACTAATACATAGTTATTAATTAGTTTTATGTAGGTACTTGTTTTACTACATAGAAGTTATTCTTTTTATTTCATTTGAAGTAAATTTGATACAGTGATAATATTGTTTTATAATATTGTTTCATAAAATGTGAACTGTGCCTACAATTGTAATGATAAGTACATAACACATCAGTCAGTGTGTGATGCACTGTATTTTAGAAACTCCTTCGAGAAGTATAGAGATGTGTACCCCTTCAGGTGTTAAATGCATCTGTTATTGGACCGCTCTCTGTAGCACCTACATGCTAGTCATGCATTAGATTAATTTTATAAGTCAGTACAAATAAATTACATTACGTAACACAGCAAAATAGGGGTCGCTCATTATAAAGTACAAACAAAGGAGACCACATAAAAATAAAGGTATCTATGGAGGCTTGTACTTACAACTCCCTCAACATCTTGACCCGATGCCCACATGCTTACCATGCATTATATAATGCCACTATGCCTACGCTCTCTGGAATCTGGTGTTCATGCCATGGTCCTCTGCGATTTGATCAGTGGCATGTATATATTTTATGCTATAGCAAATAATTTAGAACCCATAGCTCATAGTTTTCTATATCAAAATATTTATCTTGGAACCCTCTACAATTCTGCCAATTTTTACAGTCAAATTCTGAGACATTCTGTATATGTAATGGAATGATGACAAAATGTATCTTAAAATATAACATACTTTCTGTTTAATAATTTGGCTTCCAAAAAGGCAAATCAACCACTACAGGTTTTATCCATTTTATGAGTGAAATTTATAAAAAAAATTAGATGATCCTGAACACTGTAAAAAGCTTTTGATCTCAAGGACCATATTTTACTTATTAAGCCTTATAAATATGGAGTCAGAAGAGGGTATATGACTGGTTCAACTCCTACCTGGAAAACAAAAAACAAGTAGTAGAAATTGAGTTTTTTGATAATCATGAAAAAAGAATTTAGATCAACATATTCAAATGTGCATCAAATTTAATGTGGCATGCCATAAGGTTCAGTATTAGGATCCTTACTTTTTCTACTATATATCAATGACTTCACAAATCATACCTGAATCAAGTTATAACATTTTCATTATTTGCTGATGATGACACAAGTATTCTGATAACTAATAATAATAATAATAATAAAATAAAAATCATGATGTCTTAAATCTAAATGCTAACAGCCTATCTACCTATATAACATATATAACATCTTGGTTCAAATTATATACCTTGTAACCTCTCTAGCGCGAATTTGCTTAAGATGAACACTCGGTTAATGCAAAAAAAATATATTCAATTTAATAATGTGTGCATTAACATATAGAAATGTATTTGATTGGTGTTATTTTAGTCAACATTGAAAAATAGCTAAATCAAGTAAGAATACTGAATAAAAAACCTGATGTGTTCCATTCACATGACTTTCTCTGCATCTCTCAAATTATTGTTAAAAAGCTTAATCATCTATCTACATCATGTTAAGATGAACATTAGCAGAAATTGTCCATATTACTTGGTCTCTTGTAAGTAGAAGGGCAAACATCTAACGTCTTCCATTCACATGATGTCCTCTAGCTGTATGGCAAACAAACCTTTTCTCAAAATATTAATCTGTTATCTCCATCATGCTAAACAAAATAAACATAAGCAGAATTAGTCTTATTACTAGCTTCCTTGTAAGTGGAAGGGAAATAAAAAAATGCACAGGCTAAAGTGATAGTCTCATTGTTAAAAGCTGGTCGCTATGTGAAACAATTGAGGTTTGCTAAACAGATGAGAAGACAGAAAAAGATGTCTTCCTGTTTGAGAAAAGTTTAAGTGGCTTAAAACTGAAACCAATAATCTGGAATATCTCAAAAATGGTTAACTCTACAATAAAAATTTATATGACATAAATTGTGTGTTTTAATGAGATCTACATTTTTACGTAGTAAGTTTTGTATATATCTTACGGTTTGGCAGTATATAAAAGTGATTCAGATGGATTTTTTTGGGCGTAACCTTAGCATGGCTTCCTTCAGAAGGGAAGTAAAGCCATGGGTCCCATGTCGTAGATTTACGGCACGTAAAAGAACCTCAAGAGTGATAGAGAGACCTCTGAGCAAAATTAAGCAGTCTTTCACTCCTAATACAGAATGGGACGCTGAGAACCGCAGTAGTTAAAGAGCATCCATAAATAAAACACCATTTCCAAAGTCATTCAGAATGAAACCGTCTTTAGAGGCTATTCCCAGAAAATTCCCAAAATATGTACTTCTGGTGAAATCTTGGTTGGAAGTTTTGGGTGCATTACAATACCATCGCTATACATTATGTACATAAGTAGAGAAAGTAAATATACAAATTGTAGCACATGAAACATGGCAAAAAGGAAATAGTACAGGTAAAGCTTAAGATTCTAGATGAAGTGGACTGTGGTACAAAGAAAACCAAATTGCAAAGTAGTTCAGAATTCCCATGCATCGAGATGTTACTCCTAGAATGCTGTAATTACATACATGCATATAACATACTTTTAAGTGACCCTCTAATTCAGTCAAAAGCAAATGAGATTTCCAAAAATATAGGCATCAGAGACTTCAGTTATTATGCTGGTTGGCTGTATCGGTTCCAAAAGAGACTTTTAATTTCATCTGTGCAAATTTGTGGTGAGGCAAATAAAGTTGATGAAGAAAGTGTGAACAGCTGGTTGCATGAATTCGACCGAGTGAGAAAAAAGTTTGACTCATGTGATTAGTTCAGTAGGGATGAAACTGGACTTTTCTACAATCTTTTTCCAAATTGGGAATGAAAGGTAATAAGTATCACAGTGCCGCACACAGCAAACAACTTGTAACTGTTGTCCATGTATGTAATACGGACAGCAGTGAAAGCTTCGTCCCTCGGTTATCAGTAAATCTGAGAAACCGAATTGTTTTAAAAGTATAAATATGGAATCTTTACCTTCCGTATGCTCTCACCATAAGAAAATTTGATCGACGACACATCATTTTGCAAGTGACTTCATTTTAAGAGTTGAATGGTTGCTCAAAACAGACAGTTCTTCTCACTTTGGATAGATATACTGCCCATAATGTACAGGATCTGAACCTAACCAAAATAAAGGTTCAATTTTTTCCACCAAACACGACAACCTGCCTTCAGCCCTTGGACCAAGAGCATCATTTCTCTCATGAAGAGAGTTTATCGCAAGTGACTTGTAAGAGCTTCAATTCATGCTACTGAAAACAATACTGCAACCTCAAATTGGAATGTATTTTACGCAATAAAAGCCACCGCAGCAGCCTGGAATTCTTTGTCACCACATCATGTAAAGAACTCTTTAACACAGCCTGGAGACAACAACTCTGAAGATGTCCACGAGTTAGACGATGCTACTTCACCTGATGAATGGGCAGTTCTGCAACACCTTGCAAACCCTGGGATTAGTTTTGAGGAATTCATTAGCACAGACAACGGTGTTGCCGTATGTGCTTCTGTAAAATCTGATATGCCAAAAGCTGTGACCGAGGTGCAACAAGTCATTAGAAGAGAAAATGAGGAGGAGGAGGAAGAGAATACAGATACCATTCCATCTACCCATCATGAGATGTTTACAGCCTTGGATAGTTTAGAACAATTTGCTTCAACATCCAATGTCACTGCTGGTAGCTACAATTGGTTGTGAAATTACAGGATATTTTCGTTCCCCTAAATGTCAGTGTAATTTTCTTAAACTTTTTCCAAGAAAATAGTATAGTTTGTGAGTAGTACTTTTATGGTCATTTTATAGTGTCATAAGTCTACAGCAAAGTAATTGTTATTGACATTGTAATGTATTATCATTATTGTACTATGTACTGTATATATACACTATTAAAATCACTTTTTTTTCACTAACACAAATTTTTAACACAAACTCTTGACTTTTCGGTCCCTCCAGATTTGTTATAAAGTTATATTGCATTAACAAAGAAAAATGTTTAGCACTGAGTTTTCATCATTAAATTAATAAAAAAGAAAACTCTTCAAAAGTCACACTAGAACAAAAAGAGATAAAATACTCAAAAAAACAAAATTTCTTGGACTATATATAAGCTAAATTGGAGCATGCACATTCAAGAATTAATGAAGACTTATCCAGACATGTTATCCAATTTCCACACTGAAAAGTTTAGTTGGAATTCAGAAATTAAGAATGGTTTATTTTGCAAGTTTATTCACTTATAACCTGTGAAATTGCCATAAGGGGAAATAACAGTGAAACAATGAAAATATTCGGGGTCCAGAAAAAAATTATCAGAATTATGCTCAATCTAATACCACTACTTGAAAGCCATAATCTATAGCAAATTTCAAAAAATGAATTCACAAATTCTTACTTAAATGTATTACGCAGTTGATGAATTTTCACATTTGAAAAATTAAACAAGGAATGAATATTTATAATGAAAATATCTCACTTATAAATAAATAGTTTATTATTGTTGTTGAATCTATCAGAGATACAGTGATGAATGAAGGATACATATGCGTGAACAACCAACCAGGGTGTTAGGTGCATATGTTTCTAATCTTAAGCAACCTCTAGAAGAATAGATAAATTACATTCCATCTGGTGTAACTTGAAATATGACTTACTTATTGCTATCCCGCCCTGTGAAGGGGGACAAAGATCATAAACATCATCACCACTGCTATCCACGACTGCCTAGTCTCCATCAATCAGCCACAGGTGTTCCGACCAGTGTAAGGCTTTGTGCTATCATATTAGAATAAGCTGGCGTTGGAAGAAGAGGTAAACCTCTTCAATTCTGATGCACACATTGTATTATAATGGATAATGCTCCCTATCATTCCATTGAAATAAATAGAACCCCAGTTTGAAATTCACTAAAGAAAGTAATGTAAGAATGGCTGCAAAATCAGGGAATCAACTATAGCCAACAAGCAACAAAATTGACATAATTAAGAGAAACAAAAACGAGTTAAAACTGTAGGAAATAGACTTCATAGTTGAATTATATGGACTTACCATAGCTTACCTCCATATCATTGTGATATAAATGCTATTGAGCTAATATGGACATAAATTAAAGCAGATGTGGTGAAATATAATGAGACATTCAAAGAATGAGATATGAGTGAGATCTTCTGCAATGCAACACTAAAAGTTACTCAGAAAATTGGAAAGCTGCCTTTAAACATGTGAAGGGGATAGAAGATATGTACTGGGAAAAAGACTGATAAATTGAAGATATATTGGACAATTTCATCATAAATGTAGAAGAAAATGACTCTGAATGAGATGATGAGTTTGAAGTCTGCGGAAGTAACCCAGCATCTGATGACAATGGGGTATTAGAGGTTTACCAGGACCCTCCAAGAAACCCCTAAAGGATGGTAAATCTACACTACCACCTTCTACCACTCCTTTAAGCACTGTACTTGCATGTATTAAAGGGATAGCTACAATATAGTCATGCAGAGTCAATTGGAAAGTTGCATGGAAGTGATTCAATGTGGGATTAGGCAGTCATGGGTTACCTACAACAGCATAGGCAGTAGTGTGCTCTCTCTAATTCCCATGTTTCAAGTTAAACTAGACAGACTATAGTGTAAATAAATTGTAAATTTTGATGAGATTCCTGTAAGTGAATGTTTTTGGACTTACAAAGTGAATTGCATTTTTCATCATACCTTACTTACAAAACTGATAATATTAAAGCTGCAAATCTCTTTCTTTATTAGGGAATGAAACTACAAATGTCAACATATGAACAATTCAGTATTTGTGTGCTCTGATTCTGTCCGACGTTAAGTGAATTCTAGATTACATAATTATTGCTTTGTTTAATAGTTGAACTCTACATCTGAAATAAAGGTTACTTTTTGCAACTCCATTTGGACTATTTAAGCAATTTATTTGGTTATATTTAATCTACTTTGGGGGGCCAGACCTCTTCAGTAAAATTGTTGGAGGGGTGATGCTCCTGGCTTTGTAACTTAGGGGCCCAGAAAGTATCCTGGCCCCCCTAAAGTCAGTGTCTATGTATTGTTCTATGTACATATTTAAATATTTGTAGTCATACACTTATACTGATTGCAGGTCTGGAGAGAATCGCTTTAAGATAAAGAAGAAATATAAATGTTCAGCTTGCTCCAGGATTTTCTCAACAAAACTCACATGTTTACAGCATTCATGCAACAGAGATTCAAATAAAATAAGTCTTGAATGCCCCATGTGTGATCGCAAATTCTCCATAAGAAGTGCCCTTTCATCCCATATGAGGATGCACAAAGGGATCTTCACTTGCAGAGTATGTCTGAAGGTCTTTGCTAACAGGGGAGCTCTGCTGCTTCATCGAAGGTACTTCATTGCTCTTTGAGTTGAATTTTATTTAAAATATCTTTTTTTTTTTTTGGCTGGCCTTATAATTTGGGATCCTCCCCTTCTGTCAATGGACGACTCTACATTTTATTACACACGATTGTAATTTAGACATTGGGATACACTGCTGTTTATGGTTCCTTTAATTTTATTCTCCTATTTCAATTTTCCTTTATTCACTTTTTTCTTCCATTTTTAGTTTCTGTTTTCCCTAAACTCATCTTTACTCTTAAAAATGCCTAATTTATCCTAATTCTAAATTCCCTTTTCCAATTTTTCTTCTCTCGTTTTCATTTTTCTTTTCCCACCTGTATTTCCTCCCATTCCTTTCACTTTAAAACTCCTAGTCTAATTTGTTTTGTCTCTTTCTCTTATCTTCCCTTCTCTCTTATTTATCTTCCTAACTTTTGCTCTGTATAGTTGCACGGCATGGTGTCCCTATTTACACTTTGCTCCTCAGCATCTCACACTTTATAACACATTATAATTTTCTCTGTCCATAAATCATATCCCTGTGACCTCATCTTTTCAGATTGTATCTTACTTTCCCACCCACCCTGCTTTCTTTCCACTTACCTTTCTTGTCATGTCTCTTCCTATTCTTTCCTCAATCTCTGGAATTACTAAATTGTATCTTCTGCCCTTATCTTCCAGGTTTGCACTTATCTAATAAATTATAAAAATAACTCTTAGATTACCTTATATAAAACTTCACTATGAGTCTTGCAAGATGTGTAGTTGTGAGGATTTTCATGCATCCTCACTTTTGTTGCTGTAACTCACATAGTTAACAAGAGCACAGACACAGTGCGAAAAATTAATTTTATCCCTTTTTACATGAAGAGAAGTTATGTTTGCTTAAATATTTTGTACACTTTATTTCCTCTTTAAACTCAGTGCTTTTCCATAGTTTAGCAAGCAGTATATTAAGTTTTGTAACTTGCCATAGTTGTCAACTTCTATTGACTGCCTCTGTAGTTGAGTGCTCAGTATTCTGGTTCTTAGCCCAGAGGTCCCAGATGCAATCATCTCTGTGTGTCTGTGGGTATGCTTGCATGCATGTGTGTGTGCGTGTGTGTCTAAGTGTCACTCTCCATCCATCAGTTCAGGGAAAACTACTACAAAATTAAGGCATGTTACCATGAATCATTCATTGTTTGCTGAAAGAAAATAAGGCTGGTTATTCTGGTCACACTCACAGCACACTAAACATTAACTTTGCAATCACGTAGTGAGCTTGGATATATAAGTTTTGGATTTTAAGTTGCCCAGTATAGATTATTTTGTTAGTTAAATACAACCATGTCTCTGCAGTGAGTCCCAGGAGGAAGGCAGTACAATAGCAGTTTTTGGGGCCTCGAGAGAGAAGTGGCATATGACCATGACCCTAGTGCTGTTAAAAGTGTTGCCACTTTATGTGATAGGTGAGGTAGAATTTATAAGATCTGTGATGTGTTTCAAGATTGCACAAATGTTGCATCATGTGATATTAATGATTCCATTCAGTTCAGTGTACTTTCAGATCATGTTGCTTTTTTCATGTCACACAAAATAACATGCATAAATGGAGCCTAAATTCAAGAGAAAAATTTGCTATTAAAAACTCAGGAATAAGTGTATATATGCAGCAGAAAAAAAGCACATTGCATTATCCCACAGTAGCATTGAGCTAGGTGGTGCTGCAATAATGTAAGCATTCATCACATTCAGGATGACATGAGATCAATTTCCATGCCAGCCTTTATATTCCATGGGTTATTTTCGAGGGTTTCCCTAGGTCTACAGGCAAATGCAGGGAAGGTTTATAACATCCCCTGAATTTCCTGTCCATCACTTCCTTGTCATCTCTTTCAGGGTTGAAGGACGAAGCAACAGTTTTGGCAGGTTGCGGCTGAGCAGTGCTTGCACTGTAGACATTTTATTTCTGGCATCTTTGTGGAACTACTTATTACAACCCGCCTTCAGGTGCTTTTGGGCTAGGGCCTCTTTGGGAAACTGCTGGATATTCTGGGCTCTGGATTGGGCTCTTGAGTGTTGATGACATTTAAACCTCAGATGCTGGGAAGGGCCCTGTCCAGGCTTGCACACATCATTTTTTCAGATCTGGTCACCCTTTAGGTCTCTCCACACATCCCTCCCTGGGGTCATGCAAGTGGCAAAGGGCTTCAAGAGCTTATGAGCTGTGGTCTTCCTCAGTGACCGAGGACCACATCCATGAATTATCATAATCTATCCCACAATATTGTATAAGGTGCACAATGTTATAGTTCAATGCAATGGGTTAAACTCAACAAAACCAAATATTTTGTTGTATGTTCCTCTTAAGTCACTTCCAGTTATGATTTTTATATATTTTAATGTGAGATCCCTCTGAAGCTACGGTCCCAAGACATAATATTGGAGATTGCTAGTATCTTATAATGTGATTTTTAGCTCTTTTTGGACTTTTAATCTTTCGTGTTGTGGTTGTATTGTCTTCAAAAAATACAAACTGTACAAGTAGTACTACTTGCAATATACTGAGTTAGGTAAATCTTAGCAATGTAACAAAGACAGAAGTTCTTTGGTCAGCTCACACAGTCAAATTAAATTTCACCTACATGTGCTGCTGCTACCTCAGTTTATTTATTTCCAGACAGTCTCAAAGCATAAAAGCTTGTAGTGGTTCATGACATTATGGGTGTACTTCATGTTTGCTGCATCTTAAAGTGTCGGAATATATATTTTGTCTATTGATACTCGGCTATTAGTTTGTCATTAAAATATTACATTCGGCAGAGCACGATGCGACTCATTCATGGTGGAATATGAGAATGGAATAAAAGTACACTTTAGTAAGTAAAAACACTGTTATTTCCTACTTCAAAATCTGGATGTTTATCACTTGATTGCAGATGTCAATTAATTAAGGCACAAGCATTGACATACATACATGCTACTCTCTGTTCCTAGCGTTCTACTAGCTTTTAACTATGTACTTAACTATAACTTTCTCTAGTTAGGTGGCATTAAGCTAAGTCGAGTAACAGGGGAAGATTTTTACATATTGTGCCCTAGGTTGCTCCCCTGAGAAATCTAGTCAAACTCTTGACCGTTTGTCAAAACCTGGGGTTATATAGTCGCATGAGTTGTCATGTTGGATTCTCCCCATTGTTCAGTTTCCTATGTTTTAGATGTGTTCTGAGTCATGTGTCAGTTGAATGTGATCATGTGACTTTAGCAGACAATAAAGAATACTTGAACTATATATTAAACGTTTGTTCCCTGTTCTTGGACATAGTGTCTTATTGCACTAAAAGGCTGTGCCCTGGCTGAGTGATTAGACCACTCGTCTCTTACCTAGTCGGCCTGGGTTTGATTCTAAGTAACCATATGTGAGATTTGTGGCGGACAAAGTGGTGCAGGGTTGGATTTTCTCTGAGTTCTCCGGTTTCCCCCTCCACCACATTCCAGTGGTTCTCCATCTTCATTCTATATATCATCAGTGTCATTGCCTGCATGCCATAAGTAGTAAAAGCATTAAATACTATAAAAAAAAAAAATTGCACTAAAGTCGCAACAAGATGCTTAGTGTACTAACAAAGAACCCCTGTGTAGCACAAAAGGTTTTCCTTCCAAATAGCCTAGCCTCTACAAACATTCTAAAATGTTTCTTAAACTGAATATTACCTTGCCTATACACTTCTTATATAAAAACATATTGTTTATCAGAACATGACAACTATGATTAATTAATGTATTTACATATGTGGAAAGAATATTGTCTATATATGCCCTTATGGAAAAGACATTTTGATTAAGTTACTGAAACTTGTTTGATCATACTTTCTTTAGTTCATTTGTATTCTTTTTGTGAATGAATCATATGGTTACCCTTTCCACACACAAACTACTTCTCTCTCTTTTATTCTAACATACAACTGAATTGCCTGAGTTACCTCTTCTTTCAAATTCCTTAGAACCAGAACATTTTGAAGTCATTACCCTTGAATCTTTTTCTTTTAGAGTTATCCTAACCTCAGTGCTTGTGACTTTACTTTTCATCAACAGAAAACAATTTACATAAGGTTAATTCCTGTCTATTAAACAAGTTTATTCTAAAGTCAGTGTTGTCCCAAGTAAGTGTTGTTTAGTGTAATTAATCGACTTGTCAAATAAATGATTATAACAACATTATTTACAAACTGCCATAAAAAGAAAAGTGATGTTTATTCTAACTTACTCTTAACTAAAGTTAAGGTTTTATACATATTTACACTTTATCTCTTAATGTAAAACAATCTAGTGCTACTTGCACTTGGTAATTTGTGTTAGTTTCAACAAAAAATTTTACATTATTTTATACCAACCAAAATTCAACAAAGACTTAGCATTGTTTTATACCAGTATGGAAAAGAATTGCCCATAGTTGATCCTTTTACATATATCTCTATACGATTAAAATAGGAATCTTTCGCAAATCCTCATAACTCCTTAAATGCATGTATTTTCACTCATCTTTCATCTGACATCAATCTTGATGTATTGGTCCTCCTTCCCTTTTTCCTGACAAAATGGCTTCATCATTTTCTTGTCATATATTCCTATGATTTTATTAGTATTTGGGTCTGTTACCTCATACCTATAAGTAGAAAAAGTATTCAAAACTTTGTTTGATCCCTTAAAGTACATCAAAAGCCTCTGGATTTCTTTGTTTATCTTGCTGGATATTGTCTTATTTTATATTTACACTAGATCACCAGCTTTAACATTCCAAATTATTATTTTATTTCTCTTATCATGCTGTTCCTTTATTTTCAGAGCAGCCTTTATTATGAGTTCCATCGCTTCTCTGTGCATTTCTTGAGCCCTTAGGGTGATATCATCTGCAGGAATTACATTTTGTATCCGGCTTGAACTTTGTTATTCTACTAATAGTTTCTTTTAAAACCTGCTCAATGGGACTTGAATATTGTAAACACTGCGAGTGTTCTTTATTCGCCAATATAAACATTTAGGTCTTTAATGATTCTTTTGCATGGATTGCTTCTGAGTCCATATTTAAAACAAAAATACTGTTTCACCTCAGCTTCCATAATCGTTTTATGAAATTTTTCCCCTTGAAGATTGTAGCATTATCAGTAAGAACAGCCTTTATTCTTCTTTGTTCAGGTAAGTTTTTGTTTCTCTGACATTGGCACATGTTTTACTGGCTTGAGTGCGTGGAGTCTTGAACACTTATGATGTATATCATACAAAATAATTATATATTTAAATCCTAGAGAAGACATGGAAATCTCATCATGCACATCTACACAAATTAATTCTCTTGACTGTTCCCTAATTATAGCATGGGTGTCATACCATAGCATACACTCTTCTGCTTACACTTTAATATATTTTGCAACATGACATTATCTTTCTAACTTTGTCACGAGCTTTATTTATGTACATTGTATCCAGTACTGTATTGGTTACATGGTCTGCTCCTAAGTGTAATAGTTAAGTATGGAACTCATGGAATCTGCCAAGAGCTATTTGTCAGGTCAATAGTCGAAATGTAGCTAGTTACCTTTGGATAATTTAGCTATTATTTGATTAACACCTTCATTCTGGAAGTGGTTGGGCTTCATAATTGAATTTATCTTACAAGCATCAAGCGTTGCTAATATTGTGACAGATGTCCCTTTCCATACAGTCAAACAAAGAGCTGAATTATTCAATGAATTACCTTCTGCTATAATTTTGTTACTAATATCCCTTTAATTACTTCATTAGCTTGCTTGCTTGCAAAGACCAAGCGGAAAGTAATTGTACTCCTGACAAAATGGCTGAATATTTTCCACTCAAACAAATGTATGTAAACTTTACATACATCCGGTATTTCTAAAATACACGTTTATTTCTTAGCAGCATTCTTTCAAATTCGATGACTTGCAACTCACTCAGATTATGTGCTTTGCTACACTTGCATCTTATTTGAAGAATTATGTCTCCTTCCAGGCCTCATGACAAACTCTCATCAACTTGCTCTGACAGGTAAATTATCTCCTCAATATATGGTACACTTTCGTTTTTCTCACTCGGACTAGTGATCAGCTGTTTAACACATTGAAGCCCAAGCCTGAGTATAGCTCAAGCCATGTGAAATATTCATGTAGCCCATGTCTAGCTCAGGCAGATATTTCTAACACTTTTAATGCAATTCCATGGCTTGGGCTATGTGTCAAAGGTCGTGCAACAATTATCGTTTAGTTGTCTAATTTGTGCTGCTATCTGTCCTCGCTTTAGTCAACTATTAGGAAATTTACCAGATTGGTAATATTGGCTGCTCTCGGTCACTTGCACCATTTTTCTTTGTGTGTGTTACGTTTGGTGTTCTTAAATGTTAAAATGCAGCGTTTTCCTCGATTTCTATGAACTGAAGCTGAAATTTAAGATGCAATAAACAAAATTCTGACTCTGAGGGAGAGATTTTTAAGTTTTCAATAAATATAGTATAAGCTGCTTACGCAGATTTTTTCAAATTCATATTTGATACTTGTAAATTTAAATAAAATATTAATATAGAAGTTATGTCTTTTTCTATTTGTTGAGAAATCCTTGAATACCACACTTTTAGATTGTACCAAGGCATTTTACCAATTTCATTGATGTACTGTAAATAATAATTCAAAATAGGGGTTAAAACCCTGGGTTTCTTGTCTCTTCAACTTAAGTAATGCCTGGGCTTCAATGTGTTAATGCAAGTGATGTCATTGCCATGCAGTTCTTGCACAAATATTTCAGTTTCATGAACCTCTGCTTCCTCTTCCATGAGATTTATCTGGGTATTTGGTCTTTTCAAAAATCTACTAATTACAATCTCATTGTTTTTTACCAATTTAATTTCTTTCCTTTCAAAATCAGTGGGTGCTTTGTCCTCGAAGAAATCACAACCTAGAATGATAATGTTATTGAATCTTTTAATAACTAGAAACACGTTTTCAAAAGTGGATGCTTCTATCTGAAATTCTATGAGACATTGTGTCTTAACAATCTATACATTCTTTCCTATAGCTACATTACACACAATGTTGGTTGTTGTAAGGTTCATTATCTTTATATCTGCAGTTATCCATCGTTCAAGCAACTGTACTGATATTACCAAACAGGTAGCACCACTGTCTATAGATGTAAGCATATGGCATTCCGTGAATTATCACAGAAATATGGGGTGTGTCAAAATCTAAATTTTCCCTTTTTGCACATGAATTTCTCCAGTTTATACTTTGGATGTCAGTTTTGCCAGGAATTCTGTTAGTGATTTCTACCTCAGCAGCCTATAAGCAATTCCCTGTCTACAGACCACCTAATGGTTTTGCGAGCTATAGTCCTTTCATTACGTCCATGACTATTACGTATAGGTTCAACAATTATCTCAAATTGTCTCTACCCACTACTATTTTGGTTACGAACAGTGTTGTCATTGTTACCACATTCCTGATTTGATGATACAGAAATATGTCTTATCAGGATTGGTGGAGCCCTTGCCATTTGGAAACAGATTGAAACTATCTGATTTGTTCAAGTATCTGGGAGTTATCTTGATGATGGGAGTTGTAAAAAGCATTTAGAATACAAAATAAAGAAGGCCCACAAATTTTTGCAGAGCTGCAGGAGGTCTATTGGACTAAGGTTGACCTAAGACCAAAGATGGTCAGATGGCTTTACACCTTAGTCATTGGGCCCTTTTATCCTATGCAGCGCCACCTCAGAGATGAAGGTGCTGGGTAAGATTTGCTGCAGAGATTGACATGTTTGATCTAACTGGGGCAATGTGGACCACCTCACAGTCTGGCTTAGAGATTTTAGTTGACCTTCCTTCTATGCATTTGTTTGTGAAGGATGATTAGAGGGTAAAGTTGCAAACTACCTAATAAAGAAGTTGAAGGAATTACGCCCCATTTGGTATAGAAGAATGTGCTGTTTCACAACAACATTGTACCAGTAAATTTACTCGGAGTTGTTGCTATAAAATTGCATTAATTGCATTATGAACTACTCCACCCCCCACCCCATATTTACTGTAGCTGGCTTCCTGCTATTTCTTCTTGTTCCCAAACATGATGGTTCGCAGGAACAAAATGTATTAGATCAGGAAATCATCATCAAGACAGAGGTGTATTTTGCAGAGCTTGACAATTCCTCTTTTTTGGAGGGATTAAAAAAATGACAGGAATATTGGGAGAAGTGTATATCCCTAAAAGAGAACCATGTTGAGAAATAAATAATTTGTGTTTTAAAGAAGTGCTGTCTTTATTTCTAAAATGGGTGCTTGTTGAACCACTTATGTACATTAAAGATATTTACATTGCAAATAAAATATGTATCTTGAATTTTCTGAGTGAATTTTGTATAATTTTTTGTAACTGGTGAACATTAAGCAATAAACCAAAGCATACTACACAAAAAAATCTGATGTGCTCCATTCACCTACATCATTGTAACAAATTATTTTTAATAAGATTACTCTTCTCTTTATTTCATGCTAATCGAGATAAACATCAGCAGAAAGGGTCTTATTACTTAGTTCCTTATAAGTAGAAGAGGAATAAGGGAATATGCTAGGTTAAACTGACAGTCAAATGCTTTAAAATGTGGTTGCTATGGGATTGAAATCCATTTCTTTGCAAGGCCAGGTGTTGACAAGTTCCCATATGAGAAAAGTATAAATATTTTAAAACTGAAACCAATAAGAAGGAATATCTCAAAAACAATCAATTCCATGAAAAAAAAAAAAAAATATATATATATTACATAAATTGTGTGTGCTTTAACGACCTCTGCAGTTTTTGTCTATCTCTTATGGTTTACCAGTTATGCAAAATTTTGCAACACATCCAAAATAAAGATGTCTTCAGAGGCTATTCCCAGAAAATTCAATATATACATTTTATTTGTCATATAAATATCTTTAATATACAATATTGCAATCGAAGTCGTTAGAGCCATTTTTGAGAAAATCAAACTTTTTTAATGAGCTATGCTGCGTGCGTGTACACACACATGCTCGCGCGCACCCACACACCCACCCACACACTCACTCACTCTCACTCTCACACACTCTCTCTCTCATACACACACACACACACTTTTTCTAAAAATGTTTTTTTTTTTTTTTGGTTCAGGAGGTTTCAAAACATACTTCCAGTGAAATATTGGTATCAAATTTTTGGGTGCAATACAATATCTTCTCTACACTATCTACATAGTATGTGTAGAGAAAATAAAAAGTATACCTCTTTAAAATACAGTTTTTTTTTCAAATAACTTTTCTGTAGCATAAGCATTGCCAAGATATTCATTATTATTTGTTTTAATTGTTCAATATGTTCAAGTCTTGTCAATTTTCAATTGTTTCTCACAACTTGTAGAATCAGTATGGAATTTTAAGTCCAGTATATAGTATCCAAATCTTAATCATTTGGTTATTGCTATTCACTTTGTGCCTTTAATAAAATATGCAATATCACTATTTGTGCAAATGTGTATCTAAAATAAAACGAAGTAGATAGAAAAATAAACTTTCATAGAGTAAGAAGAGTTTGTATACCCACTAATAAATGACACAGAGTAGAGAAAGTCTTGTGCATGTAGCACAGAAAAAAATTTGAACTTAACATTGAAGAAGAAGAAATTAGGCATATCATGCCATGAATACTTCAGCAGATATATGTGCAAATAAACTATTTTGTTGCTATTGTTTAGTGATTAAAGAAAATGATTCTGATTACAGAGGCCACAGCAGGGAAGAGCTACTTGGGTTAGATATGCACTATAGTGAAGAGATGAATGCTGAAGATGACATAGAAGGTGTCAAGTGTCCTCTCTGTGAAGAGAGATTTCCAACAAAGGAGAAGATGGAGCTGCATTTTCCTGTACACACAGATAGCAGTTATCCCTGCCACATTTGTGGCAAGGTATTTATGTTTATGTCTTATGATGATGCTGTTGTACTTTTAAAGTTACATAAAAATTAGTATGTAAAAAATAACTTTTGCTGACAGCACAAGGAGGAGGAGAGTACAAACGAGACAAGTCTCCTACCCCTAAAACATAGCAGCACTTAAACATGACAACATGATGCTCTCACATAACACAATAATATCTACATTGTGTGGAAAACACAGCTGTTGCAGAAAATACATCTATACCCATGGCAAACATCTCTATCAACCAGTTTACACTCTGCTCTGTGACACTCTGCACGGTGATCAGCTTTACCATTTAAAAGTGCTTCATTGTTGATAAAGTAGGTAAGCTTCATGATTGGCTAGTTCACAAAGGGATATAATTACCAAAAAGACAATTTGCAGAATTTGTGTCTATAAGAATAAATGATAGAGATGAAATATAACCACATAGGTTTTAAAAAATGTAGTTTGTTATTTCAGTCAAGGGAAAACTGCGCCTGATTAAGCTACAGAGACAGAAAAAGAGGAAAGTAACTGTGGATAGGTAAGCCTCTAGCAAACTATTGGGAAAAGCTGGTGAGAGATGGTGAGAGTGCTGATAATACTAATAATGTTTGTTGTTCATAGACTTTGTTACAAATCATAGAAATTCAGATAAGTTATAATGTTAAAAAGTTTCAAAAAAGTAAAGCAACAATATTAATGAAGTATGAATTATACACTATGAACCTACACATATAATTTTACTGTTTTACACATTGATAATTTAGTAGTTATTTTAAACTAATAATTTAATCTCCAATTTATTAAAGTTATATAGATATCAGCTATTGCTTAGAAATTCAAAAACGTACTTATTGACTAAATAATTTGATAATAATTTGACAAAAGGTTGGCCATTTGTGGATTTTATATTTTCTAGCAATTTGTCTTTTCTTTTTTTTAATAAATCTTGCATGTAATTGGTTCCACCTAGCCATATCAAATGGTGACCTTGTTCTATGCCATTTGTCACATGCTGTCCTTTTCTCATAAACTAAATTGACAATTTCCTAGGGGTAGTTTATACCTCTTTTTTTTTTCTTCTTCTTCTTATTTCTGGAGTATTATCCTTGTGCAATTAAAAAGTTGATATTTGCTAGTTTGATCTCTAAAATCTGTAATAAGAATAACTTTGAACATAATTTAATGCAAGATATACGTGCTATTACACAACAATAGTTACCACAACTACAGTCATTTTTTTACTCTTCTACAATTGACTGGCACAGTTCATTCTGTGAAAGGAACTGTTTTAATTTCAGTGATTTTTTTGTAACAAAACCATCTCCACTGCAACTTTATTTTGTTCTCTGCTACCATGCTTAAATCAAGTGCATCTCAACTAGTAGCAAGCAAATTAAGGGTAAGGGTTTTATCTAAAAGATAAGAAAATACTAATATGTAAATTTATAATAAAAATCTAGAATGTCATAGAAAAGAACATTATTAAAGCACATATGCTAAAGTAAAATGCAGCATCTCTAAAACATTAGCTCTCTGCAGCAGAGTTCTTTACACAGATCAAAAAGGCATAAAATGAAGTGTTGATATCTTTGTTGAAACCAATTCTAGAGTGCAGTAATTTCAGTAGTCATTGGACTATTCCAAGATGTGGGAGTGATTCACAAAGTCTGTAAATGGCAGTGATGATTTGTAAATTCAAATTGAATTCACCAGCATTATATTCCTATGAGTAGGAAAAAAAGTTGACAGTTAAAGGAAATGGTAAAGAATAGAAAGCTTTACATTATGGTACTGAGACCGCTGACAGGGTTGGAAAAATTTAACATTTTGTTTCATCTTCTGGAGGCTATACACCAACAAAAATGTATATTTAGCTGCCATGTTGCTTTTCACAAAGCTAGTGACTTATCATATGTATGAAGAAGAAGACAATTTAAGTAAATATGAAGTGGAGTATGAAAGTGTGCTAGGGATAGTTACTGACTCAGCAGGTTACTTCAACTATATGGACACTCTTAAAGATCTAGTGTAGGCCAGCCATCTGCAGTGTCTAGTGTTTGGCCCACAAAATGAATTTCATCTGGCACTGCAATCTGGACAAGCTCAACATTGACATTGTGAAAACAAAAACTGTATTCCTTAATAGGAAAGTGAAGCATTATTAGATTTTCTTTGCCTAAACATGACTACAAAAGCTAAACATTTTCCTACTCCAGTACAAGCAAGGCAGAACGCATGATTTGAAACTGCAAGGTAATCCATGAATATTCTGATGATACTTTGGAATTTATGGTTCAACTTGTTAAAGAAAACAATGATATTATATTTTTAAGCATGTAAGTTCTGGCTTCTTGGCCTTCATTAAAATCCAAGGTTCAATTTGTTTCTGACTGTAGTCAATTTGTCAATTTAAAGGTATGATTCCTTAGAGGTGTTCCAGCATACAAGCTTGGTTTTGGTAATGAATGCCATACCTGCCAATCATTTCCTAGAAAGCACGATGATTAGGAACTTGGCAATGCAATTTTTTTTCATAGAACCTATGAGAAAAGGTGCAGTTTCTCACAAAATGTCAATAATGGGCACTGTTTTAGAGGAAGATGATGCTCTTAATCTTTTGTTGTTATTCACATTGAAACATTAATTCCTCTAGATTTCTCACTCACTGCTGCGCAAAATAGTCATCTAGTGACTTGGTTTTTGGAAAGTGTGTGCAAGATGGGTGAACACAAAACCAAAATATCTGGCCACAGCATTGACATTGCTCCAGCAGTATGCAGAGAAAGGTGGCAAGTTTCTCAATAATGTGGACTATGGGGATGAAAAATGGGTGTCGCATGCTACACAGAAACAAAACAAAAATCCATACATTGGTAGCATAGTGGTTCACCTTTAAAGACCAAACTAAACAATCTCTGTCAAAAAAATATCATGTGCATTGTCTTCTGGAATTGATGTGGATTCTCCTGTAAGATGTTACCATTAGAGGAGACCGTATACTACTCAGTGTTGCCAGATATAGCAAAATTTGAGAAGACCAATCCCGAACAAGAGACATTATGCTTTTGTATGACCTTCATACAGCTCATGCCATATGGGATCTATTGCTTCAGTTTTATTGGAGATCTTTGACTATCTGCTCTATAGCCCAGATCTCATGCCAAATATCTTCCACCTCTTTTGTCTCATAAAATGCTTTTCAGCAGAAAAACAGTCACAGAACAATGCTGAGGTACAGACAGCAAACTCTGTCATCACAGGAATACAAATGTTGGTGCATTAGTACAGTAAATGCCTCAAATGACTATGTTGAGAATTCGCCAGTAAATTTCTGTAAATATTGCAATAAATATTTCTTACCTATTGATACTTTTTGATTTCTTTCTTGGCCATGAGACATTAGTTTTTTGGATACACCTCATATATCATATCATTACTGCTGGTTATTGCAATTATTATTTTAGTTTCTTTGAATTGAGGATAAATCATCTGTTGGCAGAACAAGCCAGCATATGGCTTGGCTATGAAGTATGCCGTTTTATTACCGACTAATGTTACACACACCAGTTTTGCATTGTAAGTCTCTAGTCACAAGTCAGGACTGATTTCTTCAGTTTCAGTCCCTTCCATATTTTCTAAACAGTGTATTGTATTGTATTTATTTTGATCCATAAGGCAATTTAAAACCACTAGAACATAGACTAGCATTATTTGAAAAAAGCCCACTCTATGGAGGAATAAAAATGTATAATAAATTACCCACTAAAATAAGACAAGTAAAAGATATAAAATCATTTGCCAAAACCATCAAAAACATATTTGTAAAAAAGTCATACTATTCAGTAAGAGAATTTACGGAGGATAGTTTATAAAAGTTAAAAAATTGTATTAATTCAATTTTATAAGGGCTTATTGCCCTAAATATTGTAACTTTAACTGTATATATTTCTCATTGTATTTCGCTTCACGTGTCACCTGTTTACTGAGCTCTTGCTCACTTTGTAAATGTTTGTGATAAATAAAGTTATTCTATTCTATTCATGATACATATGTTATAGGGCACATCAATATTAAAATACAAGGAACATTTATAAAAGATTAAAAATACGGAGATAGAAGATACAACAAAATTTTAAAATATAAAGTAAAAGAATACAAACACTTTAAAAGACTACAAAATTAAGTTATACAATAAATTATTTACAATTGTGCCATTTATGCTAATTCATGACATAGGAATTCATTTACACTTTAAAAGCTATATATACTCCACTAAGAAATTAAACAAATCCTTTTTGAAGTTTAGCTGGGATTGAATGTTGTTTATATATTGGAGTAGTTTATTGCATAAATGTAGGCCAGCATATGTGAGGCTATTTTCATAGAGTATGATTCTGTGCAAATTTACAAATAAATTGTTCATTGCTGTAGAGTTATCTGTATGAGTATTAGCATTTTTGTTTTGAAGGAATTTAAATATACTTCTTTATAAGTGTAGTTAAGTATTTCATAAATAGACGTGAATGATAAAGATAAAATGTTGTGGAAGATACAAAATATTGCTTTAATCCATACAACACTCCACAGCACACTTTCATTATCTAACTTATAATAAACATACTAAGATATTCTTTCCAATAAGAATGGAAACACAAAAGTTATATTATAGGAGATACCCAACTGTTAGGTATTTTTTTAAGTCCTCGACAAGCTGATTGGATGTTACGTGGTTGTTGCTGGTGGCAAGGAGGAGGGAGAATGTTTTGCTGAATGAGACTAATGGTAGAAGCGCTGAGCAAAGGAAAGCTTTATGCTTTCATGTCTTGAAATTTAAAGTTTATTTATATATAAAAGTTGGTGATACTTAGGGGACTAGTCCACTGACAGTTTTTTTTTCCCCCTTTCTTTCTTTTTCTTTTCTTCTTTTTTTTTATTTTATTTATTTTGGAAAGTATAAACTCTAAAGACATTGTTTCTCCTGCAACTGAAAGCATAAATTAAATTGAAAAGTGAGTCAATTTAAATACCTGTACAGCACTCACTTGTTAGGATTAATTTAAGAATCTTTTTGGTGGTATTTACCATCATCCTGAAAATCTGATTAAACTCTATCCATTTTAATTATGATATTAATATCACTGTTTATAATATTTATTGCTTTATTTCATGAAATCATTAAATTTGGTAAAGTATGTTCTTCTAGTTCATAGCTCAAATTATATCTTAAGTTTGCCAGGTGCAAGGAGCAGTATGCCATCCTTTAAATCAGAGTCAGATCTTGATGAGCTTATTGAAAAATTATCCCCCATACGTTTAATTTGCCAAGACACTCTGAAATACAGAGGTATTTGGCAAGTGGGATGATGGATAAAAAGTCCACCTCAGAGTAGAATGTATAAAAACAAAATACTTTTGAATAAGTAGAGTAGGACTGAAAAATTCAATGGCATAGGATTTGAACCACGGATCTCCTGGTCTCTAGCCAGCCACTCTAACCACTGAACTACTATGGCAGCATGCTGGTACAGCATTAAATTTCTCAACTGACTCATGTTTCCTAGTAAACCACAAAGTGATCTCAAATTATTTTGAGATGACATACCCCAATGCTGACTTTCAATGTTGTAAGTACTTTAAGTCCCGTATATCATAGTAGCCAACTATTATGGTCAATTAGTATTAATTTAATTGTTTTTTCACACAAGCTGTGTGTTGTAAGACAGGAGTTGGATAGGTAGAGTCAGACTGAAAAATTCAGTGCCATAACCAGGTAAGTATTTTAAGTCCTGGACTTCACAGTTTAGCCAACTATAATGGTCAATTAGTGTTAATGTAATTGTTTTTTTTTTTTTTTTCACAAAAGCTGTGTATAAGACAGGAGTTGGATAAGTAGAATCAGACTGAAAAATTCAATGCCATAGCCAGGATATGGACCACAGATCTCCCGGTTTCTAGCCAGTTGCTGCTCTAACCACAAAAAACAAGATGGGCCCACCTTCCTTTTATTTAGGGCACCACTGAAAGAATTGGTAAGATCCTATACAAACAGGGGAAAAAACTGAAAAAATCCTTATCATGGCTCCCTTTGGAAGGGAAGTAAAGCCATTGGTCCCATGTCATTGATTTACGGCACGTAATAGAACCTCAAGCGTGATAAAGAGGCTCTGAATTAAATTAATCAATCTTTCATGTCTAACATAGAATGGGAAGCTGAGGACCACAGCAGTTAAAGAACATCCATAAGTAAAATGCCATTTCATTCCAAACAGGGTTATACTCAACTTCATTTGGCTCTACTATAACCATATATGATTGTATTTGGGAAGTTCTAAAGTTTTCAAATCTGCTTTTAGATTTTGCACATAACTGCGCTTGTAATAGATTTAATTCTTTTTCTTGGTATGGTGCAGTGTGTCCTATAAGGCACTTTTCGAAGTGAGGTATCGGAGCAGTGCAAAGACAAGAAACTAACTTTTTTGTTACGTAATGAATCACGAATTCAATATACTTCAGGTGAATCAAAATAGAAACTGAAAGATATTACAAGATTATGTTCCAAGAAATTCCTTGATCATTGGATAAAATGCCATAGACATCATGACAGATTTGTTAAATGGCATTCATAATGGCTTGAAGGAAACTTAATTTTAACAGAAACAGTTTCTACACATGTTGGTTCGCTTTCACATGTCGATGTACCAGGTTCAAGTCTAGGGAGTAGCACAGATGATGTTTCTTTTGCTGCAGAAATTGTAAGGAGATATCAGCAGCATCTTCAAAAAGAGCTACACACATGTGAAAATATAGTGCTTCAGCCATTCATAAAATTATTCACTTTAATTAGTAAACAGGGATGTGATGGTAGTTCTGGACATAGGGGATACAAATAGAAATTTTCACAACTTGAACAAGAGTGTGATGATGAAAATATATACATAGTTTTGATTGTTCCCCTGTAGCTCCATAGTAAAGAAGGTATTAGAGCAAATAATTTGGCAGAATCCCAGAACTTCATCAACAAAGTACTAAAGACCTATTAAAATTACCTTTGTGAAAGAGTAACAAGGAAGAAACCACAAATATCAGGCAGAAAATTGACGTACCAAACCCCTCAAATGTGTACATTGAAGAGAAGCAGTTGCAATTTCAACACTACTCATAACTATGATTTATGGAAAAGTGTATAATGCACTGGCAGAGAACGAGAGTTCTCAGAAATGTAATATATGTGGTGCTCTTCCTAAAGAAATGAATAATGAACCAGAGATTGGGTGCAGTATTGCTGCAAATGGCAAATCAAGAGGGAAGGTGATCAACTGAAATGAGACGCAGGAAAGGAGATAAATTATAAGTGCCTTCAAGAAAGAAATGGGACTTTTGGTCAATTACCTAAAAATTGGTTGTGGAACGATGAATGATGGCAACAAGGAAAGGACATTTTTTATTGATCCCAAAACTTGTAGTAAAATAACTGGAATCAGTGAAGAGCTCATATAATGATTTTTAAATATTTTGGAAGCAATACCATGTGCTATTATATCAATTTACATTCTTTCCAAGAATATGTCAGAAAAACAAGAGCTTTATATTTAAAACTTTATCCCTAGTACTTCATGCCTGCAAAAGTTCATAAAATTTTAGTTTACAGCCCTGACATATTCAAACATGTATTCTACCAATAGGACAGCTCTCTAAAGAGGCACAAGAAGCTAGAAATAAGGATCAATACAAGAAAACACTCCAGAACTAGTACAAAAGTAGATTTACTAAAAATTATGCTGGTAAATTCAGATCCAGTTATTTCTTCATTAAGAACTCTTGTGCCAAGAAAGAAGAGATGTTTAATCTTGAATTAAACCCAGAACCATTTACAGCTTTGAATGTGTATTTTTAAAATTACTGCCCTCATGCGAATCACATGTTAATTATAACTCTTTAATATTAAAGCTTGCCCGCTATGTCAAAACATCTGTTCCAGCTGTCTTGTCTATTGTAAACATAAATATCTCCTTCCACCCACTGATGGAAACCTGCTGTAATGTCAGTACGGCGATGTTAAATAAAATGTGAAATAACACCATTATTAGAGAGAAAAGAGCCAGTTTAACCTCACCAAGAAACTTCCTTATATTTTTCTCTGGTTAGATTGGCTAGATTGTAACTGTGTACATGTCAAAGCTTTCCTGATTTCCCCAACTGTAGGGCTGCATACACTTCATAGGATTGCATTTATTTCCAAACCTGAAGTGAAAATAGCAGTAGTTTTCTTTTGGGTCATATCTTCTTCCAGAATTGTTACAACTTAAACTGCAATTCCTGAAGCTATGCTTCTCAGATAGAAAACAGTGTCTGGTGGATAATGCTGCAATGTACTGTTCTTAAATCAAAATCCTGTCCATAATGTCACTCATTGTTACAGATTCTTTTGTCTAGTCCTTGAATTTACTAGAACTATTAATTCTGGAATACAGTTTAGAATGAAGATTCATTTCTGCTATCCTATCAGCTATCACTGCTAATTTTTCAAAGGTTTCCTCGCTCTCAATCAAAATTCCTTTTATAGAACTAGTAGTTTTTCAAGACACTAAGTTCTGAGAACTTTATCTGAAATATCCGCTCCTACTAGGGCTTGCATTTTGCACAGTAACTTACTTGACTTCAAGTCACCCAATTCCAAGCTGTTACTAACTGCACAATACAGGGTGGCTCAGTTAAAAGTAGCCCACCTCCCCTTTCAATATGAATGCCATATTTTGACTACTGTAGATATTGATGCTCAACAGTGCTACAACAATGAATAGTTTTATGCAATTATCAATTATTAGCACTCTTCAATTATCAGTTATTATTCTTCTGTCAATATTTCCAATTATTAATTGTTAGTATTCTTCTGTCAACATTTCAGTTTATTTCATCAGTGAAGTTAGAAGTTTCTCTTTGTGTCCTGCAAAATGACTTTCTCTACAGAAAAAAGAATTGAAATTGAGGAAGCATATGAGAAAACAGACTTGATTAGGGAAACTCACAAAAGTTACGGTCAAGTATCCGAATAAGGAATACTGGCAAAGAGAGCAATACACATAGCCTGTATACAGGGTTACTACAAAAGAAATAGGCAACTTCAACTGCCTGTAAAACAAAAACTATTAGAGATAGCAACCTAATTATTTTGGAGGTATGTTGAGATTGCGTTCTAGCAAATTCCAACACGCAATATGCCTTTTCCACAGGATTTTCCGTCATTTCAGCTTCTGCAACAACAAACAAAACACTACAGTGTTACCAATAGTAACAAACGAAACTTTGAGAGTTTCTCAACATACCTCCAAAATAATTAGGTTGCTATCTCTAATAGTTTTTGTTTTACAGGCAGTTGAAGTTGTGTATTTCTTTTGTAGTAACCCTGTATATTGCTCACCTACAAATCTGTGCAAAATGCAAAATGACAAAGTATTCTTTCACTTCACACACTAGAAGTTATTGCAATCATTCGCTGAAGAATTATTCAGAGCCCAAAGAAGTCTATACATGTAAATTAGCCCAACAGGCACATGTAAGTAGGAGGATTTGTCAGTGGGTATTGAAACATTTTAATTTGAAGCTATTTTGTGCGACAGTTATGCTGCAATTATGGGAGGATGACAGTCAGAAACACGTAGACTACTACACTTGGCTATTGAGTAACATCAGCGATTGTTTGTTAGACCCTTTCGATCACATCATTAGTAATGAAGCATGGCTTCATGCTTCCGGTTATGTGAATTCACAGAACAAGAGGTACTGGGCAATGGAGAACCCTAACATTGAGTGTCAGCAACCACTCCACAATGATAAAATTGGCATTTGGTGTGGTGGAATGCGCATCATTGGACCAATATTTTTTTACACTACCCTCGACATGGATGCATAATATGGAAATTTTTAATACATTTTGTACTCAACTTACTGAATATGAAAGACAATACTGCTTCTTCCAACAAGATACCACACAAATAAGGTATCCCTGTAATGAGTCCATGATATCTTCTCTGAGAAACAAACTGTTAGCAAACATATGTGGCCACCACGTTCGCTGGATCTAACGTGTAATAATTTCCTGTGGGGACACCTGAAGAGCAAGGTATATGAAATAAATCAAAGACAATACAGGAATGAAAGACAACATTAGCTGCGAAATTGCTGCCATCAATATGCAAACCTTACACTAAGTGGATCTGAATATACTTAAATGTGCACAGCTGTGTATTGATGCTGCAGGGGGTCACCTTCAACATCTTCTATTAATGTATTTTTTTATTGTAAATAAATGGTTAGTTCATTTCAGCTCTTCATTGTATTTCCTTTATACTTCCACAGGCTTCTTTTATCTGTGCCTCCCTGTGCATTTATCTTCACTTTCCTTGAATCTAACTACAAGCAATCTGTGGAATTTTCTCAGCAGATTTAACAGAATCACCCATATTTTCTATATGTTTTGCTTCCAATTGGGAAACTAGACAATTAAATTTTGTTTCGTGTATCAGGATTTTGTAATTTTAAACTGAGCTTCTATTTGAAAGAACCATATCTCTGGTTGTTTGTTCCAGAAGGGTGGAATCTTAATACTGATCTTGTGCATTTCTGCCTTACTTTCATCGCCTGCCATTGTCATATATTTTGCTTTTCTCTATCATGTTGGGGTCACCAAAGGTCACTGCTACTAATTAATGATACAAAATTTTAATTTACCTGTTAGGTTTAATACTCCATAACAAGACAAAAGAAAGTGCTACAAATAGAAAAACAGACAAACATTATATTGCCAACTGCTGCAATATGTAAGCAACTTCACAGGAGAATAAATACATAAATGAAATAAATAAAAATACTTAATAAAGGCTTATCCCTATTGTTCTGCATGTGAAGTAAAATGTGATGTCAGGAAAACATATTTTTCTGCAGTAAATATTGTTTTTCATTTGCTTTGCAGAATCAGTCATATTATGCCTTTTAAATCTTTAGGGCAGTCCTCGTGCCCTAAAGATTTATATCAATTTTGCTTTAGAGAGTATATTCATACTGATATCTGTAACCAAAATTTCCATTTCAGAATGTTGTTTTAATACCATATCATAATAAGCAAGTAATGTATTAAATTCTTCTTTTTACAATTTGCTGTTGAGTTTCATGTGTTACTTGCTTATATGCTCCATATATTGGCTCTTTTTATGTTTACAATGCTATGTCTGAAATACTAGAAGCATAACTGCTTTTTTTGCAGATACTGAGCAAGAAGAACACATTAGAATATCATCTTCGCACACATACTGGGGAGAAACCATTTGTATGTCGCAAGTGCCCCAGTGCATTCCAGTCACGCATTGGACTTATTGTACATGAACGCAAGCACACTGGTGAAAAGCCATTCAAATGCAATAAATGTGAAATGGCTTTCCGCTGTCGAGCCACCCTTAATCAGCATAAGGTGGGTCAAACATGTTGCTTCATTTAGGTGTCTAATGACATTATATGTGCTTTCATTATTTTAAAGTATAATTCCCTGTATTTGTAACAATACTCAGTAAAGTGTAATTTGGAAAGACCTTCAGGCTGCTAGATTACCACCAAGACATTAACACAATTATTATAACAACAGAAATCTATGTTAGGACTCAATCATCTTAATTTATTATTTTGGTCTCGGCCCATCATTGGATGAGTGCATTTAAAAAAGGATTCCTTTCATTTGGATTTTATTGAACTAATCTTTGTGCTCCTTGGTTTCAAATAGCAATTCTTCATATCTTCAAATGGGATTAAAATATTGCTTTTGGGTCAGAAAATTCAACTATGGCAAGTTGAACAGAATATTAGCAAAGAATCTGTTTAAATCATACTTTGAATTCATGTTCTGATTAACTGTTTGAGATAAGTATTGGTGACAAAAGTATCCGTTATACTCTTTGTTATAATGATTGATAAGTCAATAAATCTGTTCAGTTGGATGTATGAGGTCTCAGTACTACGAGAGTACACCAACTCAGAATTATGAATGGTCAAGGATCAGTATAGGAACAAGAAAGATAGTAAAATCATGTATATTTTAGAGAGGAGAACTGGAAACCAGTTGCTTTGATCATCCCTCAAAATAGGAATTAAGTTTAAAGGACCTGGACTTAACACTCAAGAGTAAGAGTATAAATTCAAACTGGAAGTAATACACAGTGAAAGGAAATGATCCGTTTATAAAATACTGTTTGTGTTGAATTTGCGCTTTTCTAGCTTCACTAACCTTTGTTGCTACAGGCCATATTTCACAGACATGTTATCTGCATCCTCGGCTGTTGCCTGTCATAAAAGTTATTGGCTTCAGATATTGGATTTCCTGTGCTGGACTACTGATATTCTTCTAGAGTATGTAGTCCTCAAAAGGAATTTCAAATTTAAGTGCAATGTTTTTAAGATGGGCACTAATATTTCTTTCTATTTACCCTATGTAGATTTTGTTGCAGTCTTCACACTTGATTTTGTATGTTCTAAGCCAGGGCTGTCCAACTTTCTCACGTGCTTGAACACATTTAATTCATACATAACAAGGTGTGGGCATCACCACCATCACAGCCACTATTTTTTTTACTGCTGCTGCTGCATGTATCGGTGTAAAAGTATTTCAAATACTTACAATTAAAACTGCTTAGGTTTGCAACTTACAACTTACATCGGTTTACTACTTGAACTTATACAATAATGTGTAGTTTGGCAGTGCATGTTCACTGTAAGTGCAGAAAATCTGGTGTGTAGCTGGAATAAACGTCTCTTAATGTGTCATCTAGATACGAGTCTATCAAACTGGATCAGTTCTTATTCTTGATGATGCTTATAGACAAAAATATGACCTCACAAAGATATGTCAAGCCAAAAAAAGAATTAGTTTTCAAAGTAACACTACCGATTATGGGATATTTATTCCTGTCCATCAGAAAACAGAAATTGCTTGAACTTGACAAAATGATTTCAAAGATATATCTTCTTGAATATTTAAAATTTCCATTTCTAATTCTTCAAAATTACAATTTCCAAAGATCTCACATATCCTACCTCCAAATTCAGTGTCGCCCTCCATGGTGTAATGGTTACCATGCTAACTTAATATACCCAAGGTCATGGGTTCAAATCCGGTGGAAGACGATGGATTTTTTCAGGTGTAAAAATCCTAAGCATGGCTTCCTTAGGAAGGGAAGTAAAGCCATTGGTCCTGTGTCATAGATTTACGGCACATAAAAGAACCTCAAGCCTGATAGAGAGGCCTCTGAGCAAAATTAAGCAGTCTTTCATGCCCAATATAGAATGGGACGCTGAGAACCACAGCAGTTAAAGAGCATCCATAAATAACATGCCATTTCCATTTTTTCCAAATTCAGTAATGTGAACTGGGGTGAATGGGTTATTGATAAACATAATCACTGGCTGAAGTGCTGAAAACTGGCTATACCTGTTGCTATTTTCTGTGGCTAGAATTTTAAGATGCTGGGCAAAAGATAGAACATCGCATTCGCCGATATTTACGTTTTGCATAATTGATTTCAAAGTTGGAAAGTTTTATTAAACGTGCAATCCAAAAGTTGAGTGTCCTCCGAAAAGCATTTACAATACTTATCATGACTGAAATGTTGCAATTTGGGTTAAGCACATTTAATTTTGTGATGGTATCTGCCAAGAAACCTTGTTCTAGGATCTTTGATATCTCTTCAAGTTCTTGACAATATTGCCTGGGCAATGATTTCAGAAAATCTCTTATCTCATCTAGAGGACTGCAGAATTGTTACACAGTTTTCTTCCTATTAAGCAACCGTATGTCTGCATGAAGAATATCACCATGCTTAGAATCTGTTATATTCAAAAGATTTCTGAACAATTGATGAAGTGTTGAAGATGACCTGATGCGATTTACTATACGAGTTATAATTTTCATGATATGGTCAAACTTCAGAACCTTTGTACAAAAGAAAAAAATTTTGAAAATAAATCATCTTTAGCACAAAGAGCAATTATTCTTTCCAGTCATTGAATGCGCCTCATCTCTTGCTATAGCAACAAGTTTAGAGGGTAGAATGTTACTACTTTTCATAAATTTCAGGGATGTATTAAACATGTCTTTTCCCCTAGAACGTTCATGAAGTGGCAACACTTTTAAAAATT
Organism: Hymenopus coronatus; assembly: GCA_030762935.1. Lineage (NCBI taxonomy): Eukaryota > Metazoa > Arthropoda > Insecta > Mantodea > Hymenopodidae > Hymenopus > Hymenopus coronatus. The sequence goes on from CM060882.1 coordinate 66,427,594, forward strand.
GCTCTTTAACTGTAAAGTCATAAAAGACAATTCAAATAAATAAACACAACTGTCCAATATGAGAAATATCGGTGCTTTCATCAAACTGAAGCGAAAAATATTCACAGGATTGCAGGTCTTGATATAATTGAAATTCTAAATTCTTAGAAATGTGTTCAACACGTTTAGCAACAGTTTAGTGAGACAATTGAAGTCCTTTTATAAAAGGTATAAGTGCAGATTTATATTCATGACCATCAAACAGAGATTCTGTGACACTGATCATTGCTTCTTTAAATACTTCCCCATCATTGAAAGATTTTTACCTTTTCGGTAAAACATAACAGACTTTGTAAGAGGCCATTATCATGTTACTATTTTGTTGAACAGGCTTTGTAAATACACTTTACTGTAATGTTAATTTACATTTTAAATATCTATTTTTCTGTTTTCATAATTAACAGGAAATTCACAATTAAAGTTTGTGTGATTTGTCAAAAAGGGATGTTTTACATTACTTTTCTTGGGAATAGACACACTAATGTTACATAAACACACAGGTTTTCCTCTGAATTCCATAAAAAAAAATCTGTTCCTCTCAATCACTGTTAAAACTGTAAGTCCTTGGTATTTTAGGCATATTATAATAGTTCTGGTTAAAGGAAAATTCCCTGCCCCAGCCGGAAATCGAACCGGACCTCTGAGTGAGAAGTCAGCTGGCTGACGACTCGACCACAGAGGCAGCCACCTGACTCCTTTGTTTGCTATTGATGCTGTAAACAAACTGACTCTTGTTTGCTATTGCTACAAACAACAATGTTTAAAGGAGTGAACTTACATTTTGCAATAAAGCTTTGTTGAGATTAAAGTGACAATTGAGGTCCACTATTTGTTGAGGAAAAATAATGAGTACAGCTTTGAGTGTACAAAAACAAGTTTCATGGTCATGCATGTATACTAGGAATATGTCCAGAAGGAAGTAATTTTGTCCTGAAACATTATTTAAAATTAGAAATTCTCAGAATAAAAATTTGGCTCATGAAGGGTGCCATGGCACAGGGCTGTTCTAAGTCTTTGAATGGAGTGAGTTTTACCTTCTCTACTATCAATAATAGTCCTGCATCATGACACAGTGGGCTAGAGTGGAGTAATCTGGTTTCCAGCCACAGAATTCACCCAGGATTGATCCTACCCATGGGAGTGTAGCTTTTAAGCCCCAGGTATAGGATCGAGCCTACTGAGCATCATGAAAAAAGTGAGAAGCTGCAATAGGTGGTGACCCTGGTCACAAAAGCCAACATTTTGGCTGGGGGATGTGCAAGGTAGATCATAAACTTCTACTTTCATCCATCTCTGTCATGTGTAAGTGGGCAGTCAAGGTGGTAGCTTGGGCTCCTAAGAGCTGTTGCAGCAAGGGACTATTATTATGATTATTACTACAAATAGTAAGTAGGGGAAGCATTGTATTCCGTCCAAAATTTTGATACTGAGATTTCATTGGAAATACACATTTTGAGACCCCCCACATACAAAAGAAATAAGTTTAGAAAAAGGTCTGTGTGTGAAAGAGAGAGAAGAGCTTTAACTGAAAAAGAAAAATTGGTTAAATATCAAGCTTTATATTTAAGTTCAGCTTCTTCCAAGGATGCATCATTTTCAACAAAATCTTCCTACTCAAATTTATCCTTTACTTAAAAAAATTTTCAAAAATTTTGATTCTCTCAAAAATGGCTCTTATGATTTTTAATAATATACCATATATTTAAAACAATTTCAATATAAAATGCATGTTTTAATTTTTCTGGGAATAGTCTCTGAAGTATTTTCATTCCGATGACTTGCAAAACTAGTAAACTATGAGAGATAGACAAAAACTTATTACACAAAAAATGTAGATATCATTAAAACACCCCCCAGGGGCCTACTACTGTAGGTACGGGTTAGGCGCACCCGGGGTCCCGAGCCACCTTGACTCCCTCTGTGGGCAACTTCAGAGTGGTGAGGGAGTCAGTAGGTCAAAATGCGAACCCACGTGTAGGCCGTGCGTGGAGACCCGTGTCGGTGAAAACGAATATCCTGGTTGGTTGAGGGTTGCGTACCTGAGCCTGGGCTTCTGTCTTTCAGTAACTGGGGAGGGTGCGCAGCCTAATACACCGCTTTGGTTTCTGATTTGCCTAAACGGGAGGCTAAGGACTAACCCACCCCTAGTCAATCGGCCAGGACTAGGTATTACACCGAACTCCAGGGTGAGTGGGACGGCGAGCCCGCTATATCCCCTGTGTAGCCCTGTCACCCCAGTGGGGTGACCCCTCGTTGGGCTCCGTGGTGGGTGGGGAGCACTGGGGGATGAATTTATACCATTTTTATGGCACCAAAACCAAAACCCCTTAATTTAAATGCAGACGTTGGAAAGGAAGTAGTCGAGTCATGTGGTCCTCGCTACTTGGTTATTCATAGGACAGAGGAAGGTAAGAAGTTCCTTACGGTGAGCCCTTTTACTATCCAAAAGGGTCTCGATGCCATTGCTGGTCCTGTTAAATCCTGCGTTCGAGCTCGCAGTGGTACACTTCTTGTCGAAGCCAACTCCGCCTCGCAAGCTGCAAGGATACTTAAAGCCACCATGTTAGCCAGCTATCCAGTGAAGGTCGAGGTGCACAAGTCGCTGAACTCCTCCCGCGGTGTAGTAACAACCCGCGCGTTGGACGATTTGTCCATTGAGGAGATCCAAGAAAATCTTGCGACTCAGGGTGTCTCAGCTGTTTATCGGGTACAACGTAAGATCAACGGTGAATTCCTGCCTACTCGTACCCTGTTTCTTACTTTTGATCGGGTTGATCTGCCTCAAAAGATTAGGGCAGGGTATGAAGCCATCGAAGTTAGGCCTTATATACCCAATCCGCTGAGATGCTTTAAATGCCAACGTTTTGGTCACACTAGTGAGTTGTGTACCGGCAAGTCCACCTGCGTCCACTGCGGTGACATCTCCCACGATGGGGCTTGTGCTTCAGCTCCATCGTGTGTGAACTGTAACGGGGAACACCCATCTAGTTCCCGAGACTGCCCCCGTTTTGCAGAGGAACGAGCGATCCAGGAGATACGGGTGAAAGAGAAGGTGTCCTTCTTGGAAGCCCGGAAGCTCCTGCGACTCCGCCAACCCTCTGCCCCGAGGTCCGGTACCTATAGCTCAGTTGCAGCTAAACCGGTACCGCGTCGGGAAATCGCAACACAGACCGGCGATATGAACGGGGCTACAATTGCGGAAAAGGTTATTTTAGCCCAAGCGCTGCCAAAGCCTTCGGCACCTACACCCAAGTTGGTATCAACATCTGCCAAATCCGCCAGCTTACAGAATAGTCCTGCACACTTGTCACCGAAAGCCTCGACCTCAGGAACTAAAGCTGGTAAATTCACGACGTCTTCTGCCCCGGAAAAATAGTTTAAGACCAAGTATGTACGACAAGACTTCTTGAAAGAGAATGTGCAATCTATTACCAAGTCATCTAAGGGTAAGAAAAGTACACGCAACTCCACACGTGTATCCTCCTCTGAAGAGTCATCTGAGGAGGAGGGCGTGAATCGGCGGCGGCCGTCTTCGCCGATCAGCACATCCAATCGGTTCGAACTTCTCGGACCGAAATTTGCTCTTGAAAAAGGGACCTCCCTTGTGGAGGAGATGGACCAGGAGGATTCTGCCGCCACTGCCAGAGGGACAGTGCGGAAACGGCAGGATCGTGCTCCTGAAAATAGTACTAGCCCAACGCCTAAGAAGAACAAATTGAACCGACCAGCTAATCCCAATCTGCAGAAGCGTCTTTCGATTTGAAACTTATCCCATAATATACCCAATGGCTATCCTCCATTGGAACATACGCGGAATTCGACCACATCGACCAGAGCTTGACTTGTTGCTACGCCAGCATGAACCCTTGGCTGTATGCTTACAAGAGACGAAGCTCCGTCCACAGGACACCGTTACCATCAGGCAGTACTCCTCCGTACGATGTGATTTATCCCCGGAGGACGGTGTCCCGGCACATGGGGGCACTATGATGCTTATTCGAGATGATATTTTTGCCAACTCCGTACCCATACAATCTGCAATCCAGTCCGTTGCTGTCAGCATTAAGCTACCCTCCGCTTTATTCACCATTTGCAGTATCTATTTGCCTCCATCTGAGGACCTCTCGCAGAGCGACTTAGAACACCTCATTTCGCAGTTGCCACCACCCTTTTTATTGGTAGGCGACGTGAATGCTCATCACCCTCTTTGGGGCTCTCCTCGGGCTTGTGCGAGAGGTACGCTACTTAAAGACTTCTTGGATAGTCAGAATCTTGCTCTCTTGAACACCGGAGAGCCCACCTTTCTTTCTGACGCATTTCATAGTTTTTCACACATTGACATTGCAATTTGTTCCCCTCAGCTAGCAGTCACCTTATGCTGGAATATCATCTCGGATTTGCATTCTAGTGACCACTTTCCTTGTCGTATTAGTGTCTTGACACCCGTTGTATGTTCCACCCGTTTACCTACTTGGCGCCTAGACCACGCCAGCTGGGAACTGTACTCCCACTTGGCTGAATTTAGCTACGAAGAGCAGGACTCTGTGAACCACTTGGTCGAACATCTCACAAGGACCATTCTTTCTGCTGCTGAGCAATCCATTCCGCGTTCGACTGGCTACAGCCGTCGATTTCCGGTACCTTGGTGGACCGATGACTGTCGGGATGCTATTCGCGCTCGCAGACGAGCTCTACGGGTTTTCCAGCGTTTTCCTACACTGGATAACCTGATACACTATAAACGGATGCGTGCACATTCTAGGCGGGTTATTAAGGATAGCAAAAAGATGTCATGGAATAAATTCGTGGGTTCCTTTAATCGACATACACCTTCCTCTGTCGTATGGGATAAGTTAAGACGTGTGGCTGGGAAACCGAACCATATGCCCATCGCCGGTCTCAAAACACCTACCGGAGCTGTTGTTGATACATTTGACGTGGCGAATACTTTAGGCAGTGCTTTCGCTCAGGTGTCTAGCTCAGGCAATTATTCCCCTGAGTTTCTTACAGTTAAAAATCAGGTGGAATCTCAAGAATTCTCGTTTCTTTCTGGCAACCTTGAGGATTATAATCGCCTTTTCACCCTGGCAGAGCTAGACAATGCACTCTCCTCTTCACGACACTCAGCACCAGGTCCAGATGGTATCCACGTCCAAATGTTGCAACATCTCTCTCCTGATGGCAAAGATTTCCTACTCGAGGTCTATAATCGTGTCTGGGTTGATGGCATTTTTCCAGACAAGTGGCGGGAGGCCACCATCATACCCATTCTTAAACCTGGAAAGGACCGCCATCTTCCTTCCAGTTACCGTCCTATTTCCCTCACCAGTTGCGTGTGCAAGGTGATGGAACGCATGATCAATGGACGGTTGGTGTGGTGGCTGGAATCCCACAATCTTCTGACGAACATCCAGTGTGGCTTTCGACGACGACGTTCAACTGCTGACCACCTTGTCTCTCTGTCAACTCAGATTATGGACGGGTTTCTTAAGAACAGCCCCACAGTTGGGATATTTTTTGACCTCGAGAAGGCCTACGACACGTGTTGGCGGGCGGGAATATTGCGTTCTCTGCACAACTGGAACATACGTGGACGCCTACCGTTGGTCATTCAGGAGTTTATGCGGGACCGCGTTTTTCGAGTGAGGGTGGGCTCGGTTTTTTTTAACCATTTTATTCAAGAGAACGGAGTGCCGCAGGGCTCGGTACTCAGCGTGACTCTATTTGCTATTGCGATAAATTCCATATCACTATGTGTGCCTCAAGGTGTCTCTTCCTGTTTATTCGTGGACGACTTTGCCATCTTCTGTACTTCTCAGCGTACACCGTTTTTGGAACGCCGTCTCCAGCGGTGTTTGGACAATCTCTATGCTTGGAGCTCGAAACACGGTTTTCGTTTCTCCGCTGAGAAGACAGTCTGCGTTAACTTCTGGCGCCGTAAGTGGCAAATGCCGCCGTCTCTTCGACTCGGGCCAGATTTACTTCCTTTCGCAGACGAGGCGAGATTCCTTGGTTTGATCTTCGATCGGAAACTTTGTTGGGCACCACAAATAGCACAGCTTAGAGCACGATGTGACCGTTCTCTAAATCTTTTACGGATACTAAGTGGCAAATCTTGGGGTGCGGATCGGACGGCATTGCTCCGTCTTTATCGTGCTGTGATTCGTTCGAAGTTGGACTATGGCAGCATTGTGTATTCTTCAGCTCGACCTTCAGTGCTCAGAAGGTTAGACACAGTCCATAACCAGGGCATCCGTGTGGCCGTTGGAGCTTTTCCAACGAGCCCAGTTGTTAGCCTCTACGCCGAATCGGGAGAACCTCCTCTGCGTTGTCGGCGTGATGTCCTGCTTGCTAATTATGGCTGTGGGCTGAAGTGTATGCCTGGGCATCCAACTTATCACGCGTTTTTCTCCCCTGAGCTGCACGGGCGATACTGCCTCCGCTCTCTGAGCCCCAGGCCAGCAGGTTTTCGTTTCCGTGAGCTTCTATGCCAGCACCATGTTGACATTCCTCGGCTGTTATCCGAGGGAGAGAGTATACACCCCCCTTGGTTACGCGCTACCTCCCATGTCGATCTCGGGATGACGCTCTACGGGAAATCTGTTACGCCTCTTGATAGTATTCGTCGTTGTTTTTTAGAATTTTTATCCAAATACAATGGCCGTATTTGTATTTACACCGATGGTAGTAAGAGCCCCGACGGTGTTGGATGTGCCTTTGTCACTGGCACCGCAACTTCTACTTACGGTTTGCCTAGTTGCACATCTATATATTCTGCCGAGCTATATGCTATTTATCAAGCCCTTCTGTATATTCGACGTCGAAAATTAGGTGACTGCCTTATTCTTAATGATTCCCTTAGTGCCCTTCAGAGCATTCGTGAGCTGTACAATTACCATCCTTTGGTGCAGCACATCCAGGACGTTCTCCACATTTTGCACGCTTGTGGTTTTAATGTGGAGTGCGCATGGATTCCTGGACACGTTGGCTTGCCAGAGAATGACACGGCGGATTTGGCAGCGAAATCGGCAGTCACAGCGCCCAGTGTTACGATAACCCATTCAACAGCAGAAGATTTTAGAGTGGCTGTACAGAGAGCCGTTTTTTCGACTTGGCATGCAGAGTGGTCGGCTCTCCGTGGTAATAAGCTGCGAGAGGTGAAGGACCTCCCTGTCAACTGGGTAACCTCCTCTCGTTTATTCCGCCGGGAGGAGGTAATACTAGCTCGGCTAAGAATTGGCCACTGTATTTTTACTCACAGTTACCTTTTTAAACATGAACCTGCTCCTGTCTGTGCGCTCTGTGGGGAGGCACAGACAGTTCGTCATGTGTTGCTGGAGTGTGGTCACCTGGCACACATTCGGTCATCTATGGGTATGCCGGCCTCTCTTGCTGAGGTCCTGGCAGATGACCCAAGAGCAGTGGATAGGGTTTTTAAATTTTTAGCAAAAGTTTCTTTTACCTTGACATTTTAGAGTGATAGCAGTTTTTTAAACTCTTTTGGTTTTAATGTGTTGATTTTAGATGGAGTTTTATATCCAGCTCTGGTTAGAGGGCTGGACAGTTCTGTTACTTCCGTTTCAACTGTGTTAGCTCTTTTACTTGTGTTTACTTTTTTTTTTTTTGTATTTTCTTGCTGCCTATTGCCAAGTTTTAATCATAAGGGCGCTTATGACCTCGGCAGTTGAGTGCCCTTAAACACCATTATCATCATCATCATCATTAAAACACACAATTTATGGCAAACACTTTAATTTTTTTTTTTAATTTTCTTGGTAGAGTTAATCTTTCCAAGATGTTCCATGGTATTAGTTTCAGTTTTAACATTATTACACTTTTCCTCAAATGGGATGTCTTTATCCATTTTTCTTGCTCCTGGTCAAGCAAAATAAAATGGAATTTCAAGTCATTATATAGTGACCAGCACTTAAAAGATTTTACTCTTATTTAAGCCTAATATATTCCCTCACTCCTTTGTATTTACATGAAATATTTATACAAATGTTTATCTGGATTAATAATATGAAGTATATAGAAGAATAAGATTTTTTTTATACTAGTTGAAGTATCAGTAGAGAAAGTTACGTGAACGTAATACATCAGCCCAAGAGTTATTCAGTTTCTGTTGTATGTGACTGTATCTGCAATTGTTTACTTCTCCTTTTAATGCTCTTTAACCTCTTGTCAATTAATCTTCTTAAAAAGCCATTTACTTCTATTAAATCAAACATGCTAAATAAATGAACAAATGTTCACTTATTCTTACAGGTTTACTGTTTGAGTTGCTTGATTTAACCAACTTTATGCACAACCATTCCTGGTTGTTGTGTATATGGATCCTATCTCTCATTTGGAGCAATTTAAATCTTATACTTTTATCTCTCTTATTCTACTTATATTTTAATTTCTTACCATTTCAGTCGTTTCCATGCATGTTGTTTCACCCCAATAATGTTTCTGCAACATTTCTTTCCTACTTTTCCTGTATAATTATAATTGGCCTAACAGATCCTGACATGTAAAAATCTTAATGAGTGATAGGAAGCGAGTTATATATCTTGTTACCAGATAAGCAGCTCAATGTTTAGCTTGCTGTGACTGTGAATAAACAAAGTAACCCTATCGTAAACTCAAAGTAAGCTGGGTTGGCAGTCGGGGTCATGATTCCAGAAGTTTTGCACCCACTATACACAGTTGCTTCTGAAATATTTTAAAATAAACTGTTTATCTCTAAAGGCTGGTTTACAAAAATCTGAGAAGGATAACCAAAATAACAAAAATGGAAGCAATGCAGCATGAAAGATTTTGATTCACAATAGCTTGGTGATGAGAATGTATTTCAGGTGGAAAACCATGCAGCAGTGATCTGACTACTGAGGTGTGAGTCAATTTTGTGCATGCATATATATATTTATATATGCCAAAACTGTTTACGATTAATTGCTTCTTACTTAATAAGGAAGATTGACAATTCAATATTTTTTGAGTGCAAATCAAATGTTACATTTAACTACAGCCCTAAAAATTGTTATGTTAAGAAGCTCATTCTTGCATTTATTTGTTATTATCTGACCAATTATATATTTTCACTTCTTATTCATATGTCATAATATACATTAGCCAACATCAAAATTCCAAAGAGTAATTAATTGTTATCTAAATGCAGATTCAGTTTGTTTCAAATTTATTGACATATTGGGTGATATGAATAAAACTCAATGACTGAAGATGGAGGTGACCTTGATTGCAACCAACAACTCATTCGTGAACTGCACTTAATAAACATATTGCCCATACATTCATAAAATTACTTAAGACAAATTACTCTTGGGTATTTTCAAAAACCACGTTAGCCACATAGCTCGGACCCAACACATTTTGTCGCCCTCTGTGGTGTAATAGTTACCTTACTAATTTCATATGCCCAAGGTTGCGAGTTCTAACTCGGCGGAGTACAATGGATTTTTTCGGGTGTAAAAATCCTTAGCATAGCTTCCTTCGGAAGAGAAGTAAAGCCGTTGGTCCCGTGTCATAGATTTAAGACATGTAAAAGAACCTCGAGCCTGATAGAGAGGCTTCTGAGCAAAATTAATCGGTCTTTCACACCCAATTTAGAATAGGATGCTGAGAACCATATTAATTAAAGAGCATCCAAAATAACACGCCATTTCCATTTCCCAACACATTGCATTCCCTGACAAAAAAAAAAAAAAAAAAAACAACTAAACAGCTAAAACAAATAATAAAGCTTGCCAAATCTAATTCAAGATAACCAAATGAAATTTTATGCCCAAGTCTATATCTGAATATTTTAACTCACCTGAGAAGGTAACCCGGCAACTTCTACATTGTCATAAAGTGCTTATTATGCTTTTGTTTGAAATTTTCACAAAGAATAAAATGCCGCAAAGCCAAAACCCCAACTGTTTAAATTGCAAAATCAATTTAGGTTCCAAGGCAAAGTCTCACCTTCCCAATCCAAGAAACTCCATCTAATCCATGTCTATCTTAGCTCCCATGGCAACACACCACAAACACGAATGTTCCCCCAGCTCCTCCGAGAATCAACTACTCTCTCTTTAGGCTTTGCCAGCCCTAGCTGAACCACCAAAACAAAGGCCTAGAGACAGGACCAATCAGAGCAATGCATGAAAAATGGGCAATACCAACAGCAGGTAGAAAGAAAGCACAACCTTCTCAGGCAAAGGTCAAGTAGAAACCAGGAAACCCTGAATTATTTTTGTAGACCCAAACAAAAAAGAAACAAGTCATAAAAATTGTTTCAGAGGGTAAGAGGAATAATACTGGAAAGGAGTTTGAAATCAAATAAAAAATTAGGAAAATTTAAAAAGCAAGGTCTTCAAGGACATCCAAAGCCCTATGTATGCATCCTAGAGTTAATGGCATTCATTAGTATTATTTGTTCTTTGTTAATTTCTGTCAGTTTTTAGTTGCATTAAACAAACTAGAGATGAATATTTTTATAGAAGAAAATATGCTCAATGTGTCTGTGAGTGCCACGATCTCAGGTTAGAATCATAGAATTTCTTCTAGTTTCATTGTTTTCAGCTTGCAACCAGAGTGAGCTCTAGTGATTGTTTCTTGTTATGGCTACTTAGGGGAATCTATATAGTGAAGAGTCTGTACAATATGAGCCCAGTATGCCATGCCTGGGAATGGGAATAAGAAAGTGAAAACTAGGCTAAATATTCTTTATCTTTCCCAGGGCTCAGGAAAGCTTCATAATAAAATGCATGTGATTCAACTTTGTCATTTTCATTCTGGTTATTGTTCTCAATTGTTGTGAACCAGTGTTAAATTGTAGCAGTAGTTATTCCATATTATTTGTTTTCTTTTTTCTTTTCACATTTTGGTTTCTGGGCAATCTATTAAACAGTGTAAATTTTTTTCACTTCCATATATTGGACACAAATGCTTTGTAACATTTTGTCCACTGTCCACGATAAGAAAGCCATAGTTTTTTGGGAAAATATGTAAGTCAGCTGAAGAATTTAATATTCTAGCACATGCGACTGAAATCACATTCAGTTGAAAACTTGGGAGAAAATATACATGAAGTATGAGAAGTGATTGAACTTTAAAGTAAATATGGAAGAAAATCCAAATTACAGGTTCCTTCAAACCATCACCAGAGGACATGACTTCCAATTCCAGTTTCTCACTGGGCTCAGACGGTAGACTGTAGATGAAGAGGCAAGAAACATCCTGTGAAGCATGTTCTGGTAAATAACTAAAATAACGAAGCTTAAGAGTGTTAAGTTTCATTTGTTTTATAGTTAACCACAACAATTGTTTACTTAACTGGGGTGCCCTTATGAAAAGTAGCCAGGGGCAAATTTAGGTGGGCAGTCTAGTATAGTAACAATTTTGTACTTAATTATTATAATTATGACTATGCATCCATGTCTTGCCAGCCTGTAATTGTCTATGAGTGGTTTGCTTTCTGTTGTTTGTGGCTGATTGTTGCACTGCATTGTTGGTTTCCTTTCATAAGTCCACTATCAATGTCATACCTGCATGTCCCACGCCTGGGTGTAGTGGACACATGCTAAAATGATCTCTACTTCTGGAAATTTCTTTCCATATCAATAAGTGTAGCAAGAGTGCTACAAGCCTGCAGTCCACCAGTTTCAACTGTGAGTTCTGAGCATGCAGTAGAGACACAGTGAAACAATCAAGCAAGCGTTACAGTGATGAGAAAATAAATCAAGCTACAACATTGAAATAAAAACAAACATCTATTGTAATCAGTTTTGCAGTAATAAAGAGATTTTGTTGCATTATTTACAATTACAATCACAACCAGTAACCGTTGGCAGGCTTAGCAGCCAATTAGTCAATCAAGAACAATGGGCTTAGCTAATGTTCAATGCGTGGCATAAATGGAGCAGAGAGAAGACAAGAGCCCAGAAGAAGCTTATAACATCATGCAGCCTTCTCTGGAAACTTAGAATATCAAAGAACCAGACATGGCAGTCTATGTTTTTAAACTAAGAGATGTGTAACAACTGTAATTGAAAATGTATTCCCATTCATTCTTTTATTTTATGTGGAATATGTTGCAGGTAATCCACTCAGAGGAACGGCCATTCACTTGTATGCATTGTGGGCGAGGCTTCAGGCGACGAGATACATTGGAGACTCATGTTCGCACACATACAGATGAACGTCCCTATGCATGCACCATCTGTGGACGTGCATTCAGGCAGAAGGGAGACTGCAACAAGCATGAGCGTACACATGACAGAAAAGTTGCAGCTATGCTCTCCACAGAGGAGCCCTGCATTACATTCTCATGCTCTATTTGTGGTCTTGAAGTATCAGAACAAGAGGATTTGGATGATCATTTGGAGACGCACCATGCATCTAAAGGAAAGTCAACAATCATCATGGTGAACACAAGAGGAAAGCCAAATGAGGAACCATTAAAGCAACTTTATAAACCAAAGTAGTAGTATAAAAGAATATGTGTTGCCTCATAAATTACTTATTCAGCATACAAGTGCATCATCAATTGGGATAAATTAGGTTTATGAACTGTTTCTAGTTAGCATTTTTATTTGTTAAAATAGTAAAGAGAGGAATATGTAACAGCAAACAGTGCTATATGTACAAAACCCTATGTGACGAAAATTAAGCTGCAAATGTGAAAATCTATGCTATCAATATTTACATTTAATTCATTTTTCTCATATTAATACATTCTGTAGTAAATGCAAACAGAAAAAAATACATAGTAATATATTTTATGTCTGACTTATTTCTTTAGAAGAGCATTACAGCAATGATAAAATAATGGTATTCTAAAAATATATATTTGCCTCATCTTTATATGCACTATCTTGTCTTCTCTTATTAAATAGTTCATTGTAAAAGATGCTTTGAAGTAACTTAAATAATTAAAAGGAAGAAAGGGAGGATACCAAATATAAATAATACAACAGAAAGGGAAGATTTCCGATTTCAGTAGATACTTTGTTAAAAATAATATTAAAATTCTGAAGTTTTAATTAACAGTAACTGCTCAACTATTTACACTTTCAAAGCTTCTCTTACACTTTGGATTACAAAAGCAAATCACTTTGTCAGTAATTGGCCAAAAATGAAAATCAACATTCATTCACAATGAAAAATAAATGCAGATGCACTGTAAGAGTAAGAATTTGCATTTGTAGTATTTAATAGTATCATTCTCATACAGTCCTGCAACACACTATTTAACAAAAGAGTTTGCAAACTTATGCTTGCATTGTGGGAATAGAAGTGACTTGAAGCCACAGTGTTATAATGCATTTTGCAATGCATTCATTTTTAAAGTGCAAGGAAAAGGTAGTTTTGCACCTGAAAAGTTGCAATTTTTGGAACTCTACCAAATTCTTCAACATTTCTTTTGGCCACAGTAATTTTTATGCTTTACAGTTGGTAGCATACATTGCTCATTAAAAACATATCCAGGACACATCAACTTCTCAAACAACATTACCAAGATAGCTTCAGCTTTTACCAATTTAAAAGAAATACAGTAAAACCTTGTTAATCTGGACCAATTGGGGCTCAATGTAGTCAGGATTATCAAAAGTCTGAATTAAGTGAAATAAACAAAAAAGATATAAATTATGAATGAAATTATAGTGCTGTATAATTTTATTAGAACATAAGATGCAATACACCCACCTGATTTTTTGATTTGAAGACACTATCAATTTTCTTTTGTGGACTATCACACATCTCTTTCACAATGAGATCACAAAAACTCCTCATATGATGTTAGTTTGCAGAAATCTGTTTATTGTCAGTTTTCTCGACTAAGTCTATTACACAACTTAGATGCTGTTTAACCTCACTTAATTTCTATTTCAACTTTACGAACTCCATACCCTCAGCTTCAGATTCACTACTAGTGTCCTTTACATTGCTTACACTTTCCACAATTTCTTTGTCAGTCGTGATATGATAGCCTAACTTTTCTTGTTGAATGATAGATTTTAGTTTTTTTCTAAATGGGTCAACAGCTGACATATCAGCACTTAAGCTCTCTCCACACGTTTTTTGTTCATTATGTTATGATGCTTCTGAAATCTGTATAACCATCCTAACTAGCCAAAAATCCATTGATACCAAGATGTTTCACAAGACATTCAATAGTAGCTTGAATTTCAACACCTCTCACTGCAATTCTGCTTGCATGAAATTGTTCGTACCACTTGTATGTCGTGTCTTCTTACTTTTGCTCAGTCGGCTGCTGCATTCGTTTGATCTGACAATTTTCCACATTTATATCACATTTATTCAAAAATGATGAGAGTTCATGCTTTTTACTTTCTCTACACATACTATGTACATAGTGTATAGAGAAAGTATTGCATTCCATCCAAAAATTTGATACCGAGATTTCCCTGGAAATATATGTTTTAGGATGCCCTGTATCCATAAAAAGTATTTTCACAAAAAGGTCTGTGTGTCAGTGTGACTGTGTGTCTATGAGCACGATAACTCAAAAACAAAACGTCAGTAAAATACCAAACTTGGTATTTAAGTTTAATATCTTCCAGGGATGCGACACAGAGATTTTGAGGAAAATCCCCCCACCCCAAACTACCCTTTACATGGAACTTTTTTTGAAAGTTTTTATTTTCTTAAAAATGGCTGTAACGATTTTGATTAAAATATCATATATTAAAGATATTTACCTGACAAATAAAATGTATATCTTGAATTTTCGGGAATAGCCTCTGAAGACTACTTTATTCTGGATGCATTTTACGGAGTTTTGCATAACTGCTAAACCATAAGAGATGGAAAAAAACCTACTACACAAAAAATGTAGAGAACTTTAAAACACATAATTCATGTTATATGCACTTTTTTCATGGAGTTGATTGTTTTTGGTTTCAGCTTAAAAAAATTATACTTTTATCACACAGGACTTCGTCAACTCCTGTCCATACAAACAAAGGAACGTCAGTCACATAACAACCAGCTTTTGACTATCACTTTAACCTTTGGTACTCCCTTATTTTGCTTGTACTTATAAGGAAGCAAGTAATAAGACTATTTCTGCTAATTTTTTTCAATTAGCATTAAGTAAATAACAATAAGCTTTTTAACAATAATTTGTTGCAGAGATGTAGAGAAAGTCATGTGAATGGAACATCAGATTTTTACTTTCTCTAGCCCCATATGTACAATGTACATAGGGATAGAGAAGTATTGTATTCCACCCAAAAATTCAATACCGAGATTTCACCGGAAATATATGTTTTAGGTTCCCCTGTATCCAAAAAAAGCATTTTCACAAAAAGGTCTGTGTGTGTGTCCGTGTGTCTGTGAACACGATAACTCAAAAACGAAAAGTCGGTAAAATACCAAACTTAGTATTTAAGTTTAGTATCTTCCAGGGATGCGACACGAAGATTTTGAGAAAAATCCCCCCACCCCAAACTACCCTTTACATGGAACTTTTTTCGAAAATTTTGATTTTATAAAAAATGGCTCTAAGGATTTTGATTAAAATATCATATATTAAAGTTATTTACCTGACAAATAAAATGTATATTTTGAATTTTCTGGGAATAGCCTCTGAAGACTACTTTATTCTGGATGAATTTTTCATAACTACTAAGCTGTAAGAGATGGACAAAAACTTAACCCACAAAAAATGTAGAACACGTTAAAACACACAATTTATGTTATATACATTTTTTTCGTGGAGTTGATCGTTTTTGAAATATTCCTTTTTCTTGGTTTCAGCTTTGAAAAACTTATACTTTTCTCATACAGGAATTTGTCAACTCCTGTCCATACAAACAAAGGAACATCAATCACATGGCAACCAGCTTTTGGCTTTCACTTTAACCTATGGTACTCCCTTATTTCGCTTCTACTTACAATAAAGCAAGAAATAAGACTATTTCTGCTAATTTTTCTCGATAAGCATGAAATAAATAAAAGATAAGCTTATTAATAATAATAATTTACAGAGATATAGAGAAAGTCATGTGAATGAAACACATCAGATTTTTTAAGTTATGCCTATTTTTACTTTCTCTATACGTACTATGCACATAGTGTATAGAGAATGTATTGCACTCCACCCAAAAATTTGATACAGAGATTTCACCAGAAATATATGTTTTAGGGTTCCCTGTATCCAAAAAAAGCATTTTCAGAAAAAGGTCTGTGTGTGTGTGTGTGTCTGTGAACACGATAACTCAAAAATGAAAAGTCTGTAAAATACCAAACTTGGTATTTAAGTTTAGTATCTTCCAGGGATGCGACACAAAGATTTTGAGAAAAATATCCCCACCCCAAAGTATCCTTTACATGGAACTTTTTTCAAAAATTTTGATTTTCTCAAAAATAGCTCTAACAATTTTGATTAAAATATCATATATTAAAGATATTTACTTGACAAATAAAATGTATATCTTCAATGTTCTGGGAATAGCCTCTGAAGCTTACTTTATTTTGGATGAAATTTATGGAATTTTGCATAACTGCTAAACCGTAAGAGATAGATAAAAACTTACTACACAAAAAATGTAGAACACTTTAAAATACACAATTTATGTTATATGCATTTTTTTATGGAGTTGATCGCTTTTTAGATATTCCTTGTTTTTGGTTTCAGCTTTAAAAAACTAACCTTTCTCCTACAGGAATTTTCAACTCCTGTCTATACAAACAAAGGAACTTCAGCCACCTAGCAACCAGCTTTTGACTATCACTTAAACCTATGGTACTCCCTTATTTCACTTCTACTTACAAGGAAGCAAGTAATAAGACTACTTTTGCTATTTTTCTTTTTTGATTAGTATGAAGTAAATAGAAGCATAAGCCTTTTAACAATAATTTGTTGCAGAGATATAGAGAAAGTCATGTGAATGGAACACATCAGATTTTTCTTTTTTATGTCCAAAACTGTTTGCTTAGTGGTTCCATATTCTGCACATATATAGACACACAACAGTGACACCATTTTCAAGCCTTTCGATAATTTTCAGTTTCTCCTGTATTGTAAGAAATTTATGCTTACTTTCCCTTGATATTGTAGGTTTATTAAATGACATTTAGCACTTGATTTGTTTCTGTAGCTTAATGACTGAGAAAGGCAGCCCTTCTGACAAGGGTTGCAAGCCCTATCGCAGGTACAGCAAGGAGAGAGCCTAATGTACCATTGTCGAAAATGTATTCCTAAGAAATTCCTATTGTGTAAAAATAAAATAAAACGGACAATTTCCTTAAGTTTGTCTTGGTGCCATTTTTTTTTTTTATTATAATTTTTTTTATTTATTTATTTATTTTTTTTGTCCGGATTAAGTGAAATCTGGTTAATGAGGTTTTACTGTACATATTACTTTTATTTCAGTAAAGGATGTATGCCGCAGCATTTGTCCTGTCCTGAGAAATTTAATTAAGTCACTGTTTAAGTGGTTTTTGTAGTAATTTTTCTATAATTTCATGAAATGTTCCAGAACAAAGAAGGCATTTAAAAATAAATTGCATTATCCACTGCAGAGCATCTGGAAGCCATGATGCAACTCATTATGCTTTGAATTAACATGCCGCACCCTCTGTGTTAACCTTTTCACTGCTACAGTCAAGATAATTCAATTACGGAAAAACACCCCAGCCATGTCACAGTCGAGTTAACTTGATCAGAGATTTGAGCGATCGTAAGTCTTAGAATTTCATATGTAAAAGCATTTGGACTGCACAGGCATAATGGTACATCTGCATGGTTTCAACATCTGAAAGGAAATAAAGCAAACCAGTGCAGAAAAACTACCTCTTGTAGCTGCACATGCTTCTAATCATGTGATCCATATGACTTAATCAGGATATTTCAATATTGCTCTTCACTCACCCTTTAGAATTATCCTGCAGAAAGTTTTAAATCAATTATATCTGTCAACTCACACAGACTGTTTACACTAATTCTGAGTAATATATAAAGCAAGGGAAAATTGCAAGTAATTTGGTCTGAATCAGGCTGCACTCTGCCACCAAAACAGTCTTTATTTCACGGCTGGAAATATGATGGTGGAGTATGGTGAGGGCCGCTATCTCACCTGTGATTTAGGATTGGTATGGCATGCCTGGATGATGTCAGGGCAGGTGTGGCACCTGTTTTGTAATTTTGAAAAATATTACTATACTCACTTTTTTAGTTATTAGTGCATTTTATTGCATTTTTAACTTGAAATATACAAAATTATGGTCAAATGTATATCTACTGTGGATTTAAAATTTGAAACTACAGCAAAAACTGGAGGCGACAATATTTAAAATAGCAGATAAGGCATCTAAAAATAGCAGACTTCTCATTCAATAGTGTTAAATGAAAGAGAAAACAAGATAGCATTTGTTATTGGTCAAAACCAAATTTCGGATATTTTGCAATTTTTCACCATAGTGTCCCCTTAACTCACAATATAAATATGTTAGCAGTGAAAAGGTTAAGGCACTTGCTTAAATACCAACAATTACGAAAATAAGAGTAGTAAGGAAGGAAAGGAAGTAATGCCATTTTGCCACTGCTGCACAATTGTAAACATAATACTGAAAGGGAAACTCACTAGATTGGTGCCTGGAATGCACAAAAATCAGTGTAAACGCTCAGTAACCTAGAACCCAAAATAGATCACCTGAACGACTTTGTTGAAACATGTTGGCAGCTCTGCAGTTATGATTCACATGCACAATAAAGCTGCCAAAACAATTTAAGTACTTTTGGTGTATTTGAATATGAATTGTATGTTGTATTGAACTTTAATGACCAAAAGTAGTCTTGAGGAATTTTTAAAGTTTTCTAGTGCCAGTCTAGAAATAATGCATTAATAGAGTTATAGGTGAGAGTAATAATATACTTTTTAAATGCCTCTAAAGAAATGCATGGCTATTGAGCAAGTGGAATCGTCAAATCACTAGCAATGCCAGGTATTTCAGCTAGTGCTTTATAAAGAGGTATATGATTTAGTTTTCGCTCTACACTCCTGTGGCTCTTGGACTTCTACGACGTCATGAAATTTACCTCAGGGTAGGCTAAGTTTACCCTATTAGTTTCAAAAATATTTTTAAAAACAATTTAATAATACTCATAATGAAATGTATGAGTATCAAAGCTGAAATGAATTTCCTCAATAACACAATCCATGACTTCATCATTTTGCTGCCTAGCATCTTAGCATGTTTGCATCTACATATTTATATGAGTAGTTGTTTTCACTGATGAAGACTTGTAAACCATATCACAAACACTGCTTTCAGACCATAATTTAAAATATGTTCTTCATTTTTGTGCGAGTCAGAACATAGTGTCTAACGTTGAAAAACTAAAGAAGGACAAATCAATTAAATTATCATTATGAAGTAGTAAAGTATCACAGTAAATTTATACTCTTTATTACAACAACAATGTATGCATTATAAAAGCAGTAACCCATTTTCACAAGGAAAAGAATTGATTTGTTCAAATACCAACATAAGGATTTAATCATCATTTCTAAGATATACTAGAGAATGTTATTTGTAAACAGTTTTCAATGTTTTGTATATGCAATTTCATTACGCGATAAGAAGTAGTATTTTGTTTCTTATGCGGTAAAGTCTTTTTCTGTTTACAGTTATTTTATATTAAATTAATCATATTGAACATCTTGTAGCTATTGCCAATAGTGCGAAAAACGTATTGTTGCACTAACAATCCTATGTTTTGAAGAAACAAAGAATTGGAAGTGAAATATCATTTGTACATACATATTAAATAGAAATGCACACTTTAAGTCCTAATAATTACTGCATTACACTGTGAAATAATATTCCAACTGTCTTTAGGAAATGTTTTCCTGCTAAGGAGCCAGTTTCATTTCAAAGGTATTCCACCATGTATTTATACTTTTCAAGATTGAGAAAAGAGCTCAAGTTTGTCTACTCCAATCAGCAGTTCTTATCTTGAAGAGTATTTGAAGTTATAAATTGTTTGTGGAAAATTATATTCAAAGTGTATTGCTAGAAGCTTACAGACTGTTTACCTTAGCTGCAATAATTCCTTCCATAAGTTCCAGTGTCAAGAGAAACTTATCTTGCTTGAACAGAGTGAAGTCTTACTTAAAGAGCACAATGGAACAGGAGGATTACAGCTTTAGCGTCGGCATCTATTGAACACAAACTTCTTCATAGCTGGATAAACAGGAGACGGTATGATGATGTCATCAAGTGATATGCCAGCATGAAGGATCAATGCATTGATGTAATTTACAAGTAAAGGTACCTAAGTACAACATTTCTGTTAGATCTGTAATTTGCATATTGCAGATAGTTGCCTACCCTGAAAATATAACTGTGAGCAGCCACTGATGCTAAGTATTACTGTGTTTTTCAGTAATTTCTTCTAATTTGTAAAATTCTAATCTATGCAATTCTTATAAAAAACAAAAAAGCATTGTAAACCGAACATTATTTCTACAATAACACTTAGCTCATAATAAACTGTTGTTCTTTTTTTAGGTTTTCCCTAATCATACCTTTGAACTATTAAGACACTGTGGCTTTCTACTTATTGTATTACTATTCATCATTTAAATATTTCTCTTTTATTTTGCTTACATGTTTCTATTACTTCATTTTTTTTTTAAGTTCAACATCCTTTAACCTGGTTGGTCATATTGAATTATTAATGAAATTGGTGAAATGATGCTCAAATGATCTCGGGGCCCATGAAGCTTAAAGTTACTCAACATTTGTCTTCTCAGATTAAGAGAAAACCCTGAAAAAAAAAAAATTATGGTGAAATGATGCTCAAATGATCTCGGGGCCCATGGAGCTTAAAGTTACTCAACATTTGTCTTCTCAGATTAAGAGAAAACCCTGAAAAAAAAAATTATCTGGGTAAATCACCCTAATCAAGATTCAAATTCATGACCTGTTGAATTTGAGGCAGACACGCTATCACCACACTAACCAGGCGGGCTTTAAATCTTTATATCTATAAATTACACTTTTTCAATTTTAACTGATATTTATATTTTATATGACAGATATGAACCCTGTTTTATTCTCTTCCATTGTGAATTGAAATTATGACTGCCTAGGTCGGTTATCACCTGGTCATCCATTATGAAAATCACATACATGTGTATCAGGGTGGTTTTTCTTAGTGCAGATTTGCAGGAAATCTCATTACAAGGGTTGTTACCATAAAAGCCACTTAATACAAATCATCCTACAAATTCTCTATCAAAGGGAAAAATAACTTTCTACTTCTTAAAATGAGTGGGTCAAAAAAGTATGAACTGACCATGCAGTGTTTTGCCTTTCCATGTCCTTGCCACTCATTTCTGTTTGCCGCTATCATAGAAAGGCGTGGATGAAAACATACAACATTTTGAAAACTACTTTTAAAGGCTTTACTTGCCGACATTATGAAAGATGCTGAAACTGGCCACCGTTGTCATCCATATATTTTTGGCACATCTTTAAGAAACTATCCATCACTCGCTGTAGTTTACCTTGAGAAATACAATTTCCTGGCAGATATTTTGTTTTGTTTTAATTCTACAATTATTGCTGTGCCAACAGGAATTAAAATTTTTAGTTGACTTGCAGCAATATATGGTTCAAAAATTATTTTTAGACCTGTGTACACTTAAAGTTTTAAGTTACCCCAAAGATAGAAATCGCTGGGGGTTACAAATCGCTACTAATAATTTTGTTCTGAAACATACTTTCAATTGTTTTCATCGAGGTGTTTTCAATTGAGGTGTTCATGGATTGGTATACAGCCTGGAACTTTTACACCTGGAAGTCTTTCTTTAAATCATACTTTCATTTGGCGAGCCGACTGAGTCAACATATATGAATCATAAATAAATTCACTGTCCAATAGAAAACATATGCTGATCCATAATACACTTTGTGACTAAGTACAGGACAAAATAACTAAACTATATATCATATGACTGTCAACTCAATACTGGACTTCCAGAGCAGAGTAAAACTGTTTCAGAAGTATGACCTTGTTTACAGCAGCAGTGCAGAATCATGTGTCCACACGCCCAGTGAAAAACACTGTACAGCCAGTTTGGAGCTTTTGACTCACTCGGTAATTATCCATACGAACCTATTTATATTTCCTCAAAAATTTAACTTTGGGTTGCTTTGGATTACCACTGTTTTGATCTACTTAGGGACTTTTCTATAATATATTTGCTTCTAATTACATTATGCCTCACAATGTGGATGGTGTGGGAAGATCTGAAAACATGTTTGTTTCATCCACATATGCCAATCTCTTAATTAATTGCTTTCTGTAACTGCTGGGTACATTGTTTACCTTAATTTTCAAGTTTCAGTACCCTAATTTGAATATTTATTTCCCTTCTTAGGTAGCACATTTCATAAATTACTTTAGCATCTCTCCCTCCCCCTCTCTCTGCACATACTATGTATAACAACAACAAAAAGTCATGTCTGGAATGCCAAATTCGTCTTAGTCCCTCATGGCACAGCGCCTTGTGTACACCATTCAGGATACAGTTGTGTAGCGGCATAACCAAATACACAACTTAAGCTTCTACAAACACAAACCATCAATATTAACTAAAAATATTAACAACTCAAAACAAGATACAGTTTGTATTGTATAGCATTACTAAACCTGCTACCTTGCAAGTGTATTCACTGTAGCACAGTGACAAAGCATAGGTTACTGCTGTCGTGAGGATTGTAGGTTTGCTTCTTGCATATAGCATTTTTTTTTTTTTTTTTCTTTTCTTAATGATGTTAAATCAACACATAGCGGCTATTTATATTAGATATACTTATTTCATACATGGCATTCAATAAAGTCAATAATATGATAGTTATTATGATGCCTCTTTAAGGGTTTATTCTACCAAATAGCAATCTCCTGCACAAAAGCACATAGTGCGCAAACACATCTGGCATGAAAAATGTTCTCTGTCAATTAAGTATACCGCATTGGACGACAGAACGTGCACTCAAAGACATGGGCATACAAGAGGTCACTGCTTGCATTAGTCAAAGTAGGAGGTTTCTCTGCTCGTGAAGCTGCAGCTCGTATTGGAGTCCTTGCAGCTGCAGTACAGAGGTGGGTGGGTTTATTCAGGAAAGGAATTGGACGCAGTCTTCCTGGTTCAGGAAGAAGACTTGTTTCAACTCCCGAAATGGATGCCGCTTTATTTGCAATAGCAGAGAGAAATCCTTTCCAAACTGCTTCTGAAATGAAGACCAATTTGCATTTCCCTGGATCAGTTCAAACAGCTTTGCGACGTGTTGCAGGATTTGTGGTGGACAAAGCGGTGCATGGGCAGATTTTCTCTGAGTTCTCTGGTTTCTTCCGCCATCACATTCCATTGGTGCTCAATATTCATTTCATGTTAAAAAAACAATACAACAGAAAATGTAAATGACATGTTATTTATGGACAAAAAAACTTGATATGGTCTTCCTGATCTTCCTTTGTGAATATCACAGCTTGTTCCATGTGCGTGTGTAAATGATGCAAAATACATGGTTTAACAATTCCACCAATGTCACGTATCTGTGTCGTGTTGGGTTGGATATCAAGAGATGGTCTAGGTGTGCTGTGGCAGCTTGACGATATACTGAACAGTGGGCAGTACACAGCAATACTGGATTCCCTATCTGAGGATGAGATATCCTAAGGGAATTGTTGGATTCACACAGGATAATCATCCTGTCCAAATATCTCCAACTGTTTCAATAGGTTCTCAGAGAGACAGGATAGCAGAGTGGTAGACTGGCTTCCGTGTTCACCAGATTCGTAAAGCTAGTGTTGGGCTACGCAATCTACACGGGAAGTGGGGATTAGCAGTACAAGTGTAAAACGGATTCTGAAAGCTGCTAAGTGAATAATGTATATCCACGATCACTGCAAGCGATTAATGATGACCATCCTCATTGTTGAATGCAGTTTTGCAAATGGTAACTGAAGATGAACAATTTATGACAAAAATAATGTGATCTGATGAAGCCCAGATTAAACTTAACGGATCATAACTCCATCTACTTAGCACCGGCAAATGCGCATGTTCACATGGATAAGGTCGATCTACTAGGGGTTCATGTGTGGTGTGGACTATCATCTAGGTAGTGCTTCCAACTTTCTCATGTGCTCGGGCACATTTAACAATTCCACCATCACCACCAACAACACCACCTACTATTACTACATCTATGTAAAAGAGTTTCAATTAAAATGCTTCGGTATACAACTTACTAATAGTAATTTGTAATTTGTCAGTGCATTGTTCGCTGTAAGTGCAGAAAAACCAGCTGTGTACCTGGAACAATCTGCTTCTAATACACCATCTGAGTCTGGCATATTGGATTGGTACTTATTCTTGATGATGATCATAAATGTAAATCTGTACTCACAAAGATATGTCAAGCCAAAAAAGAATAAGTTTTCAACTCAACACTACCAATGATGGGATATTTATTCCTGTCCACCAGAGTCCAGAAATTCTCATACTTGAACTTGATAAAAACGATTTCTGGAAGATTTAAAATTTCCATTGCTAATTGTTCAAGATTACAATTTTTAAATTTCTCACATATTCTACCTCCAAGTTCAGTAATGTAACTGAAGCAGATAGGTTATTGATAAACATAATCACAGGCTAAACTTGCAAGTCAATTCTGGGACTAGAACATCGCATTTGCTGATATTTAAAGTTTCCACAATTGATTTCAGTTGGAAAGTGTGATAAGGTATTTATTCTTAAATGTGCAATCCATAAATGCAGTTTCTTAGAAAAGCATTTACAGTACTTATTATGGCTGAAATGTTGCGATTTTTTCCTTGCAATTCGAGGTTTAGCTCATTTAATTTTGAGGTTATATTGCAAAGAAACCTAATTCTATGAGGCATAGTATCTCATTAAGTTTTTGGCAATATTACCTAGGCGATGATTACAGAAAATCTATGTCACCCAAAAGACTGCAGACTCGTTCCTCAGTTCTCCCCTTTCTAGGTCACCTTACGTCTGAATGAAAAATTATTCACCATGCTCAGAGTCTGTTGTATTCAGTCGCCCTCCGTGGTGTAGTGGTTACTTCATATACCCAAGGTCGCGGGTTCAAACCCGGCGGAGGACGATGGATTTTTTCGGGTGTAAAAATCCTTAGCATGACTTCCTTCGTAAAGCCGTTGGTCCCGTGGCATAGATTTACGGCACCTAAAAGAACCTCAATCGTGATAGAGAGGCCTCTGAGTAAAATTAAGTGGCCTTTCACGCCCAATTTAGAATGGGACGCTGAGAACTACAGCAGTTAAAGAGCATCCATAAATAACACGTCATTTACATTTTCTGTTGTATTCAAAAGATTTCTGAACAATCGATGATGATGGAGCGATGTAGTTCACGAGTTACAATTTTCATGACATGGTCGAACTTCAAAATGGGCATAATGTTTCCTGGTGGATAATATAGTGATAAGAAACACATTTCGGAAATGTATCCTCTTTAGCGCAAACAGCAGGAAACTCGTTATTCTTTCCTGCATCCCCATCTAACTCCATTGACCGAATTGAACTCGTACATGTTTCCGCTGGCTGCCGTGTGAGAACAGTTGGAGACGCTAGTGTGCTTGAGAGAACGACCCATAACTACCCGCACACATTATAATCATCCCCATCCAACTCCATTGACCGAATTGGACTCGTATATGTTTCCGCTGGCTGCCGTGTGAGAACAGTTGGAGGTGCTAGTGTGCCTGAGAGAACGTCCCATAGTTCCCGCACGTATACTCATCTTTCTTCGTCAATGTTTTCTGTTATTCTATGGATGCTGCGCTATGTTTGAAATTATATGTGATATACAATTTCATTGTTGAATTGCTTCGATTTATTCTTTACATTTCCGTTAATTTCTAATTCATTTTTATTAGATTTCAAATTTCTTTATATAATTGTAGTAGTTTTAAATTCCCCAAAGCTCAGAAACTACAAGAACGATCCCAAAAATGATAATAAATAACGAGAATGCAACATCTAACACAAAATGGCGAGAAAGATCTTGTAAGCACCAAAGAAATATGGGAATATTATTAAGCTTAGCCCTAAGATAAGTGACTACCAATATAATCTTACATTAATTGCCCATTAATACATATTTTAAAGCAACAGTGCAAGTACATATTGTAAAGTAAATGTACACGTGCATATATCCACACAAATCATGATTACTGTCAATCTCTACACATGTTAAAGCTCACGTGAAACCGTATTTATATTAAAAGTATAGGCCGCAATGTGTTCATTCAGAATAGATTGATGCTGACAATACCGGCTTTGTTCACCATTATGTATAAGCTACATCAGAATTGAGTACTTTTGCTGCTGTTACACCAATGTAAATAAGGCCAGACAATTTAAGTGTTTATAAGCTGAATTATATTTTGAATACACAGTTCATTAATCAATACCTATTTATCATTACATATTAAAACGTTACATGAATTAATTAATGGCAAAAAATGCTGAAAGTGGTATATCAGATGAACAAACATAACCTACATCACTGCCTTCATTTATATTGCAAACTGGTTAAAATAACTACATACTGTTAAAATAATGTGCAAAACATTAAGACTGAAATCAAAAGCCTGGAAAAAGAGAATTTAGTAATATAATATTTTTCATGCTAACCGAATTTAAGTGCCTACCACACATCATCTGTCAAATTAAATATTTTTCTCAAGCGCAGATGGTTGAGAAAAAATATTGTATATCTTTATAATACAAATATAAACCTTTTAATATAATAATTCCTATATTTAAAACACACTTCTTAATTCCAATTCATGATGATGGGATGCCATTACCTACACTCCTTTCTGCTATGCACATTATGCATTGCTTTTACCCTGTTTCTATTTCACAAGCTTGCCTCTTCTTTGTGGAGATAAGAATTACCCCGGAAGCCGCGGACGATAGCTATTGTTGTTGCTATTATTATTACTATTATTATTATTATCATCATTATTATTATTTGTGTACTATCAATATATTATACTTGTTTCAGATATAGAACTGGCTATGAAGTTCCAGAAAATACCACATGGTGAACTGCTATGTTAGAAGACAGAAGATACTCATGAGTTACTTTTTGTGAAGATTAGTATGGTCTTAGGAGTGCCTAAAGGTTGTTAAAAATAAAACTGTCTGTTTCAGGAGGACTTTAGTAGAGCTTGGTACAAGTGAAATGCTTGAGTAGTGCTATACTATGCTGTAAAACAGTAATAAAATTAAAATTTTAAATTAATTTAGTCGTTTTTATGCCTTACATGAGAAGTACTTCACTGTGCACATTATTGTTATAAAAATAAGCATAATAAATCTCAGGACAAAATATCAAACCTCAAGGCTTATAAATGGAACATTTCCATATTAAGTAAGAAATTTCAGAAGCTGTGTTCTGTGGTTTGGAGACTAAGACAATGTTCTCATACATAGGTTTCAAATTTGCTTTAATATTACAAATATATTTACACCACTATTAGTTACAGATCATTCTGGGGATCTTGCAATCGTAGACCAACAATTATTTTGAAATTAATTGCATGTATAGCTATCATAATATCAGATAAATGACTTTTAAACAATTTGAGATTATGCCATTACAATTATACAAATAAGTAATTCATTAAAAAATGTTTTATCCAGAAGTTTAGATTTTTTTTTATAGAAAGAACTGCACTTTACTTAACAAACCAATAAGAACATACAGTAATCTATATTTAAATAGTTACATATTACACACTGTCTAAAATAGTGTAAGGTTTTTAGAATTTTAAATGATATGGCTTAAAGAATATAAATTATTATGCACAAAAACCCTAAATGTAATTCCTCAGTTTCTGTATATGAACTAATTTTCTCTATCATTACAATAATAATTAATGGAACAATCTACAAGTGTATGGAATAGTGAAACTGATGCGAATTTTGTGTAGGGATTAATTTTTCTAAACAGTATAAAGTCCAATGCTTAATTTGAACTAATTATGAAGGTAGCAAATTAACATGAAATATGTTTTAAAATCTTGTTTTATATTCACAAATTCTGTTGCAATAATTGGAACTACAATAAGGAAATAGCCATTATTTTAGTTATTATTTATTACTTATTTATTTGAAAGGATGCCTTCAATCCTGAAACGCTTCCCTGGTTACCACCATGTGTATATGAGAGAAAAAACAGTGGAAGGTTACGTGCAATGTAGTGCATTATTTGATGAAGGCAATTATTATGTAAAAGTTATAGAATAAAGAGATATATACCTAGATATTACATTGAATAGATGTATCTATTTTTATTAAATTATTGTTTGTAATATATCCAACATGATAACAGTTTTATATTCGTATAGCTTTAAAATCCAGGTGTGTTTATTCTGTTAGGAAGAACCGAATGCCACCTAATTAAAAACCTTTACATATTGCATAGAAAAGATTCAATTATCCTTTTTATACATTTAAAGATTATATGATTAATTTTTCAGGCTCTGTGTGATGTATGCCATTAATCTGATGCATAATATTCATTATGAAAAATGAATGCTAAGTTTAGCACACCATTTTTTCTCTGCAATGATTCTTTGGAGCCTTATCACAATGCAATGCGATTTCAAGTATCTCAATTTGCGTTTGATCAAAATAGAACTGATAACGTGAAACTTTATGTAGTTTAATTTTTATCCATACATTTGCAATTTTGGTTTCAGAACCAAAGATTTTCAGGAAATATTCACATTAGCACCTAATGTTTAATAAAATCAAGAAAAATTATTGATTAATGTTTAATTTTTCTCTTCAGAAAAATGAATAGTTCAGATAACAAGTACTTCATAATATATAGCATTTTCATAAATGTTTACTTGCTAACTTCATTCATTTCCTTCTCACATTACTCCATGTTCTTGTATTTTTTCTGTAGTTATTCAGTTATTACTCGAATGAGGTGTGGTACTTCATACTCTTTTTAACTTTCGTTGTGAGCATCTCTTTGTTATTTTAACACACTAATCGCCTCAGTCTAAAATATTTTTTGTGTGGCTCTTTAGCTTGTTATAGATTTAGTTCAACCTGTTCAGTGACCCAATTATTTGGCTTACAAGCATACCCTTCTGAGGAATGTTTAGATATTTCAAAGATGATGTATCTTTTTTCTAGAGCTTCACACTCCAACAGAAGATGCTTTAATACTGAAAATAATTGCTACAGATGCAACAGAAGAAGTAATAAAATATGCCCTGAATATTAATATTTCAGTTCACAATTCATGTATGTGCACGTAACATGCCTATTAATGTGCTAAGAGTATTAATAAATATATTTTTAATTGTAGCTATATTATTGCAAAAATTCTAGTGAAACAAACACCAATTTATGGTTTATAAATTTATAGTGGTTTTACTTTGTATTTAGCAAAAGTTGCTAATGATTGATTAAAATTTCACACTATAATCATTTCAATAGTTAATGTGCCAATTTCATATTGAAGCTAGGAATTGACAAGCACCCTACATAAACAAAGCTCTCCCGAATTAAATTTACAGACACTTTAAATTCCGAAATCCAAATGATAAAGTATAATTCATAATAGTCATTATTTAAATGTATTTTATTAATATAAAGATATCAGCAGATGTAAACCACAGTGGTTGTATTGATTTTATTTTACTTTTAAAGTGTTCGTTTGAAGTTATTTGTGCTGTAAGCAGGTAATTTATATTCCTTTCTTGTTATATTTTACATTATATCTGTAATTCCTAAAGTTTCTTCTTTATGTAGCCCCATTTAACGTCTATGGTGATATCGGAGGCTTTAACTTATGAAACAACTCGTTGATTGTAAGTTCATTAATGTTGGATGTTTTAAACATTTTATTTTCTTAAAAATCACACACATGCTTTCAGAATCTGAGGGATATGGAATGATTCCGGTTAAAGAAAAATTGCCCGCCTCGGCCGGGAATCGAACCTGGGACCTCTGGGTGAGGAGTTAGCTCGCTGACCACTCTACCTTGGAAACAGCCAATTCCTAAAGTTGTATAGTTTTCTCTTGGTTTTTGTCATGCATAGCTTTAAAGTAATATTGTATAGTTCTGTCAAATTAGAAATTCAGTTGATGAAATCATTAGCAGAAGTATGTTCAATTACAATAGGTATATATATATATATATATATATATATGTGCTTAACACTACAGATTTCTGGGCACTGTCCATAAAATACCCCAGCACAATTAAATCAAGCTCATTAACTTTCGAAATATATTGTTTTATCATTACAGTGCAGTGTAATTTATTTTGGTAAATTTTCCTGCCATATACTCTCCATTTTTAAAGATTAACAAATAAGGAAAGAAAAAGAAGAACAACAAATGCGTAGGAATGTCTATTTGTTAAATAGGCTGTCGTCAGCACTGATGACTGTTGTATATATATTGCACATAAGAATAAAAGGCAACCGGCAAACAAACCAAGAATTCTCAAGTAAGCAATGAAATAATAATGGCATATAAAGTTTTCTCGAGGTTGCAGTCAGATCAGAAGCTTTAGAGTGGTACATAGATTTCTTGTGAAAAAGCTAGAACCGCTCGAAAGATTTCTGATCTGGCTGTAAACTCGAGAAAACTGGCCGAAATCCTGGAGTGGATGGTTTGGTGAGTGGGCGGAGCAGCAAGCTACTTTTGTGAATGAGCTACCGTAGTCGGTCAAGTTTCTGTGCGCTGCCGGATGAGAACACTTGGAGTCGCATCGATCGCTGGAAGTGGAATGCGAGTCCAATTTTTTAACATTGAGTTAACCATCTATTCGTTTATAGTTATCTATGATTCTCATCTTTCATTGTCATTGTTTTCTGTTATTCTATGGATGCTGCGCCATATTTGAAATTGTATTTAATATTCAATTTATTGCTGAACTACCTCGTTTTATTCTTGGCATTTCTATTGATTTCTAATTTATTTTTATTATATAACAATTTCGTTTATAATTCTAGTAATTTTAAGTTCCCCAAAGCTCAGAAACTCCAAGAACGATTGCAAACATGACAATACATAGGAATGTAACTATGTATCGCAAAAAGGCAAGACGATGTGAGCAGCACGGAAATGTGGGAATAGTATCAAGATTAGCCCTAAGGTAAGTGACTACCAATATAATCTTACATTAATTGCACATTTATATGTACTTGAAAGCAAAAGTGACAGTGCAAGTACATATTGTAAAAGTAAATGTACACGTGCATATATCCACACAGCCACGATTACTGCCAATCTCTAAACTTCTTAAAGCTCACGTGAAACCGTATTTATATGAAAAATATAAGCCGCAATGTGTTCATTCCGTATAGATTGATGCTGACACTACCTGCTTTGTTCACCATTATGTATAAGCTACATCAAAATTGAGTACTTTTGCTGCTATTATAACAATGTAAATAAATCCAGGCAATTTAAGTGTTTATAAGCTGCATTATCTTTTGAATACACAGCTCAGTAAGCAATACCCATTTATCAATACATATTTAAAAAGTTACACGCATTAATTAATGACAAAAGATGCAGAAAGTGGTATATCAGATGAACAAACATAACCTACATCACTGCCTTCCTTAATATTGCAAACTGATTAAAATAAGGATATGCTCTTAAAATGGGCAAAAAATTGAGACAAATCAAAAGCCTGGAGTAAAGAGAATTTGTTTATATAATATTTTTCGTGCTAACTGAATTTAAGTGCCTACCACACAGCATCTTGCAAATTAAATATTTTTCATAACAGCAGGTGGTTGAGAAAAAATTGTATACCTTTATAATACAAATATAAGCATTTTAATATAATAATGCCTTTTGAATTCCTAATTCATGATTAAGATGCTGATGGAATGGCATTACCTACAATATTTTCTGCTAAGCACATTATGCATTGCTTTTCCTCTATTTCCACTTCACTAGCCTGCCTCTACTTTGTGGAGGTAAGAATTACCCCGGAAGCCACGGATGACTACATTCTAACTATTAATATTTTAAAAAGTTTATTCTTGTTTTCACCTTCTAAAATTGAACTTTTCACAAATTTTTAGCAGTCTGGTTGGCATTGGGTTCATCTTGACAGTAACAATTATTTATTATCATTATTTTTATCAATTATTATTTATGCACTTATCAGTGTATTATACTTGTTTCAGGTATAGAACTGACTATGAGGTTCCAGAAAATATCACATGGTGAACTGCTATGTTGGAAGATGCACATATATTACTTTTTGTGAAGATTAGTATGGTCTTAGGAGTGCCTCGAGGTTGTTAAAAATAAAACTCTTTGTTATCAGGAGGACTTTAGTAGAGCATGGTACAAGTGAAATGCTTAAGTAGTACTATACTACCTCGTAAAACAGTAATGAAAATTGAAATTAATTTAGAGTAATTTTTATAACTTACATAAAAATGCAGAAGTACTTTGTACACATTTTCAAATATTATTGTTATAAAAATAAACATAATAAATCTCAGAACAAAATATCAAACCTTAAGCCTTATAAAAGGCACATTTCCGTATTAGGTAAGAAATTTCAGAAGCTCTGTTCTGTGGTTTGGAGACTAAGACAATGTTCTCATACATAGGTTTCAAATTTGTTATAATATTACAGATACATTTACACCATTTTTAGATACAGATCATTCTAGGGATCTTGCAACCATAGTATCAACAATGATTTTAAAATTAATTGTATGTACACCTATTATAATATCAGATAAATGACTTTTAAACAATTTGAGATTATGCCATTATAATTATACAAATAAGTAATTTATTAAAACATGTTTTATCTAAAAATTTAGATGTTTTTACAGAAAGAACTCCACCTTACTTAGTAAATCAATAAGAATATACAATAATTTATATTTAAATAGTTATGTATTGCACACTGTTTAAAATAGCGTAAGGTTTTTGGAATTTTAAATGATATGGCTTATAGAATGCAAAATATTAATGTAATTCCTCAGTTTCTGTATATGAACTAATTTTCTCTATCATCACAACAATAATTAATAGAACAGTCTACATGGTATGGAATAGCTAAGTCATAAAAATGTTAAGAGGAGAGTTGTGTAGCAATTAATTTTTCTAAACTGTGTAAAGTCAAATGCTAAATTTGAACTAATCATGAGCTGAAATATGGTTTAAAATCTTGTTTTATATTCACAAATTCTGTTGCAATAATTTAAATTACAATGAGGAAATTGCCATTATTGTACTTTATTATTATTATTTATTTATTTATTTATTTGAAAGGATGCTTTCATTCCTAAACCCCTCCCTGGGTACTACCATGTGTGTATGAGAGAAAAATAGTGGAAGGGCACTAGCAATATGGTGCATTATTTGATGAAGACAATTATTATGTAAAAGTTATAAAATAAAGAGGTATATACCTAAATATTACATTGAATAGAAGTATCTATTTTTAGTAAATTATTGTTTGTAACACGATCACTGTTTCATATTCGTATAGCTTTAAAATCTAGGTGTGTTTATTCTGTTAGGAAGAAACGAATACCACCTAATTAAAACCCTTTAAATGTTGTATAGAAACTATTGAATTATTATCCTTTTTATATATTTGAAGATCATATGATTAATTTTTCAGGCTCTATGTGATTTATGCCATTAACCTGATGCATAATATTCATGATGAAAAATTAATGTTAAGTTTAGCACATAATTGTTTCTCTGCAATGGTTCTTTGGAGCCTTATCACAATGTAATATGATTTCAAGTATCACAATTTGTTTTTAATCAAAATAGAACTGATACCGTGAACCTTTATATGGTTTAATTTTTTTTCCATACATTTACAATTTTGGTTTCAGAAGCAAAGATTTTCAGGAAATATTGACATTAGCACTTAAAGTTTAACAAAATCAAGAAAAATTATGGACCAGTGTTTAATTTTTCACTGCAGAAAAATGAATAGTTCAGAATACCTAGTACCTCTTAACATGTAGCATTTTCATAAATGTTTATTTGCCACCTTTATTCATTTCCTTCTCACTTTGCTCCATGTTCTTGTATTTTACTGTAGTTATTTACTATTACATGTATGAAGTGTAACTTTGTTTGTGAGCATCTCTTATTTAACACACTAATCACCTCAGCTTAATAATTTTTTTTTTTTTTTTTTTTTTTTTTGCGGCTCCTTAGCTTGTTAGAAGTTTAGTTCAGGCTGTTCAGTGACCCAATTATTTGCCATACAAGTTCATACCCTTCTGAGGAATGCTTTGACATTTCACATGCTATCTGTACTTCCTAAAGCTTTTTTTTTTTTTTTTAATTGTCTCATTTATGTAGCCCCATTTAACGTCTTTGGTAATATCGGGGGCTTTAACTTATGAAACAACTCGTTGATTGTCGGTTCATAAACGTTGAATTTTTTAAACATTTTATTTTCTTCACACACACACATTCAAAATCTGGAGGATAGGGAATGATTTCGCTTAAAGAAAAATTGCCCACCTCAGCCAGGAATCAAACCTGGGACCTCTAGGTGAGGAGTCAGCTCGCTGGCCACTCGAACTTGGAGACAGCCAATTCCTAAAGTTACATAATTTTCCCTGGGTTTTTGTCATGCATAGCTTTAAAGTAGTATTGTATAGTTCTGTCATGAACTTTCGAAATATATTGTTTTATCACTACACTACAGTGTAATTTATTTTGGTAAATTTTCCTTCCATGCACTCTCCAGTTTTAAAGATAGACAAATAAGGAAAGAAAAAGAACAACAAATGCGCAGGAATGTCTATTTGTTAAATAGGCTCTACTCACCACTGATGACAGTTGCTGTATATGTACATTGCACATAAAAATAAAACGTAACTGGCAAACAAACCAAGAATACTCAAGTAAACAATGAAATAATAACGGCAAATAAAGTTTTTCTCGAGGCGGCAGTCAGATCAGAACCTTTAAAGCGGTACATAGACTTCTTGAGAAAAAGCTAGTACCGCTCTAAAAATGTCTGACCTGGCTGTCAACACGAGAAAACTGGCCGAAATCCTGCAGTGGATGGTTTGGCGAGTGGGCGGGGCAGGACGCTACTTTGGTGATTGAGCTACCGTAGTCGGACAAGTTTCTGTGCCCTGCCGAGTGAGAACACTTGGAGTCGCGTCGATCGCCGGAAGTTGAATGCGAGTTGAATTAACCATCTATTCGTTTATAGTTATCTATGCTTTCCAGTTACATCTGTTGTCATAGCAACAACTTTAGAGAATGGTTTGTTACTATTTTTCGCAAATTTCAGGAATTAGGAATTCATTAAATATGCCTTCTTCCCTAATATTTTTAAGAAGTAGAAGCTCTTTTACAAATTCCTCTTTAACTATAAAGTCATGGAAGAACATTCTACGAAATAATCACAACTATCTTATATCAGTGCTTTCATCAAATTGAAGCGAAAAATATTCACACCATTGCTAGTCTTGATATAATTGAGATTCTAAACTCTTAGAAATCCGTTCAGCAGGCCTAGCAACAGTGAGGCAATTGAATACCGTTTATAAAAGACGTAAGTGCAGATTTATCTTTGTGCTCATCGAACAGAGATTCCACAGCAATGATCATTGCTTCTGTAACTATTTCCCCGTCACTGAAACTTTTTTTTCTTTTCGCTAAAACATGTCTTTTTAAGAAGCTTTTGTCAGTTACTATTTTGCTGAACTGACTTTCTAAATACAGTTGCTGTAATGTTAATTTACATTTTAAGTCCATAACTTTGTGTTTTCATATCTCAGAATTAAGAGCAAGTTCACCATTTAAATTCGATTTGCCAAAAAAATGACGTTCTGCAATACTTTTCTTGGGAACTGACACACTACTGTTACAAACTTAACGCATGGTTTTCCTCTGAATTCCACTAAACAAATACTGCCCCTTCCAATCCTGTTAAAACTGTAAGTTCTTTGTCTCTTAGCCATATTACATTAAGAACATCCATTCAACACAAGACACATAACTGAAACTACATTCACAATCTCTCAAGTTATACTGAATGTTTGTTAAAAACCCTGAATCCTTCGTTCGCTATCGGTATAAGTATAACTATAAACAAACCGATCCCTTCGCCCACAATGACTACAAAAAAAATTTAAAGGAGTAAACTTACTGTTTGCGATAAAACTTTGTTGGGATTAAAATGACTGTCATCAATACCCAACAATAATAATTAAAGCCTACTGTTTATTGAGGGAAATAATGAGCACAACTTTAACTGTACAAAAGCAAGTTTCATAGTCATGTCTGAATACTAGGAAGATGTTCGGAAGGAAGCAATTTTGTCCTGAAACTTGGTTTAAATTTTTAAATTCTCAGATATAATTTTGGCTCATGAAGGTCGCTAGGAAATCTCATTTCGGGCGCTGCGTTGGATAGGGCTTAGTAGGACTTTTTTTCTTTGATACTGTCACTGGAGAAATGCGCCTGGAAATGTTACGCACATCAATCTCCAGGATACGTGGAGCAGATGATATCTGCTACCAACAGAGTGGAGCATTACCACACTACTACCTATTTATTTGTGTTTTATTTTTTTAGCGGTACGTTCTTTAGCCTGGTTGGTCATATCGGACGATGAATGAAATCGGTGAAATGATGCTCAAATGATTTCGGGATCCATGGAGCTTAAAGTTACTCGACATTCATCTTCTCAGAATAAGGGAAACCCATGAATAAAACCTTATCCGGGTAACTCACTCTAAGCGAGATGCGAACTTACGATCTGTTGAATGTGAGGCACACACGTTACCATTACACCATCCAGGCGGGCTCGCACTACCACCGCTATAATAACTTTCCTGGATGGCAAAGCAGGGACATTGGATTCAACGAAGAGCGTCCATTGAATTCCCTCATTGTTGTCAGATCTATCCCCTATGGACTTTAACTTGAGGGGAACGGTGAAAGCTGAAGTCTTCGACTTAAGCCACGCAGGTCAGAGGCACTTCGCCAGGAGGTTACTGAGGTATGTGCAGCACTCTCCATTGAAACATTGGCCAACGTAGCTGCAGCGACCTTTTTCGTTCTGCTATTTCTGGCCGCAAACAGCAAACACTTTGAACATCTAAGGTAACCAGGTGAACATATGAATGTATAATAAACACTTCTCGTTCCTTAAAATGTGTATACATTTTTGGTAAACCTTCGCAATTTTTGCGGAGTTTTTCAATTCCCGAGATATTCCTTGTTATTGGTTTCAATTTTGAAATATTCATACTTTTCTCAAACGGTAACTCCTTATTCCTTTCATATCTCTATTCCGTCGCATAGTGATAGCTAGAGCCCGGATTTTATGTAATATCAAGGTGTGAAATATGTACATATTTATGTAACAAAAACATCAAAACATGTAATGAAATATGTAATATCAACAAAATATGTAAAATTATGTATATTCTAAATCCTAAGATAACTACCTCAAATCTAAATGCATACTGCAAATTACCTAGAATTTTGTAATTTGATGGATCTGTAAGTGCGTAAATTAATTACAATAATTTAAAATTTAAAGACTAAATATAGAATTAATTATAGAGACAATATTTTGTTTTATGCAGAATTTATTTATTCCAGTCGGGAATTACGAAATAAGAAATATGTGTTTTGGTTTATATTTATTAAAATTACTCATTTCACATAATTATTTTACTTAAATTTTTTACGGTAAAGCAATGTTGAAATATTGAACCAATTTATCAATGAGTGAAACAATCAATTCAAAGTAATTAAATTTTATAATGAGGATGCATTTCCAGTTTCTATCTCTTGACATCCAATGAACAACCAGCATTTTCATTTTGAGTCTTTTGCTTCTTTCAACGCACAGTAAATACCCATATACTTTTCCATATTTTCAGGGGTCGTCGTTTGTCTCTTATAGGATAAAATTTTCTTATAAGCACAGAAGCTTCTCTCCACGTCACACAAAGTAACATGATTACATTTTAGCATAGGAATCTGATTTTTAGAGAAATGTGTTGGTAAATCGACACTGTCACCATTTAGCACTTTAGACACGGACACAAGCGTAGAGTACCCTAGATTCCTTATTAGCCAGCTTTGAGTTTTTCACCTTCCTTCCTAAATTTCCTGCAACTACACTAAGCTTCTGTGATGCACGTTCCATTAAATCCATAGATCCATCAAGAAGGGAACCCGATGTTTCCAACTGCTTGATGGTGCTAGGCAACCAGCCGAGGTTACTTTTGATGTAAGCACAGGAGCTTGCCACTTTCGGATCTTTAAGGATGTCCTGAGATTCCCGTGTGGAAACAGCTACTTCTGAAGAGGACATGTTCACCTCTGACTGGATTGCATTCCAATAGAAGTTCACAGCTTCTAACCACATACCCCATCATGTAAGCACTGGCTCAGGAGGCAAAGGGACATTTTGGAGACGATTTTTATAGCACTGAATTCTGTTCGATGCTTTCACGAATACCTTTTTTTTTTTTTTTTTTTTTTTTTTTGTTGCCGATATCAACTTATTCACACAGGGAAAATTACTTCTTACTTCTTCAGCAACACGTTGCAATGCATGGGCCAATCAGGTGAAGTGAAGTACATTTGGGTAGAAAACCTTAAGAGCAGTAGCAGCTTTAATCATGTACGCTGCGGCATCTAAATACATAATTAAAACCTTTTCCTCACACACTCTCTGGCCACAGATTCTTCATCCCATCGTTTACGAATCTTGCAATTGTAGAATGATTTGTTTGTTCTAACAAACACCTTGTAACAGATTAGAAATGGTTCTGCTAGATTTTCGGAATCTAGTTTTCCTATTACTAAATTTACTATGTACCGACCCATGTCATCTGTAGTTTCATCGGCGGCAAACCAAATACAGGAGTCTCCAATTTCATTCCGTATATGAGCAACTGCTTCTTCCTAACACACTTTTTCCTCAGAGTAGATTCGTCAGGAATAATCTTCTTGCAATATTTTTCTCGAAAGTAGCGAAATTGAGGAATTTGAAGTTTATGCCACGGAATATTAGCTGCAACCATTGCACTGCACATGTCTTTAAAAAAATATTTCGGGACAGTTCCTGTTGCATTTGTGTCTTCCATAAACCCAACTTGGTTTATAGAAGACTGTAGGTGATTGTTGCGTATGTGAAGAGCACTCTTGATATGTTGTTCCAATTGAGATTTCACGGAACAGTCAATTCTTTTACGCATGCTTGGCAAACTATTATTTTTCCGTTGGTTGTAAAGGCGTTATCTAATTTCACTCATAAATTCAACTTGCAGGATAGCGAGGACGCAATTGGTGCCATTTTACTAAGACTTGCAAGAAACTAACTGCAGTATTAATTATCGCTTCGTTATATTTTGATGGTTGTCCAGCGGCTCACTTTGTTTCCTCACAGCTATTACATTACAAGATGCCGAATTCCGCGACAATGGTAACAATGATAAGAATCAATTTCTCCAGAACTTGTAAATTCCCAAAGCGCTACGAGAAATGTGACACTGGAGTTCAACATTGTCGAGTGGCACCTGCTTTGATATAAACGGACAACAATCAGAACGAGGCGAGGCGGCTATTATCGCATTGTTAATTTAATTTGCATCCTATTTCGCAGATTGATTTTTGTTGCTTTCAGCAAAACTTGTGAAAACAGTAGTTTATAATGTGACTACAATATATTTTTAAAAAACAATAAAATTGTAACGAAACCCAGAAAATATGAGCGTTTTGTGTAACATCGTTTAAATATGTAGAAGTGTGCAAAATATGTAAAGAAAATGTAAAATAAAAATTTGTAAGGGAGTCCCAAATGACATAATTAGCCAAAATTTTAATTCTCATTGAAATATAATGCAGGATTTAAAATATGTA
Source organism: Hymenopus coronatus (assembly GCA_030762935.1). Taxonomy (NCBI): domain Eukaryota; kingdom Metazoa; phylum Arthropoda; class Insecta; order Mantodea; family Hymenopodidae; genus Hymenopus; species Hymenopus coronatus. Next base: position 66,467,609 of record CM060882.1, read on the forward strand.
ATTATCTAAAAATCCGGGCTCTAGAGATAGATTTTAAAGTATTTTACTATCGCTTAGACTAGTCAAATTCCCTTCTGCTTACAATTAACTAAGTAATACGGCCGTTTCTGCTCAAGATTATCTCGATTACCATGAACTAGATGGAAAATTAATATTCTTTAGTAATAATAGTTTGTTTGCAGTTCAGATAGAGAAAGGCAAGTGAATGGAACACTTCAGACTTGTTTACTTTTCTAACTCAATTTAGTTCTTTCCACCCTATGTGGCTAAGATTTTAACAGAGAACTTGCATGTTCGGACAACGTTAACCTTGGCCAGTTCATGCATTGAGCGATGCCGATGCTTATGTCAACGGAAATTCGACTGGAAATGTGTTGCGATTTTATTCCTCTCGCATGATCATTTTTGCTCTTCAGGAAATCATACATTTTGCATTCTATTAGCATATATATCTCACAATTGAGTAATCCACATTTAAGTGGAATTTGAATGTTGTTCTCATCTTCTGTTCAAAAATGCATACATTTGCGAGTTACAAAGTACACAAAACACGGATCTAATAGCTCTGTGTACCTTTAAGATCTTGCAAAGGACATTAGAGTTACTTTGCTGTATACTCCAATGATACTTTCCTTGTCCGCTATAATCTCTGTACGTATTCTATAAATCTCATAATGTTCCGACTTTAAATATATGCTTATTATGAGTCATACAGTGCTATCGAGTAAATTTCTCTGACAGTGATTCTTACTATGACATATTTACATTTAATGTAAATACCAATATAACTTTAAAAAAAGTTCATATCTGAAGTAATTTCTCTTAATTGTCTTATTTGGACACGCAATACGAAATATCCTAACCTATGTTAGCTGACTGTAATTCAAGATACCGTCGGTCGTACTACTTCTTGTACCTAATCTTAGTGACGGGGCCGATGTGGCTTTCTGGTGATTAATGAAGATAATGGTTTTACAGAGTGGTGCACGAATAGCTGTCACACTTTAATATTGAATAAAATTGCACCTCTATTTCATTCAAAATTCCCTCTAACGTGTTTCATTTCATGGAAATGTCGGTACATGTGTTGCTGCAATATCGCCAGTCCCTTATTGCGCAGTTCGTGGTCGAGCATAGACGTTTATCTGTTCAGTAGCGTCTTAAGACAGTACTCCGTTATGCGGAAGTATTACGGCAACGCGAGATTTAGAACAAACTTCTCATCAAGGAGCACAATTCTCCGATTAACGAGAAAAATTTGAAAAAAGAAGGCAGTTTATTGGAGTGAAACATTTCGGGCACCAATATTCCAATGGTTTATGCAAGATGGCGCAGCACAAAAACTGAAACAAAAGAAACTGTTCGCTTTGGGACCAGAGAATATTATGGAAATTCGTACCTGCATATGCAATAGTGCAACAATTTAAATGAAGACTATGCCGCAAACTTGTCCTGACCAGACTCCGGTACTGTTAAAAAAAAAAAAAAAAAAAAAAACCTAATTCTAGGGGAATGGAAGCTCGGAGGGTTGGAAACGTCGTAGGAGGGGCGTGGAAATATATGACCTTCTAAAGGTATGATTCCTTAGTGGCGCGACGTCGAAGCATGAGGTCTTGAGCATGCGCAGATGCGTTTTCATACTCGTGTCTCTACCTGGCGTGACGTTTTGGCTGGATTGGTCCGAGTACCAGTATGAACGTCAAGCGCTGGCGCGAGTTACAAGAAAATGATTAACTATGGCTATTAATTCCGCTATTGAGGGAGCGTCCTTGTCTTTATCCCTTCAATGAAGTGATTACAAAAATGACAGCATGAGGAAGAACGTTTAGGCAGAAATATCTCAGAAGTAATGGAAAAATCAGCCAAGGAATCCAACTTGTTTAATAAAAATTCCAATTTCTCGCATGTCCAGCGAGTATGACCTTTAAATAAAATAATCTGTGGTATTTGTGGACATACAAAACAAGTTTGTCATTATGACATTCACATAGTTGCAATTTCTATAATACATCCTGGTTTCTTTGTCTTTATTTTATTGCTTTTTTAAATATCTGTATGGTGTCACATGTTATAGATGTTGATCACGCAAACTATCACTTTTATCTGTTAAATGTAACTTTCGCTTATTTATCTGAGAGAGAACGTTAATACCATGAGCTGCTATTTTAGTATAGTATACGAGGTACGTCCAGAAAGTAAGTTCCGTTTGGTAATAAAATTAAATTGTGTACAGATACAGAATAATTATTTATTGCACAAAATTCTACAACTCTTAAACTACTTTTCCTCATAACTGCTGAAATTTTGCAGGCATTTGTCATAGCGTGGCACAAGTTTTTGTAGACCTTCTTCATAGAAGTTTGCCGCCTGTGTCTTCAAAAAGTTGGAAACATTTTCTTTCAGCTCTTCGTCATTGTAGAAGTGTTGACAGCCAAGAAAGATTTGAGATGTAAGAACAGACGAAAGTCGCTAGATGCGAGGTCAGGGCTGTACGGAGGATGGTCAAACACGTCCCAGCCAAATCCCTGTAGGAGGTTTTTCGTCACATTTGCAGTGTGCGGTCGTGCGTTGTCGTGAAGAAAAACAACACCTTTTGACATCAACCCTCGGCGCTTATTCTGTATTGCGCGGCGCAATATTCTAAGTGTCTCGAAATAAACATCTGCTTTGATTGTTTGACCACGCGGTAAGAAATCAATGAGTAAGATGCCTTTCCAGTCCCAGAACACTGTGCACATCATTTTTCAAGGTGTCAATATTTGTTACGACTTAACCTTTGCTGGGGATGAAGTGTGCCTCCATTCCATTGATTGCCGATTATTTTCAGGGGTGTCGTAAGAAACCCAAGTCTCATCTCCTGTGACTATCTATGTCAGAAATACTTCGCCGTCTTCATCATAACGGGTTAAAAACTGAAGTGCACTACCCATCCGTTTTGTTTTGTGTTGCTCAGTATGAATCTTTGGTACCCAACGTGAGCAAAGTATACGAAATTTAAGTTTTTCGGTAACAATTTCATGAATTAGTGATCGTGAGCTTTGGGGAAATTCCATAGCGAGAGCACTAATTGTAAACTTGCGGTTTTCCTGGATCTTGTCATCAATCGCGTGAACCAGTTCTTCTGTAACCAAAGATGGACGCCCACTTTGTTCTTCATCGTGCACTTCACTACGCCCTTCATTGAACTGTCGGACCCATCTTCTCACCATTGAATCGCTCATCGGATTTTGTCCGTAAACTTCGCAAATTTGCCGATAAATTTCAGTTGGTTTCACTTTCCTAGCATTCAGAAAACGAATCACAGATCTGATTTCACAAACGGCGGGATTTTCAATCAACACCGACATTGTAAACAAGCACAACAAAGCGTATGTGGCTGACAGCGATCTCAAAATGGCGCACGTTTCTTCTCCTGGATACAGAGCGTCTACCGTGCATGTGCGGAACTGCGGTCGCAGCGCTGCAGCGGAGATAAATTGAAACGGAACTTACTTTCTGGACGTACCTCGTATTTTACTTTCGAAATTAGGAATAACGTGAGCATGCTCTTGAATATTCTGATATTTTCAGGGCAAAATTGTAAAAAGCAAGCTACCATGTTAAACAAGATTTCTATTTGTCATAACAGATGTCATAACAATCCTCATTCATTGATAAATAATGCAAAGATCGATTTAATGTTACAATTTTAGTGATTTAACATAAAAATCACACTTTTTAGGATTTACTTAATTTCTGTAACATCTCATAGGAATGTTTCAAAGATGCCTTTAGTGACTATAAAATCTAGTCACATGAATATCATGAATAACTGGTACAGTGCAGTATTACAGCACGAAAGTATGTTTGTGTCTAATTTTCCCGCAACCCTATCTAGATAGCAAGTAACATGTGAAGTACAACGTAAGCGAATAAAATCCTAATAAAATAAAGCGTGAGAGGTATCTTATGTATCTAATGTGAATATTTGAATATGGCTGTAATGTGCCCCTGACCGAGACGGAATCTCAGATGTCAGCAAGCATAAGGGTGTTGACAGCTTCTGTTACACTACAGAGATAGCTACGAGAAACGGGAAAACCTTGTTGCTGAGGAAGAACAGCTACAACTTGCACTTCTCAGCAAGAAGTTTATTTTTAATAGTTCATATTAATTTATTTATGTATAATATCTCATCTAGTAGAATTAAATCAACTACAAAAGATTATGATCGTAGGCTTTTACGGTCGTGTTATGTTTTACAAGAAAATATCTTAAAGCTGTTATAAAAACAGCTACGTATGGAGAGGTGTTAAAGACTTGCATTCAACAGATCATGTAAAAGTATCCTCCTCACGATGATTAAGTGCGCTGCCCCCCATCCCTAGTATGACCCTATAGAAAAGCAAATTGGGCCTTCTCTAATTGCTGGTCAAGATGACAATTTATAATATATTCGTAATTTTCAATTTAGATATGCTTTCATACTAGTTCTAATCGATAAATACCCTTCCTACAAAAAACCCTGCCACATGTTCTATGTTCGTCATTCATTAGGAAGGGCTAATATACAGACAATGAATACACGTAACTTAATTAAGTTTTATCTAGTCTACTTACTATGGCAATTATTTTTCTAATACGATTGTTTCATCCATTATATTTAATCCATACTTTAGTTCTGTATGCGTGTTTAGAACAGCATTCACAGCGCAGTATTGATAATTCCTCAATTAATAACTGATACCTAATGAGAAAAATTAGTTAAATTTACATCACATTGAAAGGAAATCTTTCAATAAATTGTGATTATTTACGTGTGTGCAACAAATGAAGGATTAATCACGCATAATATAAACATTTACGATGCCTTAAAACCCACATGAAAGTTACTTCAATTTTCTCAGCACGGTATTAGCTTACTTACATAATTTGTGTAATTTCCTCTTCACTTCTCTCATACTTCGTAAGCTTAGGCTATAAACTGATTCACATTCAGGTGGAACATTTTCAAATTTCGTTTCTTCATTACTGAGATTTCTGTTAATACAGCGCTGAAACCTTCAAATGCAGTAAATTGTCGTATCTTGTGGATTAACGCTCTTCCTTTTAATACTTTTAGTTTAGCAATAAACAAGATCATCGTATTCCACTAAAAGAACGTCCATTGCTAACGTTTTACAATCAGTCAATCAACTAATTAATCAATCAATCAATGAAGGTATTTAGGTACTTCATGTATCAGGGCTATTTAGGGAAATGTCCTTCTTCAACCAAGATTATATAATATTTTGGATTGGTTTCCTTTATTCGCCAGAGCTTTGCGAGAATCTGTTCCTTTTTTCTATGTTCTACGCAAGCATTGTTGCAACAGGCTCCTATCGCTACGCCTCCTAGGAAATCAAGTAGTGGTCAGTAGCAACGTTCGTTGCCACTGCCACGCTGAAACGCTCAAGCGTCGCGCCTCTTAAGGAAACACACCTTAAGTCGGGCGAAGAGATAAACGGATACTCGTAAGCTAATGTGTGTAGGAAATGAGTCAGGGGATTGAAAATTAAAGAATATAATGCTTACAGCTAGCTTTCGTTGGGCGATTAAAACTATCGGCTAGACAGTGCTACTTAAGAAAGGGACCTTATTATCTCGGGATTTACATTATGCATTTATGAACTGTTTTATAAGCTAGAGTAATACTTAGCGTTGTTGTAAATTACGAAGTGTTTCGTTGTGTTGCCACGGTCTATATCCAACCACAGAAGTGCAAGAATCAGGGAGAAAATACCACGTTGCCTGCCTCTTAGTAAATCAGATTTTAGAGACGTTAGCTTTTCTGAGTCGCGTGCACTCAAAGCTCTGCGTCATATTTTGACATTTTGCCTGCATAATTAAGCCTTAATACTAAGATTTCACAATTCTTACGAAATCTACAATATCATTATTTTACTTTCCATTTAAGACAACTTCATATCTGCCCCAACCAACTCCTAGAATTTTCCTGGAGGTGACTTACCTACCACTTTGTTTTCGTCTGTAGACAAGACCAGGTGACACGATCTCGATCACTATGTAATTTGAACATAGCAAAGTATCTACTTTCCTGGTCCATATATGGGCTGATTTGTCAAAATTTGCTAATACACGCGAGCTTTGATTATAACCTTCTGATGAGGAAATGCTGTGAGGCTTTCTGCTATTAATGTTGTTTCGTAAAATTGTTGCTATACTTAATTTCTTTCATAATCAGACAGCGAGGTCCTATGAAAAGCTAAGTTATGGTGCGCATAATGTTGTTGTAGATCGAATTATCTTGGTGAAATCTAAGGATTATTTGAAGGTGTTTGGAGACAAAAAAAGAATACCCAATAATTCCTATTCTGAGAAATAATAATTACAATATTTTAGTACGGCTGCAGAAACACTATTCATGCTACAGTCCTGTGGTAGACATCAAAACAAACCACACATATTTTGAAACCAGAGAACGTATAAACCTGCACAGGTTTCAAGCATAAAATTTAAACAATGTAATTTTATGCAATGAAATCAAGGAATGCCCACAGCCCCGCTTTATCGCAATATAGAAGTATTACAAATTTGACAGTATGAAAATATTATTTTATAAAGTTAATGCATGTTCATGTGACTGCAGTCTCATTTTGTTCATTATTTCATACATTCTTCCATATTTTATTTTGCTATTGCGAGGCTTTGCAGGAGGCTCTGAGCTACTGCCACTTATGTATGATCTTTAATTTCACACAAATACAAAATACTGCACAGTTTAAACAATACAACCACCACAAATGTTGCTAATCCTATTATAACATCAAGTTTGTGATCCGCTGTTACCACCATTAGTCATTACCAACTATAATTAGAGCGTTATTTACCGCTTATCTTGTGCTAGTTGGAATTCTTCGGCGAGGCCACGCCTTCCTTAACGGACGAACTCATCTTTCAGAATCCCGAAGTAATTTAAATCCCGTACACATATAGACATTATGGTTTGTAGTTCCTGCATTTGGACATTCCCAGTTTTCACTCAAATTGCACATTTTAAACGTTGAAATATTTCAGTATGTTTCACGTTTTTTCTAACCACATGACTATTTGTAAGAACCCTCAAAGTATTATTAGATGACACAGCTCAATTTGTTGAAACACGGAAATTACATGTATTCTCACATTAAATGTATTTTGATAGGCACACCGAAAGGCCCCTAAGGAATAATCTGGCAATAGCAACACATAGTTTTGATTTTTTTCCTGCGCACAGAGTACTGTTAATGTTCTAAGGTACATGGATGCGCGGTTCGTTTGTTGTAAAGATATGTTCCTTTTATTGAGTCCCGGGACGGTTGTACTAGTTGATGTGGGATAACTAGTTCTATACAGATAAACCAATAGTGACCTATTACAATACTTTCATTTTGTGTGATAATGATTGTTGCATCAGATTGGAGTATGTACTGTAACAGTTTTGTTTGGGTTTTTCAAACACTGACGTCTCCTTGTGTATTCGAAGGACATATAAAAAGTCACCAATTGAGATGAAACCTGCAGCAGTTTTAATGATTTTCCTAAAATGATCGTCTATGAGAGTTCAGTACTTATGGCTTCTTTTATGGCGCAGTGTTGCGTCAACTCTCCAGTTGACATATAGACAGTCTGGTTTCCCGTTCCTGCATATGAACATTCCCAGTTATGAAATGGCTGGCCAATCCACTTCGTATCGCACTAACGCCCACGACTATTCAAGTGGCTTCATTTGCGGTGCCACTGAAGGGGATATAAATACTGGTTTGCTAATTAGAGGAAGAACGGTATATGTAGCAAAATAATTAATGTAATAAAGATAAACTAATAGTGGCCTACCACAATATTCTTTTCACTTTTATGTTATACCCATTGTTGTATCAGATTGCAGCGTTACCCACTGTAACAGTATAATTTGAATTTTTTAAACACTGACGTCTATTTCTGAAACAGTTTTATGTCGTGTTTCTGTTCTTTTTTTTTTCGTTTTTGTACGAAAATTATTTAGAGTTACTTTGCCATTATTTTACTTTTACTCTTTGCTTTCTTGCAGGTTTTGGAATCGCATATTCCCTGCAGCCTCTCTCATTGGTCCCTACGCTGTGCCTTTGTTTAAGTGGGTCAGCTAGGCCTGGCTGGGCTGGAGAGAGTTGATAGTTGATTCTCGGAGGTACACGAAAGTACATGCGAGAAAGTCGCATGTGGCCGCGGGTGCTAAATGCAGACACGAGAGTTTCATGGATTTGTTCAAATTGGGAAGCTGAGACATTGCCATAAATTTTGGAATTTATATAGTTTAGGGCTTTGGGTTTGCGGCGTTTCCTTCTTTGCAAAATTTAAATGAAAGATCATTAGCATTTTTGTGAGACTTGATATGTTGTTGTTGAGCTGCCTTATCGGGTGAATTTGAACACGGTCTAAGGCATAAATTTCATTCGGCTATGCTGAGTTAGATTAGGCGAATTTTAATACTTGTTTTAGGTGTGTGTGTTTTTTTTTTCTTCGGTTAATACACTCTTTGTTCTTCGAGCTATGTGGCTACTGTTACTATTAGAGGGTTATCTAAGAGTAATTTGGCTTTTGCAATTTTATAATTGTATGGGTGATAGTTTTATTAATCGCAGTTCGCTGGTTCCGTTGTAGAAATTAAAAATACAAGGTTTTTAAATTTGCGAACTTTAAGGGTTTTTTAATTACTCTTTTTCATGTAGGGTTTCTTTTTCTCGCATTTTAGCTTAAAGGCATACATATAAAGGGACTATAAATATTGGTAATGCCTGGGCTAAGCTGAGAGAGAGAGAGAGAGAGAGAGAGAGAGAGAGAGAGAGAGAGAGAAATTATTTGTGCTCACGTGCAGAAGGGTTCATTTTAATGGATATATATATCAGCGTGAAAATTAGATGTTGTAGTATGCACATACACACACACACACACAGTACTGTTAAGAAATAGGACTATTAATTTGAACTTGGGTCTGTTAGTCTTGAGTATAAATTATTTGTCACTAGAAACGTTGGATACAGTAGTAGCTCATTACTAGAAAGTTAGGCAATAACTTTTATAAGGTAAGTGCTTCACTCCCTATTAATATTGTTTGTACGTCATATTTTTTCTGTACATTTTCTCAGCTTTGAGTGCATTTAAATTATAGATGTTTCCAGTGGGGCAATTTAGATATGCCGAGAGAGTGAGGCACCTCACCTGCCAACTTAAGTAATTTTCGAACTGGGATTTAAAACTTGCATTGGTGATTTTTTAGTATTTCGCTAAATAACTGTGCATAAGTTAGTGCTTCCTAATGGTTTGGATAGGGAATTACTTTATTTTGGAACGAAGGTTTTCATTTTACTATTTAGAATTAGCTTTCCTATTGTATTTTTTTTTTTTTTTGCCTCACACTTGTATTGAATAACTATCTGTTGTACTGAAGTTTAAGAGTTTTGGCAGGTGAAGTGTTTTCTCTATCTCTAGTGAATAAACTATCACTTTCAATTAAATGTTTGTATATATTATCCGTTTATAGTATAAAAGAGTTATTAAAGATGATATGATAAGAATAGTAGATGTAAAGATTATAAAATTTTTAGCTATAAGAGCTATAAATTGAATTGCAATTCATTTTGGGAAAAATTCTAGGTTCCTTGTCTTGCTGAAACAAATCGTAGGCCATTTGATTTTGCTGAAGGAGAACCTGAATTAGTTTCATGGCTATTTATGCTCCCTTATGTTTAGAGGGAAGAAAATTTAATTAGATTTCGAGATATATTTATCATTTAAATAAAGTTTTAGGTCCTGCAATGAAGTACTTCGCTTGTAACTGAAATGTTTTGGAACGCAGGACTTTAGGCCGAGGTTATTTCTTTCTGAACTCAAGCAATTTAGAACTGCCAAGTAGTGGTGCTTACCTTAGTAAAATTGCTCCAGAAACCTGATAGAAATTATTCTTTATTGTTCACGAGTTGGCTAGTGTTCAAGCTGTAGTATTTTCACTTAAGCTTAAATAAAAGCAAAATGAAAGTGACTGTTTTGGTGAGATTCCTCAGTGGAATATTAGGCAAAATGGAGGTTACAATATAAATGTGTTTCTAGCAGGTTACAATATAACGGTGTCTCTGTGTTATTGAGATAAAAAAAATAAAATAATTCTCCTCAAGCGTAATATAGTTTCTGGGTGATGACTCTGTAATAGTTCTGATACATACACAACTAATTTTCCTCTGTGCGGGTATTTTTTTATCTAAGGAAAATAATTTCTCTAGAGACCTAAATAATTCTGAGCTTTGGAAATTTTGGAACTCCATGATACATTGCTATATTGTTTTGGATTGTGGTACTATGACACTATTCCATGTGTGTATGCGATTAGCTGCTCCAGCTGAATTATAAGTTTTTTGTAAGAACAGTAAAATAATTGCATCCTTGTTAATAAACTCAATTAGGAGTCGGGGATTGGTTGTCGATGTGGCATAACCCTTCATCGGGTAGCCTTACCATTTCCCTCAAGCACTGTTTTTGTAACCTTCTGGAAGTATTCCGAAGTTGTTGGAATTTGGATACTTTTACTGTGCTAGGTGCTGCTATGTGGAGTAGTCGCGCGGTTCAATGGTAACAGAGCGTATTTGGCTGAGAATTGGGAGATGTAGTTGTATTTCGAGCGGCTAATTGACTCTTAAATATATTATAGCGCTTGTATGCTTTTTTTTTTTTTTTAACTTGCACGTTCCACGTTCATGGGAGGTGTTACGAAAGACAGAGTTCCTTTTTGAACTGGCCATCGAGGAGTTATGCTGTCGTGCTCTTTAGAAGTCCAAAGCATTTTGGAGGTTTTGAGGGAGGTCGAAACTAATCTATTTGTGGCCTTTTGCCCGAATCCAATCTGATGCAGAAAGCAGGTTTGTCTTGTAGGTTTGCTAATAATGAATTACAGAATATTCTCCAAGATTAGGAACGAGCGGGTTATCCACAGCGACGTCAGGTTAAGCGAGTTTATTCTCGGGTGCTTCATTATATATTTCGGCTTGATTATTTGATTAAGCATTTTCTCAAAAGTGCTCTGGTTTCGGTGTGGGAGTTGTGCTGAGAGCACTTGGTGAAACATAAGGGACAGCTTTCAAATGACTGGAATTTTAAACTCATATTTCAGGAATGTGGGTGCTGTGCAGATGCCAGGGGATTCGCCGCCTTTAATGAAAAATACTTCAAATGTTAGAGTAATGTCTTTTTTGTCTCTTAAAGCATGCGTTGCAGTAGATAGTACAGAATGCAATTTCTTTTGAAATTAGAGTTTGTGCTTCACTATGTATTTTCTTCACTTTTGGGTTGAGATGTTAATGTATGGGAACCAATTTTTTTTAATGGAAGGAAATGAATTAGCTGGTCATTGTTCTGTAAATATCAGAATATTGAATTTAATGTGTATTTTTAAGTATAATTTCATTTGTGACCAGGATCAATTATTTAAAAAAATCAACAATGATATTTACATTGCTACGTGCATAAGGCATCGTAAAGGAGGAAGTTTTTCCTCTAGTATACCGCTCCCCCAAGCGATGTGGATACCCATATTTAAATATTCATTAAGCGCAAATAGGTTATATAATGAGTATTATGTGTACAAAAGTTATTCATGTATAGATAAAAGGAAGTCTTTACTACATACTTCCTTAAACAATGTTTAATAAGGAGAAAAATGTAGAATAAGCTTTGAGCCTATATAAGAGAGGAATAGACCCTCAGCTTTGTATTCCTCATATGTCAGAATTCATATGAACATCATTGTTCGGCGCAAGGGTAGCGTCCGATGTATTTGCCGGCTACGGTGTTGTTACCACGCTCGTGTCGTAATACAATGTTTATAGTTGTATTGGGTGGTATTGAATATAAAAGCACACCATACCCGTGAAACAGTGCTTATCATTTATAAGTGTATTATTACCTGTAACGTATTCACTCCCTCACGTCCACGATTTTGAGATAGTAACAATACAAATAACAGTGAGCTACTCAAAAAAGAATCTCAATTAGTTCGCCAATGAAGCTAGACCGAAGTAAATCACAGTTTATCACTAAGCAAAGATTTTACGAACCCAAAACAACACATATCGCCCTCCGTGGTGTAATGGTTACCATGCTAACTTCGTATACCCAAGGTCGCGGGTTCAAACCCGGCGGAGGACGACGAATTTTTTCGGGCGTAAAAATCCTTAGCATAGCTTCTTTCGGAAGGGAAGTAAAGCCGTTGGTCCCGTGTCGTAGATTTTACGGCACGTAAAAGAACCTCAAGGTTGATAGAGAGGTCTCTGAACAAAATTAAGTGGTCTTTCACGCCCAGTATAGAATGGAACACTGAGAACTTCAACAGTTAAAGAGCGTCCTTAAATAACACTCAATTTCTTTTAAAACAACACATGGAAGACATCCGTGCTATACATAGTTACGCCACATTGTAAAAAAAACTATGAAGTGCGATTATTGTATTAGGCTTAAGGCTTTCGATAACGCTCGTCTGAACAGGTTCCCCAGATCTTGCTGTTTGACTTGGCCAGCACGAAGTTGTTAAGTTCAGCTTTAATTTAGAAGCAGAAGACTAAGTCATTAGAATCCTACTATGGTATTTTATGCAGAACTTTTAAATTAGTTTGCCCAGATGCGAGAAGGAACTTGTATGTGAGGGGTAATTAATTAGACCACCCCCAAGCGCTGGGTGAACTTTTTCCAGTCTCTGTTGAGCGGGTACGCGGTTATTTATTATGACCACCGACGAGGCCGAGATATGTGACACTGTTGCCGCTGGATTGAACACCGCATTATGTTCGGCACTTGTACTTTCACGATGGCCGAAGACATTTGTGGATTTGGAAAGGTTGATTCCAGCAATTAACGAATGCACGATATAATTTCGTTTTCGTGATTTGGGTGAACAGCCCAGTTTCATGGACCGTAGGAGATAGAATTTAATTCAGTCTCCGGCTGACTGCGTCTCGGTTAGACGCCGGCGCTATAAATATCGCAGCCTAGGTCATCTGGCTCGGAATGTCCCTGACGTGCTCAGACACGTTCTAGACAGGATCTAGTCGCTATGGGGCGTCGTCCTCCTGATCGAGAGTTGTGACGGTGAGCTCCAGATCAGGCTCTTATTAATTCGTCTCAAGAACAGAAAGTAGGCACTACCGAATTCATTATGTATTCATGTGCAACTTGTTTTGGAACTTACTCTGGTATGTGCCTTATTGGACTCGGGTAGTTCAGCTTCATTACTAGACTCAACTGTTTTTGATTTGCACATCAAACGGTTTTGTGCTAATCCCATCAGCGTGAAGTTAATTGTGTTGCATTGGAGGAAAAATATGTGAGGCAAAGGATTGGGTTAGCTGTTGCGCGCGGATTCCCGAATTTACCTGGAAACATTCGTTCTTCCTTCTGGAGCAATTACCTATTTTGATAGTATTAGGCGTTGACTTCATGTCCTGTACTGGGTTACAGTTAGACTAATCCGAAGGTAGAAGTTAAGTTTGTCTCTTCGCCAAAGAAGTTTCTGCTGGTGGTGCTTCTGAGCCCTTTTCTGGGTTAGGTCAGGCTGAGCGGATGTTATGTCCTGTGAATCCCGCGGCGTAGTTATCTATGGAGCATTCACCACCCGACCGGTCGGGAACGGTGAATTTATCAACCTATTCACCGATAGGGTAGGTCTTACAGAGCTGGTTCATTCTCCAATACAATTGTCTCCGTATAGATTAACCCTTGCAAAGATTACGGTGTTGAAGTCTAAAAGTAGTGAAATGTTGGATCAGGGTATTATTAGACCCTCTGACTCTCGGTAGAGCAGCCCAATAGTCTTGGTGCCCAAAGGAGATGATGATTTTTGAACGGGAGAGTTATAGGCTGCTCAGCAAGAAAATTTTGATCACGTCCGCCCCTTTACCCGATCTTCATAATGCGGCGCATCATTTTGCACGGGGTATGTTTTTCACCACCGCTGACCCTAACAAGGTTGAATTGCCGTTGATTTAGAACGGACTGTAGGATTACAGGGAAAGCTCCCATCAAATAATAAATCGTTCGCTCGTTTCATTCGTATGGTTGTAGTCACTTATTGAGATTATAAAAAATAAACAAAATAAATTAAAAATTCTTCTCAAAGTTGATGTAATTTCTGGGTGATGAGTCTGTATTAATTTTGAGCCTTGAAACTTATAGAACGGCAATTCCCCCCCCCCCCGAAGAGACGAAGTAGCCCAAAAACCATAGATCACTCGCGGCACACCTCATTTGGAGATCTTAACAGTGAGGCTAGCGCTTTGCAAACGACGGAAAACCTCACGAAGATGTTTAACGTGTGACTGAAATTCCGAGGAGTACATCACCACTTCGTCCAAGCAGTAATAAAGATAGTGGAACTTAATGTGCGGAAAAAAAGAAAAGAAAAAAAAAGTTATCGAATGATCTCGATTGGATCTGAGCACCCGTTGCTAAACCAAAAGGGATACGATTAAACTCATAATCTCCATAGAGTGGAAAAAGCACTAATCTGCTTGTTATGTTCAGCTGAGGTATCTGGTGATAAACCTTGTTAGGGTCATCGGTGGTGTTTATTTTTTATAATCTCAATAAGTGACTACAACCATACGAATGAAACGAGCGAACGATTTATTATTTGATGGGAGCTTTCCCTGTAATCCTACAGTCCGTTCTAAATCAACGGCAATTCAACCTTGTTAGGGTCAGCGGTGGTGAAAAACATACCCCGTGCAAAATGATGCGCCGCATTATGAAGATCGGGTAAAGGGGCGGACGTGATCAAAATTTTCTTGCTGAGCAGCCTATAACTCTCCCGTTCAAAAATCATCATCTCCTTTGGGCACCAAGACTATTGGGCTGCTCTACCGAGAGTCAGAGGGTCTAATAATACCCTGATCCAACATTTCACTACTTTTAGACTTCAACACCGTAATCTTTGCAAGGGTTAATCTATACGGAGACAATTGTATTGGAGAATGAACCAGCTCTGTAAGACCTACCCTATCGGTGAATAGGTTGATAAATTCACCGTTCCCGACCGGTCGGGTGGTGAAGCTCCATAGATAACTACGCCGCGGGATTCACAGGACATAACATCCGCTCAGCCTGACCTAACCCAGAAAAGGGCTCAGAAGCACCACCAGCAGAAACTTCTTTGGCGAAGAGACAAACTTAACTTCTACCTTCGGATTAGTCTAACTGTAACCCAGTACAGGACATGAAGTCAACGCCTAATACTATCAAAATAGGTAATTGCTCCAGAAGGAAGAACGAATGTTTCCAGGTAAATTCGGGAATCCGCGCGCAACAGCTAACCCAATCCTTTGCCTCACATATTTTTCCTCCAATGCAACACAATTAACTTCACGCTGATGGGATTAGCACAAAACCGTTTGATGTGCAAATCAAAAACAGTTGAGTCTAGTAATGAAGCTGAACTACCCGAGTCCAATAAGGCACATACCAGAGTAAGTTCCAAAACAAGTTGCACATGAATACATAATGAATTCGGTAGTGCCTACTTTCTGTTCTTGAGACGAATTAATAAGAGCCTGATCTGGAGCTCACCGTCACAACTCTCGCTCAGGAGGACGACGCCCCATAGCGACTAGATCCCGTCTAGAACGTGTCTGAGCACGTCAGGGACATTCCGAGCCAGATGACCTAGGCTGCGATATTTATAGCGCCGGCGTCTAACCGAGACGCAGTCAGCCGGAGACTGAATTAAATTCTATCTCCTACGGTCCATGAAACTGGGCTGTTCACCCAAATCACGAAAACGAAATTATATCGTGCATTCGTTAATTGCTGGAATCAACCTTTCCAAATCCACAAATGTCTTCGGCCATCGTGAAAGTACAAGTGCCGAACATAATGCGGTGTTCAATCCAGCGGCAACAGTGTCACATATCTCGGCCTCGTCGGTGGTCATAATAAATAACCGCGTACCCGCTCAACAGAGACTGGAAAAAGTTCACCCAGCGCTTGGGGGTGGTCTAATTAATTACCCCTCACATACAAGTTCCTTCTCGCATCTGGGCAAACTAATTTAAAAGTTCTGCATAAAATACCATAGTAGGATTCTAATGACTTAGTCTTCTGCTTCTAAATTAAAGCTGAACTTAACAACTTCGTGCTGGCCAAGTCAAACAGCAAGATCTGGGGAACCTGTTCAGACGAGCGTTATCGAAAGCCTTAAGCCTAATACAATAATCGCACTTCATAGTTTTTTTTACAATGTGGCGTAACTATGTATAGCACGGATGTCTTCCATGTGTTGTTTTAAAAGAAATTGAGTGTTATTTAAGGACGCTCTTTAACTGTTGAAGTTCTCAGTGTTCCATTCTATACTGGGCGTGAAAGACCACTTAATTTTGTTCAGAGACCTCTCTATCAACCTTGAGGTTCTTTTACGTGCCGTAAATCTACGACACGGGACCAACGGCTTTACTTCCCTTCCGAAAGAAGCTATGCTAAGGATTTTTACGCCCGAAAAAATTCGTCGTCCTCCGCCGGGTTTGAACCCGCGACCTTGGGTATACGAAGTTAGCATGGTAACCATTACACCACGGAGGGCGATATGTGTTGTTTTGGGTTCGTAAAATCTTTGCTTAGTGATAAACTGTGATTTACTTCGGTCTAGCTTCATTGGCGAACTAATTGAGATTCTTTTTTGAGTAGCTCACTGTTATTTGTATTGTTACTATCTCAAAATCGTGGACGTGAGGGAGTGAATACGTTACAGGTAATAATACACTTATAAATGATAAGCACTGTTTCACGGGTATGGTGTGCTTTTATATTCAATACCACCCAATACAACTATAAACATTGTATTACGACACGAGCGTGGTAACAACACCGTAGCCGGCAAATACATCGGACGCTATCCTTGCGCCGAGCAATGATGTTCATATGAATTCTGACATATGAGGAATACAAAGCTGAGGGTCTATTCCTCTCTTATATAGGCTCAAAGCTTATTCTACATTTTTCTCCTTATTAAACATTGTAAACTTAAATACAAAGTTTGATATTTTACCGACTTTTCGTTTTTGAGTTATCGTGTTCACAGACACACGCACACACACACAGACCTTTTTCTGAAAATACTTTTTTTGGATACAGGGGACCCTAATACATATATTTCTGGTGAAATCTTGGTATCGATTTTTTTGGTGGAGTGCAATACCTTCTCCATACACTATATACATAGTAAGTATAGAGAAAGTAAAAATGGTTAAAATTGAGACCTCAAAGTAGCAAAGGTAAGAAAATATTTAAAAGCCTTACATATCCCTCATTGTCTGCCGTCAAAACCTAAAAAGCGAAAGAAAACTAGATTCTGAAGGCAAATATCACTTGGGCTAAACATTTAAAAACCTTATCTACCGCTCTGGTATCATCGACCAGGGCCTCCGAAATCCTGGCCGGCAGTTGCAGAGTGGTGCTAGACGAGCACGATCCACCAAGACATGACGGACAGAAAGAGCCTCGCCGCAGAGCGGACAGATATGTAGTCTGTGGGATACAACTTGCGCAAACACATGACATTGGCGTCACTACCTTTCAGCGTCTGCCGTAGTCTCAGAGTAATACCTAGTCGGAGCTTGTCGATGGTTTTGTTGGGACCCAAATGTCCTCCCGAAATACCCACATGTGTTTCCTCCAGGGCTCCGAGGGAGAATCAGCTGTTCATATGGTGACTCCAATACTCTGAAGAGTACTCTGCCCTTGATCTTCAGCGAGTCCCACTGGGCCTAGTAAGACTTGTACATCCTCCCACTACTTGGTGCAATTTCTTCCCAGCTCGGTGTCGCCAGTTGCCTCCTCTTCAGTTCTTCGCTATTCCATCCGCTGAAATAACACGGAAAGTTACGGCAAACCCCTTCTCTTCAACCTTAGTGCAGTGACCACTGGATAGGTCGTCTAGAAATGACATCCGCCTTGTTGTGACTCTCTCCTTTCCGATGTTCTGATGAAGTTGTACTCTTGCATCCTCTGCACCCAACGGCCAGTAGTCCAATATCTTGAAACTTAACAGTTAAATAAGGGGAAAGTGGAATGGCTGATCATAAAGGCTGTGGAAGTGCTCCAGCATATTTACTACTGTCAGGAGCTCTCGGCGTGTAACGCAGTAATTCTTTTCTGATTTTACAAGCGTCTTGCTGTAGTAGGCTATTATTCGCTCCTGGCTATCCTGGATCTGTGATGAAACGCCGATAATGCAGGTTTCACTGTCATCGGTGTTCACAATAAAATCGCCACCAGGTTCTGGAAATCCCAAATTGAATCACCGCAGAGTGCTGACAAGCGCCTAGAACGCGTCTCTGCCTCTTCTGATCATGTGTGAGGCCGATGCTCTCCTGTAAGACGGATGAGGGGTTTCACGATGCTGGAACCGGCATAGCCCCAGGATACTTTGCAGTATTTTGGTTAGGTTCTCGATATGCTTTTTGAAGTTAGCACTCACGACAATGTCATCCAAATAGAACAGGCAAGCGTCGTAGGTCAACCCTGTCATCACTGATTCCATGAGACGCTGGAAGGTGGCTGGTGTATTGCAGAGACCAAAGGACATAGCCATAAATTGGCAAAACCTTTAGCCAGTCGAGAATGCTTGTCTCTGAGATCCAGGGACATTCGCCAGTGGCCCTATTTCAAATCCAAAGTCGAGAACCACTAGACAACAGCAAGTGTGTCCAGGATATCGTCAATCCGGGATAAGGGGAAACAGTGGTGACAACATTCAGCTTCTGGTAGTCCATGCAGAAGCGTAGCTCGCCGTCCTTCTACTTCTTCACTAAGACTGCAGGGGAGCATCACGGCTAGCAATTTTCCTCTAGATTTTATGTCTTCTAGCATGTCCCATATCTCCACTTGCTTCGCCAGGGGAACACCTCTTGGTAGTTGCCAGATAGGACATGCATCTCCTTTTCCGACATTGTGGAGTACGCGCTCAGTGAGAGACCGTAATCGCCTATCCCTTCGCCGAAGGCAGATTAGTATCGGCTGAATAAACACCAGATCCACTCGTCTTGAGACGAACAGATGGTGGGCCGCCCTCTTTTAGCAAGCCTTTCAGCCGTAGTCCCAGAATCTGCGACGGTGCTGGCTGCTTGTATCCGTGGCACGACGTCACATTCAGAGCTGGCTCGCATTTTTCTAATTCCGACCCGGCCTGGATACCCTGGTCGGCGTCCAGCGGGTTCTCCCTCCGGAAGGCAACAATACTCGGGGAACAGATTATCCGTGCAGTGTTCTCTTCGGGATCAATATCATGTTCCTTGATCGTTGCCCCTCCAGGTGCGCCTTCACCAGCACCTCGCTTCTTGCAAGCACGACATCGTACTTCAGGATTATCCTGTTGCCTCCTAGTTGTTTATGTGGGCTCCTGAACAACATCTCACCTCGGCCGAGTCGCAAAACCCTCCATAGTCCGTCGCCTCTTGGCTCCTAAGGACATCTAATTCCATATCTCATTCTCAGTCACCCTTTGCGAAGAACACAGGCTAACAGTGCTCCGTCCCAGGGGACGGAGTGCCTTCTTCTCCAAGATGTCGCCTGACGCCGTCATTAGATGTTAGATAATGATTAAGGACCTGAGCAGCACCTGTGCCTATGACTATCCGGCACAGCTTCCTTGTATCCAGTCGTCTATCATTAGGCTATCGTCCTTCTTCTGCCCAAGGTACACAGCGTCACCGGAGGAGATGGTGAGGACGGGACCGACGTGTCCCCTCATCTTTCCGGTCCTTACACGTTTTCCGCTTTCTTGTCTTGGTGTTGACAGTCCTTCGCTGTGAGACGTGGCGCACTACACCCCCTCGCACACACCACCTGAAGGGTGTCGTCCCTGGATTGCTTTTCTCTTCCTGTCATACTGACTACTCCTGGTCCTTGAGGTAGGCGCTTCTGTGGTCGTGACCACCTCCATTCTAAGTGCTGCCGTTGAGGCCTTGTGGATCGTCTTATAGTTACCGAGCATCAGGCGCTGTCGTATTTCGGCGTCACGTACTCCGCCGACGAAGGAATAGGCAGCTTTCTGGTTCAGGTAGCTAGGGGCTAGGTTCTCCGGGGTTCGTAAACTGTTTTGATGGCTAGGGCGAACTCCAGCATCGTTTCACCTGGCTGTTGCAGCCTCGTCTTAAGCTGGCTGCGGTAGGCTGCAGCCAAGGCATGGTTCCCGAAGCACGAGGGCCTCACATATCTTTGTCGCCATCTGGATCGAATTCAGTACTTCTACCGCTCGTCCTTGGAAGCTTACGAAAAGCTGTGTGGCTTCCTTTTCTGCTGTCCATCCGTTGTGAGTGACGACGGCGGTGAACTCAAGGCGGAAGACTTCGAAGGTTGACGTCCCGTCGTACTTGGGTGGTTTGGCGTACGCGGACGTTGTCGAGATGCACCCGCGCAGGCGACTTGACCTTCAATATTTTTAGCCTTCCGTCGGGCATCTTTTTTTTCATGGCGATTAGTTTCTTGGCGCTGCTGTCAACTCTTCCCTCCAGGGCATTAAGGCGTTGTCGTGGTCTTTCATCGTTCCACCAAACTCTTCCACTTTTAGTCCAAGATCTTCCACGTCCGTCGATTTTGGAAGAAAGTTCCGTTTTTATTTCTGTCCGCATCCTTCATTACCTCCATGCCGGATTGAATTTTTCCATACATTTCGCCATGCTGGATTCCATCTTCTCCATTCCAGTTTTCATTTCCTTCATTTCGGTCAATAAACATTTTATCATGCTCTATCTCGGCTAATAATCCGACTTCTGACACCAGTGTAACAAATGTCTTTATTGACTTAAACTGATTACAAATAGTCTTGGATGCACTACTACAAAGAATTCATTCCACGTTTCGACATATAGACGTTGACCACTGGGCGCTCAGTACTCACGACTTATACAGGGTTACTACAAAAGAAATAGACAACTTCAACTGTCTGTAAAACAAAAACTATTAGAGATAGCAACCTAATTATTTTGGAGGTATGTTGAGAAACTCTCAAAGCTTCGTTTGTTACTATTGGTAACGCTGTAGTGTTTTGTTTGTTGTTGCAGAAGCTGAAATGGCGGAAAATCCTGTGGAAAAGGCATATTGCGTGTTGGAATTTGCTAAAACGCAATCAGCAACTGTTGTCCAACGACATTTTAGAACACGTTATCACAAAAATGAAATGATGCGCTCACAAAAACCAGTATCGTCTTCATCATGTCGCTACATGTCGATGCAAAAGTCACGCCGTATGACCTTATCTTCTTCACTCAGAAACTGCAACATCTGTAATCTGTAAGGCATCATGTGCAGTCGCTTCCGCAAGATTTTCCATACAGTTTGCTGTGGAATTTGTAATTGCATGCTTGCCCTAGATGTCGGTTTCTGTGGGCTTCTTATGTAGGCAGAACGAACACGTTCAACGTTTTCTTCCGAAACTCTTGGTCTTCCCGAGCTCTTCCCTTTGCACAAACATCCCGTTGTCTCGAATTTTCTATACTAGTCGTAGATTGACTGTCTAGTCGGTGGCGTTTTGTGGTAACGTGTTCTAAAATGTCGTTGGATAACAGTTGCTGATTGCGTTCTAGCAAATTCCAACACGCAATATGCCTTTTCCACAGGATTTTCCGCCATTTCAGCTTCTGCAACAACAAACAAACACTACAGCGTTACCAATAGTAACAAACGAAACTTTCGGAGTTTCTCAACATACCTCCAAAATAATTAGGTTGCTATCTCTAATAGTTTTTGTTTTACAGGCAGTTGAAGTTGTCTATTTCTTTTGTAGTAACCCTGTAGTTACCGAGGCCTTTATTTCGGTCAATAAACATTTTATCATCCTCTATCTCGGCTAATAATCCGACTTCTGACACCAGTGTAACAAATGTCTTTATTGACTTAAACTGATTACAAATAGTCTTGGATGCATTACTACAAACAATTCATTCCACGTTTCGTCATATAGACGTTGACCACTGGGCGCTCGGTACCACTACAGTAACTACACACTATCCTGGCCTGCAATGTTTTCTTCTTTTATAATAGAAAATGATGCCACAAATCTTTTTGGAATCTTGTAGAAACCGAAGGTTCTGGAAGAATCGAGAAGTCTCTGGTTATCACCGCGCGCCGCTTCCAGTGTTGTAATGCATTCCAAGGTCCGAGCTGCGATGACTCACATACCAAAGCAAACGTGACAACAACTGCAGAATACGGCAGTCACAATAATAATCTCTGATTATCAACGAACAAACTGCACACATAAATAATCTCTGATTGTGAGTGAACAACAATATAATAAATAATTTCATATATAGAGGCAGGAAAACAATTATGTTGTGTACTTTAAAACGTTTGCAATACATCACATGGAGAATCGTCTTGCTCCAGTGGTGATATCATGCATACAACAAAATAACTGTACCAAACTGCACAGCCATTTGGGCCTGGTTTGATATTCTTCCGAAGTTACACATGTACTACTATTTATTCAAAAGTACATAGGGAGGTTCAGATTTAAATGGATTGCGCTGCATTTAAACATTTAAATTCTTTTAGTACAAATTCAGAAATACATAAAAAATTAAGTGTCGCACCAAGTTTAAAATGAGCACAGAAGAAGGGTTTGGATGTGCGTGTGTTCAATGCTTACTGCAACACAAAATTGCTTTCAAGTGTCTCAACCTTGAGGATTAACAAAAACAACTTGATCAGTTCTATCTCTAACTCAAAAATTTATAGGAAATTTAATGAAGCAAAACATAACATTATTTTGTGTATGCTTCATTTTTTTTTTTTGGTAGTGTTTAACGCCCGCTTTAACTACTAATGGCACCGCAGGCGGTGACACTGATGATACATGAATGATGATGGAGCACCGGTGGAATGCGATGGCGGGGGAAACCGGAGTACCCGGAGAAAACCCGCCCCAGCGCCGTTTTGTCCACCACAAATCTCACGTGCGGTCGCTTGGGATCGAACCCCGGCCGTCTAGGTGAGAGTCGAGTGGTCTAACCACTCGGCCACGGCGCGGCCCGTGTATGCTTCATTTTATGTATTTTCCTCCAAGGGTTTTTGTTTAATAGCAGCAAAACAATTTCTTTCGTCAATTCCAAAATATCCACATTACTACCAGTGTCACTACCGCGACTACTAATACTATATTCCACATTTACTTGAATACTGCAGCTAGGTTGCATTTCTAAGTGGTAGTAATTTTAATTTTGAGTTCCTTGGATCCCCAAATTTTCTACAACTTTAAACAGCATTTTGTGCAAATTCTAACTAACGAAAACTCTGTCAGAATGGAATAGAAGTATGAAATTATTTTCTCTCATTCTAACAATGGTGCCACTAAATGGTTAACTGGTATCTATTTCTATAAATATCACGGATAAATAGATATTTTAGAGCATATGATGGCAAATTAAAGAATTGAATATTGTACCTATGAACCACCGACAAATAATATTTACTTTATAGTCAGTTACTGGAGACGAATGACACAAGATGTATATGTAATGTGGGAGGCAAATAAATGCAAATAATTTAATATTTAGTAGAGAACAATGCATATAACACAGGTGTAAATCGTTTTGACAATAACAATAGCATTGTCATAAATTACTTACAAATTTCAGGGTCTAATGTAAGTTGAATGGTCCTGCGATATATTTCTCTGCTATTTACAACTCACACAACACCAATCTGCATTCACATGACTCTTAGCGAGGGAACGAAGGACCTGTCTAGTCGCAAACTTTCCTTTACACAATTAATGTCTTTACATATGCTGAATTAGCAGATACAATGCGGCTGCTAAATTTGCCAATGCTGTGAGATATCACAATTTTCCAAATTGTCGTCTTTCCAATTCACGAATGTTCACTGTAGTGCAATAAAGTATTTGTGACAAAAGTTCTCTTCATACTCGATTTAAAGGTCACACACCACGTTGTGATGCTGAAGCATTATGGAGAGAAGATGAAATTCTACGCATTGTGGAAGAGAGGCCTGATACAAAAAAGAGATGCTTGGCAAAGGAAGTAGGTACATCTTGTGGGAGTGTTCGTCATATATTACATGAACATCTATTGTACCCAGACCATCAACAAAGGGTCCAGCATCTGCAAGAAGTGGGCTATAGGAAAAGAGAGGAGTTGTGTAATTGGTTTTCACAAAAATGTGAAAATGATATGCAGTTTCTTTGTAAGATAACTATTACAGATAAGGCTACACAATGACACATTAATTTTCACAATGTGCACACTTGGACAGAAAAAAATCTGCACACTCTTCTCCACAGGAATTATCAACATTGATTTGCTCTGATCCTGAGACCAGTTGCTTCAGCTGATGTAGCTACCAACAACACTAAACAGTGTTATCTGTAATTTTTGCAAATGAAACTACCAGAGCTTCTCAAGGAAGTGTATTGCCATGTCAAAAGATTTGATTCATGCACAATGGGGCACCTACTGTTAGTGACCAAGTTCCATGTGTTTGTGGGGTGAAGGGTACACGGTTAAGTGGGGAGGAATCTGAGACGTATGTGATGCTTGTGTATGTGTTTCCTGTTGTTACACCACCCAGTGGTGGTGCTATTGATTCTGAGCATATTAAAATGCACATCACAATAAAACTGGTTACCCTTAAGGTGGATAATGGGTGAAATTTATGGTTTCCACAATTTCATCACTATAGACTTTATGTTTTCTACTTGCAAGGTATAAAAAGACACTTCTGCCAAATTTTGTTCCCTTAAATGTAAAAGACATGCATTTTTACTTTCTCTACACATACTATGTACATAGTGTGTAGAGAAGGTATTGCACTCCACCAAAAAATTTGATACCGAGATTTCACCGGAAATATATGTTTTAGGGTCTCCTGTATCCAAAAAAAGGATTTTCAGAAAAAGGTCCATGTGTGTGTGTGTGTGTGTGTGTGTGTGTGTGTGTGTGTGTGTGTGTGTGTCCATGTGTCTGTGAACATGATAACTCAAAAACAAAAAGTCGGCAAAATACCAAACTTGGTATTTAAGTTTAGTATTTTCCAGGGATGCGACATGAAGATTTTGAGAAAATCCCCCCCCCACCCCAAACTACCCTTTACATGGAACTTTTTTCGAAAATTTTGATTTTCTCAAAAATGGCTCTAATGATTTTGATTAAAATTTCGTACATTAAAGATATTTACCTGACAAATAAAATGTATGTTTTGAATTTTCTGGGAATAGCCTCTGAAGACTACTTTATTCTGGGTCAATTTTGCATAACTGCTAAACCGAAAGAGACGGACAAAAACTTACCACACAACAAATGCAGAGCACTTTAAAACACACAATTTACGTTAAATGCATTTTTTTTGTGGAGTTGATTGTTTTTGAGATATACCTTGTTTTTGGTTTCAGCTTTCAAAAACATACTTTTCACATATAGGAATTTAACAATCCCTGTCCATACAAACAAAGGAACTTCAGTCACCTAGCAACCAGCTTTTGACTATCTCTTTAACCTATGGTACTCCCTTATTTCGCTTCTACTTACAAGGAAGCAAGTAATAAGACTATTTCTACTAATTGTTTCTCGATTAGCATGAAGTAAGTAGAAGCATAGGCTTTTTAACAATAATTTGTTGCAGAGATATAGAGAAAGTCATGTGAATGGAACACATCAGATTTTTCAAAATACATCTTCTTGTACAGTTCTTGAGTAAAATTTTAGCAGTATCATCGAAGCCTATAGAAAATATTAAAGTATTGGATTTTCCATATCTTTTTTACACAGGGAGAAAAAAATCTGACGTGTTCCATTCACAAGACTTTTACTAGCTGTTCCACAAACATTTCTTACAAAAGATTATTCTTTTATCTACATAATACTAATCGAGATATACATTAGCAGAATTGGAGTTACTTGCTTCATCATAAGTAGAAGAGAAATAAGGGAATACACTAGGCTAAAGCGATAGTCAAATCATTTAAAACCTGGTTGCAATATAAAAGAATTGAAATTTGGTTCTCTTTTCCTGTTAGGAGTACACAAAAGAGATACAAAAAGAAAGATAGATGACTTCCCGTTTGAGAAAAGTTTTAGGTAGCCTAAAATTGAAACCAATAATATGGAACATTTTGGAAATGGTCAATTCTACAGCAAAGATGCACATAACATAAATGGTGTGTAGTTTCAAAGACATCACAGAGTGACCAACCATAAGCATCTTATAAAACTTGACTATCGTTTTACATTAGTGTATTCCCTTGAACTTTTAAGAAAATATGTAATAAAATTGTTTCTGGCATGTTTGTCCTAATTAGCATTAAATAGATAGAAAAATAAGCATATTTATTGCAGAGTAAGAAGCAAAAGTAAATGTGACTCTTAACACATCAGAATTTTCATTTATTTTTTGGTTGCAAACACAACAAACTTTTCAATGTCATCACAAAGCAAACAGCTTTTTAAAGATTTGACTATTGCTTTAGACTTGTGAACTTTTTTGTTGTACCTACAGCATTTTATTAATGCAAACTATAATTAGTGTCAAGCAGAAAGAATAATAAACTATTGTAAGAATAGTTTATCACAATACAGTTAGATAAAGTCATGTAGATGGAACATGTCAGATTTTTACTTTCTCTGTACTTATATGTACAAGATGCTGTATTCTACCCCAAAATTGGAGATCAAGATCAAGATTTCACTGGAAATACTTTATTGGGGCTCCCTGGAAAAAAAAACAACAAAAAACATTTTTTTAAAAAAATGGTCATGTGTGCACCTATGTGCATGTGTGTGTTTGGACGCACAACTCAAAAATGAAAAGTTGGATAAGTATCAAACGTGGTATTTAGGTTCATTATCTTCCAAGCATACAACAAAAAGATTTTGAGCAAAATCCCCAACTACCCTTTACATATAAAACTTTTCAAAATGTTGATTTTCTCATAAATGGCTCTAATGATTTTGACTAAAATACCATGTGTTTAAGATATTTTCATGACAAACAAAATGTATATATTGCATTTTCTGGAGAATAGCCTCTGAGGACCTCTTCATTCTGGATGATTTTTGTATAACCAGTAAAACGCAAGAGATAAACAAAACCATACTACACAAAAAAAAATATAATCTCATAAAAATACACAATTTATGTCATATACATTTTTTTGTTTTGATTGCATAGTTAACCACATCTGATGTATTCCTTGTTATTGGATTCAATACTTCAACTTTTCTCAAGCAGGAAGTCAACTTTCATTTCATATCTCTTTTGTTTAACTCTGGGATATGCAAAAGAGAACTGAATTTCAATTGTTTTACATAGCAATGCACTTTTAAAAAATTTGACTACCTAGCTTACCAAGTTCCCTTATTCTCCTTACTTATATGGAACTAACTAGTAAGGTCATTTCTGCTAATGTTTACCTTGATTAGCATGAAGTAGATAGAAGAATAAACTTTTGTAAGAATAGTTTGTTACAGAATAAGTAGAGAGAGTCATATGAATGTAACACATCCAATATATTTTTTTTTTTTTATTCTACTATGTCATCTGCATATCATTTGCTACGTAATTTCTCTATTAGACTTGCTGATATTCCAAGCATAATATAATTTTAAACCCTCCTTTGAGTTTCTACAAAAGGAACTTTGCTAAGTTTAACACTACTAGCTATTTTCAGGTTGCTGTGAACATTTGAACTCCTTTGTAAGTTAAAACGGAGACTATTAGTCTTATTCTCTATTGTGAATAATCAAAATATTACACATACCTTGTATAGGACTTTGGTAGTTTGATATTTAGGAATATCATGAACTGTTAAAACAAAAGAATGGCATATGAAAATATATAACTATAGAGAGCTGATATTTAACATATACCAATTTTGTTTTTCACTTACATACTAATTGTATGTGAAATTTTATACGCAGTTTTAAACATAGTGTTATCTAAAATTAGTATCTGTGTAATTTATACAAGATCAAACATATTAAGGTTTTGTTACAGCATATTTCCACTGCAGAAGACGTTTCTGTTATTATGTAATAATGATTAAGCATGCAAATGTCTAAAATGCACTCACTTTTGACCATTACCAATCATTAACTGCTGTAATTTTCATTAATTTTTCTTTCCTCAAATACATTTAAGATAGTAAATGTTAAAATGAAGTAATACATACAATGAAGCATCACAAATTGTTGGATCGATACATGAGGGGTGTGTTAGTAAAAAAGAACAAAGGTTCTTCCAAAAGAATCAAATTTGCACAAAATTCAATTTGTTAAATCCTTTAGTATTTAGACACATATGCTTTGGGTAGGTCAAATTTTAAAATCCAAGATGCATTTCTCGGATGATCCTCCCAGAAATGTCTTGCATTTTCAAATTTGATATAAGTGAAACATGTGTAAGCAAATATTAAAACATTTTAAAAACTACTAATTCCCTTTGCATACATACCCAAATTTTCAACCTTTTTTTATACGAAAATTTCATTGAACAATGCTATTAACCACTATGCTGTATCATCAGAGTTTAATGAAGGGAGCAGAATTGTAATATTTCAAACATCAGTATTTTAACACTACAAAAACCTTAATGGCCATCAGAAAGAAAGTATTATTTATATTTGAACCATGATTTCATAAACGGCATGACTCGGTATTGTTCCCAAATCGAGTTGTGAACATTATTCATTGTCTTGAAGGTTGATATGTGTTGAGTGTACAGTGAGCATGGGACCCATTAACCTATCTTCAGATACGGTCATGTTAAATTCTTAAATTTCTGGTGACTGTTCAAAGGCCATGAGTTATCATATTTGCAAAGCAGTGTTGATGTACTTCATCTGTAGCAGCATCTGCAAGATTCCTCAATGTGAAAAAAATATCAGCACATACAGCCGAAAATATTCGCTTTTTTAATGAGTTGATAGCATGGAGAAAATGTCAATAGAAGAACTGTCTTTGTGGATAGCTGGGTTAAAGCTACTGCAAGAACAAGGGTGTACATTATTATGAAACTAATTTGAGTCAAATTAATTACGCAGTAATTTAAAAGTTTCACTGTATAAATCACTTTATATTCATGCCTTGCTGATAAGTGTGTACACATTTACAAGTGTTAAATTCGATATATGTGAAAACAAAGTTCACGTAAGTGCAGTTCAGTAATGATTTACATAAATAAGAATGTAATATTAAGTCCATTGATTGCATAGAGTGCACAAGTCCTAGAACAGTACAAATTATATTCAGAGTATTCATGTACAAAAACTATCATTAGTAGAGTATTATGCTATTTTATTTTACTAATGTTGAAAGTTCTTTTGTACTATGTAACCATGTTCTTTGTCTTTCCTGAAAAATATTGTTTCAGTAACTCATGTCATTTATGACATCACCATATCATTGGTTCAACACTTCTATATTATCTGAAACATAAGACCACTGATAGACTGGCATTTATCACCAATAATCAGAATTTTAAAATGTATGGCTATCATAAGTTGTCATTTCTATGGTGTGCCATATCTTTTATCCCTCAGGAAGCTGAACAAACTATGAACCTGTCATTAATAATTTATGTTACAACTAAAAATACTTCAACAATACTTCTGTTTGAAAAATACTTCATTTTTCCCAGCACTCTGGATGGTTAATTTTTACTTTCTCTATATGCACTATGTACATAGTGTATAGAGAAAGTATTGCACTCCACCCAAAAATTCGATACCGAGATTTCACTGTAAATATATGTTTTAGGGTCCCCAATATCCAAAAAAAGCATTTTCACAAAAAGGTCCGTGTGTGTGTGTGTGTGTGTGTGTGTGTGTGTGTGTGTGTGTGTGTGTGTGTGTGTGTGTGGGAACACGATAACTCAAAAACGAAAAGTCGGTAAAATACCAAACTTGGTATTTAAGTTTAGTATCTTCCAGGGATGCGACACGAAGATTTTGAGAAAGATCCTCACACCCCCAACTACCCTTTACATGGACTTTTTTTAAAAAAAATTGATTTTCTCAAAAATGGCTATCTGAATTTTCTGGGAATAGCCTCTGAAGACTACTTTATTCTGGATGAATTTTTCATAACTACTAAACCGTAAGAGATGGACAAAAACTTAACCCACAAAAAATGTAGAACACATTAAAACACACAATTTATGTTATATACATTTTTTTTGTGGAGTTAATCGTTTTTGAGATATTCCTTTTTCTTGGTTTCAGCTTTGAAAAACTTATACTTTTCTCATACAGAAATTGTCAACTCCTGTCCATATAAACAAAAGGAACATCAGTCACATAGCAACCAGCTTTTGGCTTTCACTTTAACCTATGGTACTCCCTTATTTCGCTTCTACTTACAATAAAGCAAGAAATAAGACTATTTCTGCTAATTTTTCTCGATAAGCATGAAATAAATAAAAGATAAGCTTATTAACAATAATAATTTACAGAGATATAGAGAAAGTCATATGAATGGAACACATCAGATTTTTTCGCTTCTACTTACAAGAAAGCAAGTAATAAGACAATTTCCGTTAATGTTTTCTAGATTAGCATTAAGCAAATAAAAGCATTAGCTTTTTAACAATAATTTTTTGCAGAGATGTAGAGAAAGTCTTTTGAATGGAACACATCAGATTTTTTTTTTCATTTTTGGGCATAAAATGCTGCGTGCTTTAAAGAACATCTGTGCAATGTTTGATTCACCTAGAGCGGAAATAACATATGTTCTAGAGGCCAATGTTAAAGTGTGCGCTGGTTAAATTACTTTCTATGTCAACTTTTAAAACTAATTACACAGGTTCATATTTTTCTTTGTTATTTTCCTATATTCAAAATCTTTTTTCTCCCATAAAATCACAGAGGAGGCCTCAAAATTGTACTTAAAGTTCTGCAGAATGTGTTAAATAAAATATCTAATTTTTCCTTTGTTTTTCCCCATATTCAAACTCTATTTCTCCCATAAATTACAGATACAAGGCTCAAAATTTTCCTCATAATACTGCAGAATTCGTTAAATAAAATTTCTTATTCTTAT
The DNA here is from genome assembly GCA_030762935.1 of Hymenopus coronatus. Taxonomy (NCBI): domain Eukaryota; kingdom Metazoa; phylum Arthropoda; class Insecta; order Mantodea; family Hymenopodidae; genus Hymenopus; species Hymenopus coronatus. The sequence continues at coordinate 66,498,685 of CM060882.1, forward strand.
TTTGATGTTGGTCATAGCTTAACTTTTAAAACCTAATTTATATAACCATACACTTTTTTTTTTTTTTTTTTTGCAGTTTAATTTAACCAACAATTTGTTTCAAAGATACTAAGAAACAGAGTTTAAAAGTGATGAATGTAGTTAAATATGTGTAGGAAGAGATGTTTATACATCATAATAATTAAAAGGAGTAAAATTATTAAAATTATACACTGTGAAAAAAAAAGATATTTCGATCAATCTTGGTAGGGATACTACATTTGCGGTCAATAATATTTATGTAATATGTTGCAGCTCTAACTTTCATACTTAGAACATTTTTTGTCACTTCATCCTTCCCCTAAAGTTCAGTAACCTGAAAGGATACGAGGAAGATTTTCAGGAACATCCCAACTAAGAAACCCTATAGATTGAAGATTTTTCGGAATTTTGGATTTTGATAAAAATGACACCTTTGATTTTGATTAAAATACCAAATATTAAATTTACTTACATCAAAAATAGATTATATACTTTAATGAATGGCTTCTTTATTCTGATGAATTTTATGTTATGAATAAACCGTAAGCGGTAAGACACTCTATTTATGTGAAATACAGTTTTTTAGCTAAACATTTTGGAATATTTTTGTTATTGGTTTCAATTTAGAAAGAAACGTATGCACTTCTTAAATGGGAATTTGTTATACCTTTCTCTTTCCACTGGTTAAGCAAAGAGAACGGAATTTCAAGTCACTCGCACTTGATTATCACTTTAGCCTAGTGTATTACCTCAGTCTTGTGAACTACGAGGAAGTATGTAACAAATATATTTCTGAAAAATGTTAAGTGTATATTCTGGATCACGTGGGTGGCTCGATAGACAGATTCATTAGATAGATTATCTAGATAAGCAGATAAGAATAGTTTCTTACAGAATTGGTAGCAACAGTCATGTGAACGTTTGTCTCTGTATTTAAATACCCTTAAGACAGAACTTCAATACCATAATATCCTTTCTTTCTCTCGTAAAAATTCTACTTTTTACACAATTTTTCTCCTTTAAAAGTACGAGAAACATTCGAAATTCAGTATTGTTTCTGATAGCTTAGAAAACATTGGCAATGTAAACTCAATAGGTCATTTATAGTGTTATGTTATTATGCAATCATATATTTTAGTCTCTATTTTTACACACGCAGTCTATTAATTTGCTAATTCCTTCTCTCATTATCCATTAAAGTTTAAATTGAAATTACTTGGCACGCAATTTTGCGTTTCTGGGGTGTGGTCCACGCACATTTATCAGTGGCATACAAGGTAAATTACATTTCACTCCATTATAGAGCATTTTAAATCGATACTGTTTAAGTTTCCTATCTTGAAATATTCAAACTTTAAATTTATGGGCTTAACTCTATGAGACTTGCAAAGACTGTACATATATTCACTTAATTGAAAAATCCTATGTATTTCATTTGTATACGTTTCCCTATTGACTATTCTCCTAATTCATACTAAAAATCTTATTCTTTGGACTGAATAGTATGCGAAGGAGCTGTTTAATGTAGAGGTATCACAATTTTGTTGCTTTTGGTTGATTATACAAGCTTAAAACTCACTTTAACATAATCCATGGTCTTAAAATAAGTTTACATATCCATTGATTAATACTACAATCACTTCCTTTCTCTTATCTAATTCTGATGGAATAAACCTCAAATTTCTATAGTTTAACATGATTGGTTCCTTTATTTGTGAGTTTTAACTTGGGTTTGACGTTTTCCTTCCATCAAAGCTGTTAATATGCTATATTAGCTTTCAACGAAATATCCTGCAATTAGGAATTTAACCTGAAAGAACACATCACACATTTTCAAATAATCCGACATTTTGAGTGTGCAAAATTAAACGAGGACTCGAAAACAATGTCAAAACTACTAGAAAACAGTACAAGGGTAATTCATCAAATAGAGATGAAGATTTGGAATGTTTTTGATCCGCTATATGGAAGTCACTTGATCTAAGGATTTTCATTTCGGTTTCCCCGTAATTTATTTTTCTGTAAGAATTGCTATCATTTTCTTAAGAACAATTTGACCTTGTTCAAATTTGATAAACATGGTTCCAATCATTTCTAGGTTACTTATGATGGAGCGGAGCAAAGTGGCATCGTGGTAACGCATTTGTAGGTCACAAGTTCGATTCATAGCAACTGACCAGTCTGACTCATGGGTTTTTTCGGGTTTTCCCACTTCGTCAGACGAACGCTTTAGTGGTTTCTCTCATCCCCCGAATTTCCTGTCCTTCCATATCGCCCCATTAATCATTTTGTTTATCCTTTACATTGTTTTAGGGTTGGACGTATCTGTGACAATATTTCTATGCAACATGGCAGTAAAAAAGGATGATCTCTGTGGAGCTTTTTCCACTTCTCGCCTTCGGCTGCGGGTTATACAGACCACCTCTTTGGGATGTTGAACCCTCTGGGTGTGGTGGGGGTTGACGATCTATTTGTACGACTGTCAGGACGTCTCAATCTGGAAACTATAGATACCCTAACTTCTGTGCTGCCATGCATGGTTCCGGTCGCCCAGTGTCTCCTCTCATCACATCGCTCATTTCCAGAGCGCCTTCAAGGGAGAGTAGGTACAATATCCTTACTGGATCGTCAGTCTGAGTGGTTCAGTTAGTTTGGCACTGACACTCTGCTCACAAGATCGCGGCCCATACCTCGACAGCTTCTATTGTAGATCATTGGCATGTAAAAACTCCTGGTGGAGGAAATTCCAGAACCCCATGGTACTGATATCACCCTGAAAAGTGACAGTGTCGTCAACACAACATATTTATGTTAAGACTCCGGACAGAGAGGCCGCTCACGGTATTACAAGTAGTAACCAGTTCCTAAAACCCTCTGAAAGCCTTACCTTATTCGAATTTCAATATGCGTAAGTTGGGCTACAGTCATACGTGCATCTTGGCTCATATTTCTCAACTAGCTTAGAATCTTGATGACAGGCCAATATCTTCGTTCTTTGAATCTGCAGGTGCAATAGCGGTACTGCTTACCTCTTTTCCATAGCCTTCTGTCCTTCTGGTGGAGGGACTCTTTTGTTAGTATGGGCAAGTGGCATGCATCAACATCAATTGTATTATTATTTGGTCATATTGCAGTTGACACATTGATTCTTAAAATATTTGGAATAATTTCATATGTGATTTCACTCTATACTCACAGCACAGGTTGTTATGGTTAGTCCCCTCATAAAAAAGAAAAAAAGCTTATTGTGTTGTAGGCTACCTCCTGGAGGAAGGGAGGAGACGAAGATCCAGAGAGTATAGTGCTCCTCTTGCCGAGCAAGTCCTAATTACTCCGGAGGAACAAACATTTCCATAGCACATATCCAGAACACATCATCAAATTACCAAGTCCCGTACCCTAAAAGGTGATATGAAATGAAATTATGAAAAACAAGAGACCGCAAAAATATGTAGTATTAACTACATAATGCTACCTAAGATAAACATGTGCAGAAATGGTCTTATTACTTTTTTCCTGTAAGCATAAGGAAAATAGGGGAATACATTAGGCTTTTGAAAGCTATTGATAAGTGAAAAAATCTTATGTGTTCCATTCATAAGACTTCTCTACATCACTGTAACAAATTATTATTAAGAAGAATATTCTTATATCTACATTATGATAATAGAAATAAACATTAGCAGAAATTGCCTTGATTACTTGCTTCCTTTTAAGAAGAAGGAAAATTACACTAGGCTAAAATGAGAGCAAAATCTTTTAAAAGCCAATTGCCTTGTGGATGAAATCAGTTTCTATGCAGTTTACAACATTCCGTGTGAAAAAATTTTAAGTGTTTTAAATATGAAACTAATAACAATAAATATCTCAAAAACGATCCACTCCACGAAAAAATGTAGATAACAAAGTGTGTGCTCTACATTTTCTGTTAAGTAAGTTTTTGGATACAGGGGGACCATAAAACATATATTTCCGATGAAATCTCGGTAGCGAATTTTTGGGTGGAGTTCAATATCTTTTCTAGGCACTATGTACTTAGTACGTGTAGAGGGTTAAATGAAATAGTTCTGATACGAAAGATGACTTGAGAAAAGTTTGTTTAAAACTAAAACCAATAACGAGGAATAATCCTACAGCTCTACAAATAATGCATAAGATACAAAATGTGTGTTTAACGACATTTATAAGTTTTGTGAAAGCAGGTTTTGCCTATCTCTTATGGCTTACCATTATAAAAGTCATCCAAAAAAAAAAAAAAAAAAAGATCTTCAGACGCCATTCTCAGAAAATTCGAGATATGTATTACCTTTGTCATGAAAATATGTTAAACATGTGGTATTTTAATCAAAATAGTTACATTTTTGAGAAAATCATAATTTTCAGAAGTTTTCCATGTTTTGCAGTGGTTTTTTTTTTTAAGAACCTTTGTATACAAAACTGGAACATACTGAACTTAAATACCAAGTTGGATATCAACCGACATTTTGTTTTATGGTGTTCACAAACACAAACACATACAAAGGGAACTTTTTCTAAAAACACTTTTTTGGATTCATGTGTCATCAAAACCCGTATTTCAGTGAGATCTCGGTATCGAATACTTGTGTGGAACACAATACTTTCTCTACCTACATACTATGTATGTATTATCCTTGCAAACAGACGAGAGCACTCAGTTACGTAGTACAAGAAGTGGGTGAAAGAGGCGGAGACTTAAGGCATAGCCATGCACTACACATAGATCTGGAATGATACCACACACATACATCTATATTATTTATTAATAAGTATCGTTTTGTGTGCATAAAATATCCAACATATGCCTGCATTTATATTATCAAAATCTGTATAATATACACCATAACTATTTTCTTTAGTATGTATGTAGATAGAGAAGGTTGTACTCCACGCAAACATTCCTTACTGGAAATTTCATCGGAAATACGGGTTTTGAGATTCCTTAAATCCAAAAATCTAATAAAAAACATTTTTGGAAAACTGTCCGTGTATGTGGTGTGTGTGAGGGCAACATACATAGTTCAAACACGAAAAGTCTGCTAAAAAGTAAAGTTGATATTTAGGATCAGTATCTTCAAAGGATACGACACAAAAAAAAAATATAGAAAAACACTAGCCCTTAACCACTCTTTGCATATAATATTTTTCGAAAATGATTATTTTTCTCAAAAATACCTAACGATCTTGATTCAAATACCATATGTTTAAGATAGGTTTACGACAAACGAAATGTATATATTGAATTGTCTATAAATAGCCTCTGAAAACTTCTTCATTCTGGATGACTTTTGTATAACTGGTAAATCGAAAAGCTCGACAAAGGCTTACTACACAGAAAATATAGATATCATTACAACAATCAGTTTGTCATAAACATTTTTATTTGTAGAGTTAACCGTTTCCACGATATTCCTTGTTATTAGTTACAATTTTGAACTACTTAAACTTTTCTCAAACGGGAAGTCATCTATCGTTTCATACCTCTTTTGTTTTACTGCTAGCTACGCTAAGATAACCGAATTTTAATTCTTTCACATAGCGATAATTTTAAAAGATTTGACCATCACTTTAGCCTAGTGTATTCACTTATCTCCCTTCTACTTACAAGGAAGCAAGTAATAAGACACTTTCTGTTATTATTCATCTCGATTAGCATGGTGTGGATAAATGATTAATCATTTAAGATATGTTCTTTACGAAGTGTTAAGGAAGCCTCGCATTTGCCTAATTGAATAAGTTCTAATAAGATTTAATTCTACGAACCAAACTAAACGACACAACGGTGGCAGCCACTATGTTTCTGTGCAGACTTAAATTTAATAGGATCCCCTCTGCAGCCTCTTATAAGAAATTGATATACATCAGCAATCACTTCTTGTGTTTAGCTGTGCAAGACTTTTCCCTGTAATTTACTGGTGGTATTGTTTAGTCATTTTTGTAACCACAATGCGTCACGAGGAGCAATACTCACGTTATCATGGTGCTGGACAGACTGATGCTTTCTATGTGGTTGCAACTTTCTGGCTGTCACCAGCATCAGTTCATGCCACTGCGCATCACGTTGACAGTGCTCACGTCTATTTGCAAGCACTATACTACGTACTAAGTAGAAAAAGTAAAAACTTAATTCACTTTGTATTCTTTGGAAGTATAATGTATATTTTACTGAAACATTTTAAACTATGTAAAGTCATTAATATTAATCAAGCTTTTAGGTAAATATTTGATTATTTTATCATTCGTGTTGTTAAAAGTTCATACTGGTCTGTCTAGCGCTCCTTCCTTATTCTTTTTTATCAAATTATTTTTCTCTTTAAATCATAAATTAATTTTAATCATATATCACTAAGATAGAAGCGAGGTTCAAAGAGATTTTGCACTCTTCACAAAGCGAAGAATTTAGCATATCTAAAGAGAATGATATTACTTTCTTCTGTTCCTTTTATCCCTTTACTTCGTTCCGCCTTCTCTGTCCTTATGATTTACGCGGGAATTGGAACAATCGACAGCAGGATAATGAAAGAGGGTGAGGAGTTAATTAATGGAGGAACCTGCTCGAGAAATTAAAGCCCTCAGTTAAAGAGAAGTAACGTCTGCTAAATTCTAATTATAGCGTTTCCTTCATTGCCAAGAATAAACTCTGATGTATATGCACCAAATATTTACAATTAAAACAAATGTTGCTTATAGAGTTTTCCTTTGTAGTAGCCTTAAAATGTTTGTTATTTTAATCAGCAATGTAAAGGTAAGGTTTGTATAGGTACACTTGAAAGAACTGTGCTTAAGACAAGACAAATATAATACACTGCTTTTAAAATAAATCCTTGAAACAGATTCATAAAATTAAGAAAGACTGAAGCAATATGCATAAATCCTGTGAAAAATAAGAATTAATTATTTTTACTTTCTCTACATGTACTACATACATAGTGTATAGAGGAATTATTGCATTCCACCCAAAATTCGATGCCGAGATTTCACTAGAAATACATGTTTGGGTCCCCCTGAAACCAAGAAAAAGCATTTTCAGTAAAAGGTCCGTGTGTGTATGTGGTTGTGTGACTGTGGACAGCGAGACTCAAAAATAAATTTTATGTATATCTTTAAATTAAATAAATGTTGTGCTTTTGTAAAATTAATTGATAAAATTGTCTTTACTATAGTAAATTAATACTGTGAAGGAAATCTCAAGGGTTATATAATAATTAATTAAAAATGATTTTATTAATTGTATCTTGTTTATCAGAGTATATTGAAATAGATTATGGATTTTGTTTAACGAAAAGACTGTTAAATATGTATTTAAGTTTGGTATACGACAGGAATATTTTCAAGAAAGTCACCGCTCCCCCAACTACCCTTTACATGGAAAAAATTTAGAAAATTTTGATTTTCTCAAAAATGGCTCTAATGATTTTGATTAATTAAGATAATTACATGACAAATAAAATGTATATCTTGAATGTTCTGGGACTATAGCCTCTAAAGACATGCCTATTCTTGGTGAGTTTTTGAAATTTTGCATTACTGGTAAACCATAAGAGATAGACAAAACCTTAGTGAACAAAAAATGTAGATCACGATAAAACACATATTTTATTTTACATACATTTTTTACATGGAGTTGGCCAATATTCTTTGTTATTGATTTCAGCCTTAAAAAACAGAAACCTGTCAACTCCTGGCCACGCAAAAAAAGAAAAAAAAAAAAAAAAAAAAAAAAAACCACACATACATAAAAAAACAACGCATTTCAATCCCATAAAAACCACATTTTAAAAGATTTGATTGTTGTTTTAGCCTAATGTGTTCTCTTATTTCCCTTCTTCTTATAAAGGAACTAAGTAATAAGGCTGTTTCTGCTAGTACTTTAGCATTAAATTGTTGGAAGAATAAGCTTATTAACAATAATTTGTCACAGAGATATAGAGAAAGTCATGTGAATGGAGCACATTGGATTTTTTTTGTCTGCATTCATTCCATGTATATAGACAATAAATTCCAAAGAGCTATGATGCATTACTTTAAAGTGCATGATGGAGTGATGAGTTTTGTACATTAGATAACTCTGTTAATGTTTCCAATTTTTTTTATAGATACATAAATTGATACATCTTTGCTTTAGCATGATTTCTGGTGAGTAATCTGAATATGTAACACAAAACTAATACAAGTGATAGAATATTTGGAGTAATGTGCCATATCCCTAGAAAAAAAAAAAAAAAAAAAAAAAAAAAAAAAAAAAAAAAAAAAAAAAAAGCAAGCATAAATGACAAATCTTTATTTTTAGCATTTAAGTGATATTCAACTCTTTCATAATAACAATGACAGTAATAAATAAAGAGTACAAAATTCATTAAATGATTTAGTTTTTAAATATCCTTATAAAGATCTTAATTTTATGCTAGTGTACAACTGTTGAACCAATAGTCCCTGGAACACTGCATTGCTTTGGTTCATCTGCAGTATGCAGCTTAAGCTTGTGTTTTTTCATATCACCATTCTGTGAGAATCCTCTTCCACAAATGTCACACACAAAGGGTTTTTCACCTGTATGGGTTCTCAGATGTCCTTCTAAATGAGGACGTCTTCTGAAGCTCTTATTGCAGATGTTACAAGAGAAAGGCTTTTTATCTGTGTGTGTTTCTGAGTGTGCATGTAGCTGTGCTGATGTTTTAAGGGCAAGTCCACACACCTTACACATGTAAGGGCGTTCACCTGTGTGAGTACGTATATGATTATCCCGTCCATGTTTTGAGGATAACACCTTGCCACAAATGTCACAAGGATAACCCATGACAGATCTCCCTCTGGAGTGACATCGAAGATGTACATTTGCTTTCTGCTCTGATGAGAATTGCTTTCCACAAACTACACAGGGGAAAATACAATCCATATTGCTTTCCCCTGCTGCCAAAGAGTCAGCCTGACATATGGTGTTCAACAAACCATGCATATTTTGTTCATGTCCACGCATATTACGCTGGCGCTTAAATGCTTTGCCACATACCCTACACTGGTGTGGACGTGCATCAGAGTGACATACCTGATGATTTTTCAACAGATGTTTTGTGCTAAAGCGCATTCCACAAGCTTCACAGACAAATGGCCGTTCTCCTGTATGCTTCACCATATGTCGACGCAGCTTAGCTCCAACATGAAACATGGCTCCACACACTTCACAGATGTGTTGCTTTGGAATGCCCTGGTGTATGTGTTGTTCATGCACACGCAGACTGGCACTTCTCTTGAATGACTTCCCGCACTTCTGACAAATATGTGATGTAACAGATTCTCCATCCATCTTTGCCTTAGTGTGTATCAATCTATGGTTCCTCAAGCGCTGCTCAGATGTAAGCACTTTGTTGCACATTTCACACTTGTATTCCAATTTCTGTTGGTGCTCATTCTTCAGATGTTGTTTCAGAGACAGCAAGAATATGAATCCTTTCCCACAAGTCTGACAAATATATGGCTGAGGCCCTTCATGGAGACTGATGTGTGTTCTTAATACATTTTCATTGCGATAAGTTTTGTTGCAGATGTCACATTTCACACGCCTCTGAAAATGTTTCTTTGTATGCTCCCTCAGCGACTTTTTTGTCAGGTATTTGCGTCCACATATATTGCATGTATGTCTTACATGGTTTCCAATACTGGATCTTTTGCTGCTGTTCTTGTATGTGTTCTTTAGCTCTTTCACAACAATTGCATTTGGTTTTCCAATATTCTCGACACCAAAGGATGCAGGCTTTTGAAGTCTGAGATTTGTAATTTGTATTGGAACAAACCAGGGAGGTTGTTTTGTGATTCTCCTTGATCTGAAATGCAAAATTTATATAGAGATTAACATAAATAAGTTAGAAGAGAACTTCCTTGTATAAACATATGCTTTTCAATGCACTCACAAACCTACTTTTAAATTTTGATGAAAGCACTTGAGCAGCAAGGCAGAAATTCATAGCATCTGTACATTAAGATGTCTGACATCTGTAATTAGTCACTACTAAGATTTCAGGTTATTCTATAGTATTTAACTTTTCTACTATTTATTTACATGTTATTAATGTATATGCTATTAGGCATCTTTAATGTTTTAAATTAGCACTGAATAATGCTGGAATATGAAACATTAAAGTCACCTGCAAATGCCATTTTGAGTTACAGAAGCTCTAGGCTGCAGTATTTTTTGAGTCATCTTTCCTAGTGTGTCACAAAGATTCATGTGACTTGTATAATGATGGGAAGTATGTACATACATATGTACTCTTAACAAAACTTTTTCTGCATCATGCAGTTAGTTGAACTAGGTACTTTCTTTCACTAGACAAACGTAGTATTAACAATATAGGTAAATAGAGAGAGATATTGTATATTTCAAATAAATAAGTAAAATTTGATGACATTTTTTATATTTGATATTAAATATGATTGATTAGCTTTAAATGCTTATATAATCACACATTAATTTTGAATTGTATTAAAGGCTCACCTCACTTAAAATGGAAAAACAACCAAGAAATATATTTCAAGGTTGTTTGTCTTCATTATGGTTGATGACTGACTGAGGACTAAAAGTTATGTTCTTGATACATATGTATTGGTTTTTTCCTTTTCAAGTGAGGTGAGAATCACTAATCTGAGTCAATTTTAATATGTGCTTCACCTACTTTACTTGTTTTGAACTATGTCAGCATTGTTTATCTGGAATTCATTATAGCATATATATCTGTATATATTTATATGGAGAGATAAGTGTACAATCTTTGGGTAGATAATACTTTATAAACATATAGTTGATATTTGTTATATAAAGTTTCAAGAGCAACTGTGAAAGCATTCCAAATTTTGAAAAAATTAATTTAAAAATATTATATACAGGGTGATTAAAAAAATACCTTTAAAATTATTGAGAGACTTGTGCCTTAGATTGAAACAAGAAAAAATGTTCATATAAACATATGTCTCAAAACCTTTATTTTCTATTTATTGAGGTTAAAAATATTAATCAAAACATTTTAAATGACACATTAACCTACTAGGGTAATCCCAAAAGTAAGGTTTATAATTTTTAAAAAATATTACGAAACATTTATTTACAATAAACAGTACATGTTTGAACATTCCTATTTTTCCAAATAATCGCCATTTTGATTGATGCATTCTTGTAAATGCTGTGGCAGTTTTTGTATGCCCATGTCATACCAGCCTGCCATTGAAGACTTGTTGGACCTCATTGTCATTACTGAGTTGCCTTCCAACCAAGTATGCTTTCACCTTGGGAAACAAGTGGTAGTCACTGGGCACTAAGTCCAGACTATGAGGTGGATGGGTGATGATGTCCCTGGTGCAGAAGAACCTTAAATTTGATGGGTAGTGTGGGGGTGAACATTCAGGTGTAGAAGGCTTATGCCCTTGCTCAACATTCCTCTTCTTCAGTTCTGAATCGCCCATCTGAGTTTCTTTTAATGTCTGACAATATCTAACAGCATTTATTGTCCCAAGATCTATGAAGTCGACCAACAATATCCCCTTTTGAAATTCAAAACACAGTTGCCATGACTTTACCGGCAGATTATGTTCTTTTGAATTTTTGCCACTTGGGTGAATCGGAATGGCGCCACTAACATGATTGTTGTTTGGTCTCAGGTGTGAAGTGGAAAGCCCAGGTTTCATCACCCATGACTATTGAATCCAAAAGGTTGTTCTTTTCATCTGAATAGAACTGAAGAAATTGGCAGAGCTACTGGCTAGAGATCATGGTTCAAATCCCGGCTATGGTATTGCATTTTTCAGTCTGACTCGACCTATCCAATGCCTGTCCTACACACGGCTTGTGTGGAAAAACAATTAAACCAATACCCATTGACCATAATAGTTGGCTATACTATGAATCCTGGGACTTAAAGTATTTACAACATTGTAAGTCGCCATTGGGGTTGTCATCTCAAAATAATTTGAGAACATCTTGTGGTTTACTAGGAAACATGCGAGTTTGTTGAAAGATTCAATGCTATACTGGCATACTGCCATGGTAGCTCAGTGGCAGAGCATCTGGCTAGAGATCAGGAAATCCATGGTTCAAATCCCGGCTATGGTATTAAATTTTTCAGACTGACTCTACCTATCCAACTCCTGTCCTACACATGGCTTGAGTGGAAAAACAATTAAACCAATACAGAGCTCATTGAGAGTGATCTGTCGATCTTGAAGCACAATTTCTTCAACCTTTGCAAATGTCTTTTCAGGATTCAAGATTTCATGACCATCTGCAAGCTCTCCACACCACTTACAGACATTTTGACATCCATACGCAATTCTTCATACACTTCTGTAAACTGTTGATGCATTTCAATTGGTTTAATGCCTTTTGCACTTAAAAGTGAATAAATGAATGAACTTTGCACCTAATAGTAGTGGCCAATGGGATCTCCATTACTGGCTGCCAAGCCAAGACTGAATGCTGCAAAGGATGTACGATGGTTTCTGTAGGGAGTGGAGGCCACAAAGCCACACAAACAGTTTCTCTGTGGCCTCAGTGTTTTGGAGTCATTACTTTTGGGATTACCTTGTGCATGCACTCATTGAAGCATGGGCTGTCATACACTGTCGAATACTCCTTGCTGGTGATGTATGGTTTTACAAGCTTCCATGATATTTTGTTTAAGAGTTTCTTCATCTGGGATGTCTGGTGCTTTAACCAATTGTTTAAGGTGCCTCAAATAAGAAAATCCAAAGGATTGAAGTCTGGGGAATGTAAAGGCCATGGGACTGACCTCCTCTACCTATTGATCTGTCATGGTCAATACCAGCTAGTACATCTTGAACAATGAGACTAGAATGTGCTGGAGCCCCATTACATGCTTCTTCTTATTTAAAGAGGCATCTTCTAGTAAGTCTGGGAAAGTGTTCTGAATAAAGTTCCTGTAGAGAGCACTTGTAAGGCATGTATGGGCCTGTCAGACAGTCACCTACAATTCCAGTCCACATATTAATCCTAAACTAATACTGATGTCTAACCTGAACTGTATATACATGTTGGTTGTGGAAATTTGTTATTCCATCTCTCCCAAAAGTTGTCTTGGTTGTAAACAAAACTGAAAAGAAATACAAAGGATTGGCAATTTGTGCAAGAAACCGTTAGCAATAGTTTTCCCAGGGTGCAGAGTGGGCGATTGGCAGGAGAAAGGCCTTGCATACTTAGGGATGATATGGATGCCTGAGCTGCTCAAAAAGTATCCTCCATGCCATACTTTGAGCTGCACCACATGCCAGGGCTAATTGTCTTGGGCTAATACCTGAATCTTTTTTCAATAAACTGGAGAATGTGTTCTTCCTGGTCAGGCATTGGAACAATTCTTGGTCTTCCTTGATTGACAGTCTGTGGTGCTGCAGATCCTGTCCCTGCAATGCAACGATACAACAGCAGCAAAGGTTGGATGACTCGGCTGTCTTTGGTCTGGAAATGATAACTGATGCTGGTGTGCTGCCTCATGTCCATTGTCATTTGTATGGCTGTACATAAGAATCGTGTATGACTGCTCACTAAATAGATAATCTACTATGGTTTGACTAGAACACTTTCACTTTAACGTGCACACAATTGAAACATTAAAGACAGAGAAATAGGTCCACCTTCAGTTAACTCACTATATGTACACAACTGACAAAAGTCAAATGTAAACAAGCAGCCATGGCAACACAAGGCAATCTCTGCAGAGTATGATGGGTCAAAGTCTTTTATGAATGAGTGCAAAATGAAGTAGTTAGGTTGGACCTGGAAAAGTGCTGAACATAAACTTTCATTAATAAATTAATAACGTGAATATGAACCTCTTGTCTTATTTCAATGTAAGGAATCCATCCTCAAACTTTGTAAAATTATTTTTGAATCAACCTGTATATAGAATGTTTCATACTTGCAGGACTTTCTCTATCCATTATAACATCATATATACTTTTTTTTTCTCTCTTTTCTTTTGTGTATGTTCATTTGTATAGCCTCTTTACATCTTTTTTTTTTTTTTTTTGAAACATTGGTGTCTTTAGTTTAAGCTTTAGGTAGCTTACTTTAGACATTCTCTTTCTCTCTCTCTCTCTCTCTCACACACACACACACACATAGATATTCACTTTCATATCCATCTTCAATTCGCTATGGAGGATAGGGAATAATCCTAATTAAAGAAAAATTTCCACCACCTGCCTGGGAATTGAACCTGGGATTTCAGGATGATTACCCAGCTCGGTGACTACTCAACCACTGAGGCAGTCAAATAAACCTTTTATATTACAGTATTTATACAAAATGTTGCTCTATTCATGTTGTTAGCATATTCTTTTTATTAGAAATTATCCCTAACTAAGGAATATGAATTTGGCTGCATACAGGATATGAAAAACAGAACACATATGTTCACATATCATAAGCCAGTTTTCATTACTAACAAACTCAAATGAGAAAAAATACGAATTATGTAAAGTGCTTTAGAGATATTGCATAACCTGAGAAAACTCAAAGGATATAACAATAAAGATTTTACATAGATTGTATATTTTAATTAAATCTACATTTTTTTATATTTAAGATTTTGTACATCTCTAATAATTTATCAGCTATTGAAAATTCAAGATAATTCATTCAAAATGAAGAAGATTCAAGACCATTCACAGAAAATTAAAGATAGGTGTTTTATGTCATGTAAATATCTAAAGCTATGGGAATTTAATCAAAAGCATTACAACCCTTCTTGAGAAAATGAAAATGTAAATGTAAATCTATGAAACAATACAATTTGAAACAGAGGCACACGCTTAAAATTACTTGGTCACTACATTTCAAACATAATCAAGTGTCAAACTAAAGAAAATGAATGAGGAGAAACCATTAAGGTAATTTTATAAACCAGAGTAGTAATTTTCTTTAACATTGTAGCATTTTGTAGTTGCATATAAGAGGCATTCTAAAACTTCTTGGCCTAATCAGGATAACAAGATTTAAGAGGCCCGCCACTGCAGTGTGGTGATAACACATCTGTCTCACATTTAAGTGGTCCTGAGCTCAAATCTTGGATATGGTGAGTTACCCGTATAAAGTTTTATTCTGGGACTTTTTCTTATCCTGTTGGGTAAGTTTAAGCATAGACTGATATGGGCATAATTTCACTGATTTCATTTTGCCCAATGTGACCTCCCACGTTGAAGGACATAAAAAAAAAAAAATATATATATATAAATACATTCAGAACAAATGTTCTTTTCACCACAGTAACCATTACATTAATATATTTAGAACTAGCACTTCCCAACCTTTTAATATCCTCATTAAAATAAGATTCAATCAAGTGCAAAATGACTTTTAACCTCATCATGTGATGTGAATTTTCATCCACTCAACTATTTCTTCCAGTTTGAGAACAAAATGTGATCATTGGGAGACAAATCTGCAAATATGGCAGATGTAGAAGCACCTGAAAGTGAAGATCATTCAGTTTTACAGCAATATCAAACATAGGTGAAGTCACATTATCATAATGAAAGGGAATTTTTTTTTGGCATTTCAGTGTTATCCATTTTGTAGAATGCATTAACACTAGTTTACAGGTTGTCACAAAAAAAAAATGACTATACCTATGCATCTGAAACCTTACCTTTTGCCACCTAAAAGATACTCAATCATCATTGTAATTTGGCCAGCTTTATCACATTTCTGAGTGAGGCCCAGAATTTTTAGAATACCCCGTACTTCAGACCATTCCTTCACAAATCACTGCATATCTGTTTATATACTTGTAAATTTGTTTCAAATTACTACTTTTCCTAAGTAATTGCCTCTTTTAAAAATACTATAGTTTTGCTAATCTGAGGTAATGAGGAGTGAGGATACACTAAAAAGTATGTGTTTTATATACAAAAAATTAACAATACCTAAATTTTGGATTTATTTTTTGAAGAAATCTTTAAATGTCTCCTGCTTCAATAACACAGTGTCACTTGTGTCGCTTTTGGTTGTTGTTCAACATAGCGCAATGCTGCCTTCAATGCAGCAAAACTCATTATGGCATATCTTTGAAGCTCTCACTTCTCAATTCTTCCTCCTCACTATCTTCAGTCAGTTCATTTCAACTGATGCTTTTGAAAGTTCAAATTGACTATCACTTTCCACCCATTTCTGTAACTTCAATTTCATTGCCTTGCGGAAGCTGTGCGATAAGGTTTAATAAGGATATGTTGTCCTTATTATTACTAACTACCATACTACTGGTTTCGCTCTCATTTGCTTTGCTCTCTAAAATCTTCTTCCATCCTTTTGCTCATCCACTAAATCAGCTAATCAGTACACTACATCCCTCATGGTTATTCATTTTAGAAAATTAGTAATGTTTCCAACACATCGTGGCAGAGTGGTTAGACCACTTGCCTCCCACCTAGGCAGTCTGGATTCGATCACAAGTGCCCACATGTGGGATTTGTGGTGGACGAAACGGTGTCTGGGGAGGTTTTCTCTGGGTCCTCTGGTTTCCCCCACCACTCATTTCCTCAATTGCTCCATTATCACCTTTCTATCATCCATTTCACGCTTTCATTTCAAAACATTCACTTTCCCATGTTCATGTCTGATTACGGGCCACCACTAGTTCCAGGTTCTTTATTCTGTGGTTACATGCTATTGACTTCCTGACAGGCTTCTGACTTGTAGTCACCTGCTTGTGAGTCCTTCAACCAATTTCTCCTAATAAATTTAATAAAGGAGGGGCAGCTATATTATAAGAAGATAATAAAAATCATCACAATGTCATTCTTGGTATTAAATTTAATAACCCTTTATTAATTGATAATCTCCATCTACCAACACATCTTCTTAATTGGAATAATTTATTCAATTCAAGGGTGTCAGTCTTACATAAAGGGAGAGTAAGCCAACTATGTAAAGTAACATAATGTTTCCATTACCTTCCATTGCTTGCAGAAGGTACTGTAGCAGGCAAAACCAATATTTTTTATCAAGTATTTCATGGATGTGTGATCCATTAGTTATATAAAAATCTGATGTGTTCCATTCACATCACTTTGTCTAGCTGCTCCACAAAATTACTTTCCTTACAAAAGATTATTTTTTTATATACATTATGCTAATCAAGATCATCATTGGCAGAATAGGTCTTATTACTTGCTTTCTTGTTAGTAGAATGGAAATATACTAGCCTAAAGCAATAGTCAAATCTTTTAAAAACCAGTTGCTAAGAGAAACAATTGAAATTTGGCTCTCTTTGCTTGCTAGGTGTAAACAAAAGAGAGACGAAAAGAAAAATGTCTTCTGTGCAAGAAAAGTTTAAATACCTCAAAAACTGAAATCAAAAACTCAGAATACCTCTAAAATGGTTAACTCTACAAAAATTGTATATGGCATAAATTGTGTATTTTAATGAGATCTACATTTTTTTTTTGTGTAGTAAGTTTTTGTCTATCTCTTGCTGTTTAATAGTATACAAAAGTCATCCAGAATGAAGAGGTCTTCAGAGGTTATTCCCAGAAAAATCATGATATACATTTCGTTTGTCATGAAAATATCTTAAACATACAACATTTTAATCAAAATTGTAGAGCCATTTTTGAGAAAACAAAAATGTTCAAAAATGTTCCATGTAATGCGTAGTTGGGGTGGGGGGATTTTGTTGAAAAACTTCATGACACACCTTGGAAGATACTGAACTTAAATATCAAGTTTGGTATTTAACCAACTTTTCGTTTTTGAGCTGTGCTGCCCTGGCACACGCATGCACGCGCACACACACACACACACGGACATGTTTCTAAAAATGCTTTTTTTGGATTCAGGGGGTCTCAAAACATTTATTTCTGGTGAAATTTCAATATTAAATTTTTGGGTGAAATACATTACTTCTCTATCCACTATGTGCATTGTGCATACGGGCTAGAGAAAGTAAAAATTGTGATATCACTTGGCAAAAACACTTAGCATCTTACCCAAACTGAGCTCTGCATGTTTTGCAATTCGATCTTTAACTCAGCTTATAAATAAGAGCATACTAAAAACAGCTTATTATGCATATTTTCATTCATTGATGACCTATGGAATAATATTTTGGGGAAATTCAGTAAATGCTAAAAAAAGTATCCATTATGCAAAAAAAGGTAATAAGAATAATGGCAGGGGAAAGACAATCAACTCACTGCAAGCCACTCTTCAAAATGTTTGGAATTTTACCATTAGCCTGTGAATATATTCTAGCCATATTGTCATTTGTAATAACTAACCCAGAAAAGTTTACAAAAAATACAGATATTCATAACAAAGAGACCAGACATAGGCAGGACTTACATAGACCAACAAATAATTTGCAGTTATTCCAAAAAGGGGTTTACTACAAAGGAATAGTTTTGTTTAATTCACTTCCCTCTTCTATAAAAGAATTGCAAAAAAACAAAAACAAGTTTGGATCAGAACTAAAAAGATGCCTTATTACTCACACCTTCTATAAAGAGGAGGATTTCATTCAATCAAAAAATACTGGTAAAAATGTAACATTTTAAATATAATAAACATGAATATTCTAAGAATGCAAGTGTATGGGTAGACTTTTGGAAACAGACATGTAATTGAAAATTATGCAAAACTGACACCTCTGAAAAGTCATTGTCAGAGTTATTATTTATAAATAAATGTATTAATAAGTATGAATAAATGTAATTGTTGACATGATCTACATTCTAGAGTTTGGGCTTTGAGTCTTCGCTCATAATAGGATCTACAGATTGCAATGTTATGTATGTAAACTTGGATCCAACACATTTCATTTCGATGATAATGTAATGTCCATCAATAAGACTTCTTTACTATGCAAACCTTTTTGCTTCAAAAATGCTTTAGTTTAGGTAGTATCCTTAAAACTACTTCTTAAATATTTTTCTGTCCATGCAGGCATTCTTTTGGTTTCTGTAAGGCAGCAGAAGTGCTGACAAGGAAATGACTTAAAAGCTCTAAGCTTAGTGGATTTGCTTATGATAACAAGCTTCAATTTGTGATTACCAGATGCCTTATAAGTGGCAAGTGCTGTCACCCTTTCTTTGCTCTTCTTTTGAACAGGAGCATGACTTTCTTTGCCTGAAGCAAGTGTCTTAGATGGCAACTGATTCTCACTATCTCACAATGCACAGCTGATCAGTTTTGAAGTTTTCACTTTTATGAGGTGTTCCAAGTTTTTGCAGAAGTTGACTCAATGTTAGAATCACTGAAAAGCTTTTCTCCACATATCTCAAATTGGTGTATAATACTTAACATCCATCTCTGTAACCAGACTACACTTGTCTTCTTTAAACTTAACAATGCTTTTTACACTGGAGAGAGAGTGGAGTGGAGTGGAGTGGAGTGGAGTGGAGTGGGGTGGGGTGGGATGGGGTGTGGTGTGGCGTAGGGTGTGGTGGGGTGTGGTGTGGGGTGGTGTGGCGTGGTGTGGTGTTGTGTGGCGTGGAATGTGGTGGTGTGGGGTGAGGTGTGGTGGGGTGATGTGGTGGGGTGGGGTGTGGGGTGGGGTGTGGGGTGGGGTGTGGGGTGGTGTGGGTTGGGATGTGGTGTGTGTGTGTGGGGAGGACATCATAGCTAAAAAATGAAAAGACCATTAAATACCAAACTTGGTATTTAGACTTAGTATCTTTCAAGGATGCAACACAAAGATTTTAAGAAAATCCCACAAACTACCCTTTATATGGAAAAGTGGCATTTTCTTATAAATGGCTTTAACGATTTTGATTAAAATCCCTCATGTTAAAGATATTTACAACAAAAATAAAATGTATATCTTAAGTTTTCTAGGAATAGCCTCTGAAGACCTCTTTAATCTGGATGAATTTTGCCAAATTTTGCCTAACTGTTAAACTGTAAGAGAGAGTTAAAAACTTACTGTACAAAAAGTAGATCTTATCAAAACACACAATTTATGTCCTTTACATTAACCATTTCTGGGATATTCCTTGTTAATGGTTTCAATTGTAAAGTACTTATACTTTTCTCAGACAGGAAGAGTCCATTTTTCTTTTGTCCTACTCCTGGCCAAGCAAGAAGCGATTTGCAATGACAATTGCATAATGACAGCTTTTAAAACATTTGATTATCACTTTAGCCTAGTGAATTCCCTTAGTTCCCTTCTATTTATAAGGAATTAAGTAATAAGAACATTCTGGTAATGTTTATCTCAATTTACATTGTATAGAAAGAAGAATAATCTTTTGTATGAAGTTCATTGTAGAGCAGCAAGAGAAAGTCATATGAGTGTAACCACATTTTGCATATCCTGACCTCATACACTTTCTTTCATAAGAGATTTCTCTATATCCCTGTTTGGTAGCAGGCTCTAATTTCTGCTTTCCTTGTATTCTGCTGCAGGTTTTTAGTTGTATTCTCTTTATTTTCTCTTTAATTTCACTTTTACTGGTACAAATTTTCTCTCATCTGCACACTTATAATTGAAACAAATTAGGGCTCATGTATAAACTCTTCTTATCCTATCCACATAGAAGTCTACAAATCTATGCACTGAAATAAAATAATCCTTTAATGTATGAAAATATGTGAGATTCAACTTGACACAGGCCTTACCTGGTGTTGGGGTTAAAAGTAATCTTTTAGGGAAGAGGTGGGGAAATGCAAAAGTATCTAATTAATATGGCAGCTGTAAACTAGACTGATAATGTATACACTTGTGATGTGAAAATTCGAAGAAAGAATAAATAATTAAAGAAAGAAAGAGAATGCATCTTAGTGGCTTATTTGCAAGAGTCTACTATACTTTTGCATAAAAAGGCAGAGAGAATACCATATTATCAGGTGAATCAAGAAGATACAAGTGGACTATGCATATTATGACATTCCTTCACTTAACCATCAAATTGGCAAACATTTTTAGAATTGGATCTTAGCAAATAATCCTAAAAGTCATATTTATGCTCCACTTGCATTTATGCAGCATTAGACAGGGGGTCCTGTAAATTAGATTTAGAGCATGGCAGATGATAAAAATGGTATGAGAATCTGCTTTTTTGCAGGTCAAAAAGTCATGGGTTCATATCTTGGCAAGATATAAGGGTACAGAGGAATGGGGGGAAAAGAAATGTGATAATGCCGTTCATAAATGCGACCTCTCATGTTTGCTCTGGCATGTAGCAGGAGCTGGAGCGTGAGACATCAATGGTAAACAATGGCATGCCGCAACAGGATCCTTCGGGATGCAAGACTCTTCTCACAAAATCATGATTTTTCCTTGATATTCAAGATGTTTCTCTAAGTTTCATTTTCTAGTACCTTCGGTAAGTTTCCTGAAAGTTTGTGATGTCATTTTCTTGATATAAAAAGGAGGAAGAATTGCAGTGATAGTGTTGTGAATTGTGAGTGACTGGAGTGTTAGCATGCAGTGGTGTGCGAGCAACTGTAAGCTGTTTAACATTTAGTGAACTATCTGGAGCAGTGATTTAAAGACTTTAATTGTAATTGTTGAGTCAATAAAGATATTTGTTACATAATTACTGTGATCTTTTACAATGTGAATGGAGAATTAGGAGCATTTTGGATGCTACTGATAGGCATGGAAGACATAGAGAGGATAGGTAAATTTCTGCTTAAGGTATGACAGCAGAGATCTGAGAAGGCTGATAGCAAAGAAGTTGGGGGGAGGATGCGATAACAAGAACTAACAAGTGATTATAATGTTTTATATATGTTATATGTCGTCCTTTACGGTCATTGTTTTGTTGCAGTATTAATATTGTGTGTCTCAAGTCTATTTGTTTACTATAATTCATCGGAATAAGGTTTTATTTTTATTTTTATGTTAATACTTTTCATTTTTAATATTTTGTATATTACAAAAGCAATTATGGTCTGTGAACCCATTCAGTGTGTGTAAAATGTTATTTAAATAAATACACTTATTCATTCATTCTTGAAGTCTCTCTCTTTTTTTGGTAGTGTTTAACACCCACTTTTACTACTTTTGGCACCACAGGCAATACATGAAATGAAGATAGAGCACCGTTGGAATGCAATGGAGAACCCAGAAAAAGTCCACCTTTGCGCTGCTTTGTTCATCACAAACCTCACATGCGGTCGCTTGGGATCGAACCCAGGCCATCTATGTGAGAGGCAAGTGGTAAATTGAAGTCTCTCATTTAATCTAATAATAGGCAAAATTTCAAACCTACATATTTAACCTTTTATAAAAGAAAAGTATACATAATTTATTTTCACTGTTTCTAAAATTAAAATATCAATTTGCCAATTTTAATTAAATAATTTTGGCAAAAATAAATGTTTTCAGGTATCATGAATCCAAAATAGGCAATTTTATAAATAGGTTTGTCCAATTGTGGTGTCTATACACAGCATTACTCAAAAACAAAGTTAGATAACATATGTATATCACTTAGTGTTTACATTCAACGCTTTCCAAAGATGCAACAAAGATTTTCAATAAAATCCTCTCACATGTTTAAACATTTTGATTTTCAAAAAATGGCTCTAACAATTTGATTAAAATATCAAGGTGTTAAAGATATTTGCATGGCAAATAAAATGTATACATTGAATTCCCGGGGAATAGTTTTCTGTCCTCTTCATTTGGAAACAATGTTGTATACTTTTGTATAAGTAGTAAACATTAAGCGATACATGAATACTACACAAAAAATGTACATCTCTAAACACACAATTTATTTCAAATAATGTTTCTTGTAGCATCAGCCATGTCCAAGTTATTTGCTTTTAATATTTTGATTTGTTCAATAATTTTGTCATGTTTTAGTCCTCTTGATTTTTTTTTTTTTTTTCTTTTTTTTTGGAGTGCATGAGAACAGCATGGAATTTAAAGGCCAGTATATAGCATTCAGTTCTTTAAACATTTGACTGTTGCTATTTCCTTTGTATTTATAACAAATTATGTGTTGTAGCAATTGATGCAAAGGTTTATCTCAATTCAAATGAAGTAGATAGGAAATAAAATTTTAGGAATTATTTGTAAACTCACTAATAAATAATCAATTTACCAAGATTAGAGAAAGTCATGTGAATGTAACACAAACGATTTTTGCAACAAATGCACACCCAATTGTTTTAACGTGAACTATAAATATATATATTGTTTTCTCTTCTTCCAATAATCGATTAGATGGAATCTGAATATCTAAAATTTTACAAACGAGAAGAATAGGTACATCTTTCCACTGTTCATGTACAACTTCAATTACAAATAGTATATTCAAAATAAATGAAGTACAATAACATATTTAAAAAAGAAAATGCAGTGCAACTGTTGATGAGTATGAATATTAAAAATAGGTTATATTTATTTCTTATTTTTCTGCATGTGTTATTGGATATATGGTTTTTTGGGTAATGTTTAATAAAACCATTAATTATATAAAAATAATTTAATTATACAATTCACTAATTTCCTCAAGTTCTACCAACAACGTGAAAAAACACCAAAAATATTTGCTGAATTACAATATTTGAAGCTCAAAAGCAAAAGGAAAGTTTAACTGTTCACAATTTTTTCCACGTAAATATATTTAGTATATAGTGTTTTAAGCAAGATTGTTAGTTTTATTTTTTTTTTTATTTTTTGGGAATCAAAATTTTTGAAAAATCTTTCATGTACTGCATTTACTGGCAAAACAGAAGTGTTCTTGACCTTTCCATATATAACAAGATGTTGTTGCAGAAGTTCAATGCTGTCAAAGATACAGTGAATCTCTATTATCTGTTGCAATTATAGTTTGACCAGATAACTGAAAAAAATCAGGTTACCCATACCATAAAATTGTTCAAAAATTAAATACTCATTACTTACAGTTTTGTAATTTGAGGCTCCTGTTGTGCTGCTATGAATGTGGTCTGCATACTATATGTACACTAAACATTATTATACTGGTCACAAACACAAAAAACAGCAGAAAACAGAGTTTAATCTCAAGTTTTGAACATGGATACTTTAATAATTTTACGATTGTTTAACTCACTAATAATGTCTGACAAGATTCTAAGTGTAGCACTTTCTCTTTGTTATTTATCAAATTAAGAGTTATTACCCCTATCTCGTATTTAATGCAAAATTAGATAGTTTTTCTCTTCTTAAACTATTCAATTTTCTGTACTTACGCTTCTATATTCGTCATGACGCATTTTCTTTTCACATTTGTGGAGGACATTTTCTACAGAAGTTATGGACATTCAAACAGTAAAGCTGGAATTGACTGATGCACATAATGAATTTGCAATTGTATGAAAATCTGAATTTCTTGAAAACCCCCTTCCACTTTGTTTCTAGTAAACAACATCCCAGGTAACAGAACCTACAGTACAGCACTAAAATAATATTTGTGCTTCACTTTATATAAAAAAAAAATTAAACAAAAAGGAAGGAGAATTAAGAGTTGGATAATAATCCTGTACATGTCCATGTATGAAGTAGTTTATTAACAAGCAGTGTCAACCCATGAAATCTAAATTGGAAAGTCTGTATGTATTCTGTGTTTTGGTTTTTCTTGTTGGAAATTATTTTCTGTAGTTCAGATTTAAAGGTTTAGTCTCTTTGCTGGCAACTACTTTCTGTAATCCAATTTTTATCCTGTTGACAGGGAGTAAATAAATGAATAAATAAATATTTAAATGAGCTTAACTACAGGAAACAATCAAAATATACTATACATGATGCAAATAAAACCTTTACCATGCAGCTGTGGAAAGGACTGTTACAAGAGGGGCAGCTGTATAATTTTACCTCTGCAATCATTCTAAAATACAAAAGAGAACACTACTTTTCTACTTAGTAGAAAATCTAAAGAGTAAATCATTTTTGCTGGGAAATTATTTTGACTGTGTTGTTAATTCTATGCATGTCAAACCTTAAAATCTAAGGCTGGATTTGCAGCTACAATTAATATCTGAGAAAAATTATCGGTTTTTTATATATCTGTGCCAAGATAAACTTGATGTTGACTGTTTAAACACTTATCAGTTGCAAAACACATGATCATAAGGTTCTTTGCACCTAAAATGTTCTATATTTGTATGACTAACTGTTTTCACAAATGAATTATGTTAAGTCTAAATACAGATCTCATTTAACTGAGAAACAATAACTGTGAGGATGATTATTGGTGTACAGCTACTATCAACTGGGTCAGAAATCAGGGAAAACAATACAACAGTGGGTACAAAAAGCTTGTCTAATACATATAAAGGTAAGGCAAATAATTGTACAAATGCTAAGAAAAAAAAAGTAAACTGCAAACAGAAAATAAGAGTAACAATAATTTTAGGATATATCATCAAAACATTCAAAGCATTTCAAACAAAAGGGCACTTATTGAGCAAAACGTTCTAAATATGCAACCAGATATTACAATATTTTCAGAACGTGGGATCAAAAATGAGGAATTAAAAGTAAATAATATGATAACTTTTTGGTGGTGGCCAATTACTGCAGAGAAAATCACAAAAGTGGTGAGGTGATAGTTTACATTAAGCAATAAATAAAATACAAAGAAATAGATTGCAAAAAATTCTGCATAGAAATGTGCAGTGAACTTGCAGCAATTAAAATAAAGTATAAAAACAAAAACCTTGTAATCATAGGGGCATACAGTCCTCCAAATGCAAATAAAGATCGTTTTCTCAAAAGATCAGAAGAATGTCTTAACAATAAATGTATAAATAGGGACAAAATAATAGATTTCAATATAGATGTTCTTGTAGAAAACCAAAAGAAAAGACTACTATTAGTAATGCTAGTAAGAAACAATGTTACATTAGCAGATATAGAACCAACCAGAGTAACTAGACACTTGGCAACATGTGTTGACCTCATGTTCTCAAACCTAAGGAGTGAATATTATGAAAGTAAAATAATAAAAAATGGAATAAGCAAACACTGTAGTCAACTAATTGACACTAAAACACTAGGTAAACTAAAATACAAAACCAACAAACTAATAGAGGCTAAAAGAATAGCAAACAAAAACACACTAGAAATGTGAAGAAAAAGCATCAAAGAAGCAAAATGGTTTGAGATATATGAAAAAGCCAAGATAAATGAAAAAATTGAGCATTTTGCTAAAATCATAGAAAACTGTGCAAAATAAATGGCAAATTGCAAAAAAAGTAAAATTTGGTCAATCAGAGGTACAAACACCTCAAAAAAAGTATGCAATTCCTAAATAGCCTAAAGCATCCAAAACTAGACGAGAAATCATACACTTATACAGAAAAATACAAACAAATTCTTAGAAAAGTAATAAATGAAGCAAAGAAGCAGCACAACAAAACACTAACACAGAAGGTAGAATATAAAACTAAAGTAACATGATTTATTATAAAAAAATCATATATGAAAATAAAGAAAACTGGTTAGAAAACATGTCTATTGAGGCGAGTAACAGATTAATAGAAGGTCCAATAAACATAGCAGACAAATTTAATGCCCACTACACCAATATTGTAAAAACTTTACGCATCAGACAAGGTCAAAACCAGCATACAAATGAAAACATTATTTGTAACTCAAGGATGTTTCAGAAATAACAACCGTAGAAGTTATTAAACAGATAAATGCATTAAAATGTACATGATCCTTTGGGTTAGACAAATTCACAAAAGTAATGGTTAAGCATTGTAGGCATAGGTACATTCCCAATGCCTTAAAGAAAGTAATTGTAAGACCAATATACAAGAAAAAAAATTCAAAATGTGCAATGGAAAATCATAGACCTATATCATTATGTCCAACATTTTCCAAAATAATAGAGGGACTATTTTTAAATTGATTACAGGGTTTTGCACAAATACAACATAATATCTGAATACCAATTCAGTTTTTAAAAAAATAAGTCAACAATGCAAGCTATCTGTAAAGGAAATGACATCCTCATAAATGCAATAGACAGGAAGCAATATGCAGTCACAGTCTTTTCTTGATCTAACTAAAGCATTTGACTGTGTAAATTTACATAAATTAACTACTAAATAGAGAACATTGTGTTGAAATAATATATAATGCAAATGGTAATTTAAATAAATTCAGATTGTCATTTAAAAAAGTGATTCACAAGATTTGAAACTAGGGCCTTATTTATTATGCATATAAACTGCAGATTCAAAATAATAAAAGAAGCAGATGAAATAGCCATCACATATACTTGATACCCCAATTAAAGTAAAGGGAGAAACAGAATCTGAAGTACAAAATAAATCAAATAAATTGCTTGAAAAATTAGTGTAAAGCTCAAAAACCTAGATATAGTAATAAATACAAATAAAACATAATTAATGAAAATTACCTTAAGTAAAGAAACTCCATCAAATACTCAATTAGTCTTTGATAATAAACAAATACTGAGAGTAACAGAAACAAACCTCTTAGGATTAGTAATAGATAATAAAGTACACTGGGAAAAACACACTGAAAAAAAAAAAATAAATAAATACAGGACTATGTATCTTAAATAGTCAGCACAACAAATGGACTATGTCAGTCTAATACAAATATATTATGCACACATACATTCTCATTTTAACTATGGGGTTGTATTATGTGGTAATGCACAAAAAATTAAAGAATATTAAGATCATAGAAACATGCAATTTGAATAATCTGTAAACTTAAGAAGGCGGATACTTGTATAAATGCCTATAATAGTAACATTTCTGGCACTGTACATATATGAATGCATTAAATAAGCAATAAAATCATAGCAATCAAACTAAAAACATGAACGCACACAAACATGGTACAAGAGCAAAACAAAATTATTTAATTACCAGATTAAGAGGAATGTTATGTATCAAAATTATAGAAAATAAAACTGTATAATCATTTGTCATTACAAATAAAACAGATAACAGAAGAAAAACCTAAACTTAAAGCAACTATAAAATATCTCATGGAAAATATATTCTGTTGAAGAATTTAAAAGGTCAGATAAATAGTGTTCCAGAATTCAACCACACAAATTGGCAAGATTATAGAGGAGGTCCTAGATAAACAGTTTGAGATAAGGAACCTATCGTACTAACCTAAACGTCAAAGTAATGGCATGCTTTCTGCATCGCACAACAATGGCCGTAAATTAAAAGAATGTGGAAATGTGTGTCGTATTTACATTCAGAATGCCTCATTTGTATGCCAGTAGTCGAACAAATTTAGTATAGGTGCATATAATTATTGGACTCGCAAGTTTGGTAAAATTGCATGTTCTTTGAGGGTATGGATGCCCTGATAACAGTTCAATTGATCTGAGATCATGTAGTTAGCGGGAATGCTCTGCTCTAACACAGTATAGCACTAGTCATCGAGTCCTATGATACAAAGATCGCTTCATTCTCTTAAGTTTCTATTTTTTAGTTTTTTAATTTTCTTGTTTTTTCTGAAAGAGGTACACAATTTGAGCACCACTAATACACTTAGTTTACATTTCTGAAGCCAAAACAATAAGCCCTCCATTACAAATTACTTTTAAAAGACTCTGAATGACGTCTATGTAGCATTCAATATTAAGTGCAGTAGATATCAACGAACCTGCAGAGATAAATGCAATAAAACAATTAAGTTTGTTGAAAACATTTATAAAATGCTTGC
The DNA here is from genome assembly GCA_030762935.1 of Hymenopus coronatus. Lineage (NCBI taxonomy): Eukaryota > Metazoa > Arthropoda > Insecta > Mantodea > Hymenopodidae > Hymenopus > Hymenopus coronatus. Next base: position 66,527,370 of record CM060882.1, read on the forward strand.
TTTGAAACATAGTATCTGATATATGTTTTAGGGATGAAATATATTGCTTAGATTCGAACAGCAGTACTTTCAATTTATCCATTTGTAGATATTAGGCCATTTTAGCACTTGAGCTACTGTGGACCTATGAAAACATGCTTCTGAAAATTTTGTCTTTAAATATATATAATTTTATTGTATATTTGTACCCTCTATACTCGTAAAATTGTATAAAGTCATGTTATTATTTACACTACATGTTTTTTATCACTTTGACAATCCTTGTAAATTGTATATTACAAATGGAGACCAATGAAATGAAAAGATAGTTTGGGGTGGGGGAATTTTCTTGAAAATCTTCATATCACATCTTTGGAAGGTACTAATACTAAGGTTGGTCTGGGTAGCTTAGTTGGATTGGCACTGGTCTTCTGAACTCAAGGACAGCCCTATGTTGACTAGATGTTACAGAACTCCTGCAGCACACCAGCAGTACTGATATGATCCTGGCAATTGACAGCATCATCAAAAACAAAATAATTTAATTTACTACACCTAAATACCAAGTTTAGTATTTATGCAACTTTTCTTTTTTGAGTTGCAAAAATGCAACTTTGCAGAAGAGCAGAAAATGAATATGTGAGAGTAATGTTCAAATTTAAAAAAAAAAACCCTAGCTGGTAATCTAATGTTATTCATGTGCATAGTAGGCTTCTCAATTCGACACAAATAATGTTATTTTAAAGAATAATGTAAAAATGTTGGTTATACGAGGGCTGTTCAATAAAGAATGATCATAATTTTATTACGGTCATAATTTTTCGCACTAAATTTCCATCTTATTATATTCTGTTAGCTTAATGTGAAATAAACACGCCGTAGTAGTTTCATTGTTGGTACTCCTGGTTCCCGCCTGTAAGAACCAGACAAGTTCAGTATCACCTACTGCTACAATGAAGGTAACACGCGAGGAACAATATGCGGCTTTGAAATTCTGCTTTTGTCTCAACAAATCTTCAGTTGAGTACTATACAATGTTACAGGAGGCCTACGGAGAGTCTGTTCTTCCCTACAGCTCAGCTTGAAGGTGGATTAAAATGTTTAAAGAGGGGAGACTATCAATTTCAAAGGAAGGTGGACCCGGTGCTCCAGTTACTGCTCTTACGGAAGAAAACATCAACACTGCTGTGCCATTGTGAGAGAGGATCGGCGAATTACCTTAAGATCACTTTCTGAAATACTGAACATTTCATTGGGTGCCACCCATGTGTTGGTGACAGAAACATTAAACATGAGACGTGTTTGTGCGCGATGGGTTCCAAGACTATTGATTCCCGAACAAAAGGGCATTCGCATGCAGGTCTGCATGCAGTTAAAGTTGATGTTAGAGGAAGATACAGAGTTTCTTTCAAACGTAATCACTGCTGATGAAACTTGGCTATATCATTTTGATCCTGAGAGCAAACAGCAAAGCTCAGTGTGGAAATTTCCTTCATCACCAACCCCCAAAAAAGCAAAAGTGGTTGCTTCTGCTGGGAAAGTTATGGTCTACTCATTCTTTGATATTCATGGAATGGTTTATCAGCATGTTGTACCTGCACACACATCAGTAACTGGACGATACTACAGGGATGTCCTGAAAAGATTGCAAGTCCATATCAGGCGCAAAAGACCACATTTCCGTGAAGCAGCTGAAAGCTGCACCACAATAATGCGCAGCTGCATATTGCCAATGTTGTTGCTGAATATCTTGCAAAAACCAACGTGAAGTGCATCCCTCACCCTCCCTATAGTCCGGCTTTAGCCCCATGTGATTTTTTTCTATTCCCTAACTTGAAGAAATGCCTTCGTGGAAGGCATTATCCATCATCAGAAGCAGTGGTGAAGGCTGCGGAGGCGATTTTGAGGATCTCTCAAAAAATGGTTTCCAGCATGTCTTTGAAGATTGGCAGAAACGTTGGGACAAGTGCATTGCATTCATGGGAGACTATTTTGAGAAGGACCATCAAAATTATGAGGATGAGTAAAGGTACGTTGTCAAAAAAAAATTGTGATCATTCTTTATTGAACAGCCCTCGTACGATGATAAAAAGGACTTTTATATCCTTCTGTTTCTGAGGAACCTATAAATACAACCATGAAATTAAACTGCATATGTATGTGCCTTTGCATATGGCTATGATGCAAATTTAGCTGGAATATCTCTTTTTAGGGTTTTTAATATTTATAATACAGGACTATAGCATTTTATTAAATTCCCATATAATTTATTCCCTTTACAGAAGCAAACAAATATTAACTTTTATTTAATACCACAGTTTTTACTGATATTGTTCTATCGTCATTTTGTTTATGTACTTTGGATCTGTGCTTCCTCATATCACCATTCTGTGCAAAGCATCGTCCACAAATGTTGCATGCAAATGGTTTCTCTCCTGTATGTGTACGTAGATGAATCTCTAAGTGAGGGCGTCTTCTGAAGCATTTATCACACATGGTGCATGAAAATGGTTTTGAATTTGTATGAGTTTCACTGTGAGTTCTCAGTTGAGATTGTGTTTTCAGTGCAAGGCCACATGTCTTGCAAACATAAGGACGTTCACCAGTGTGTGTTCGCAAATGATTATCAAGTCCATGTTTTGAAGTTAGAACTTTACCACAGACATTACAAGGAAAATCTGCATTTCGTCTACGATGGTAGGCCATATGAGCATCTAGCTGTTTCTTGGTATATAACTGTCTTGCACACAATGAACAAGAAAATTCAGTAATGCTGTCTTTTGCTTCCGCTCGGAAGTCAGCATGTGATAACACCAACCCATGATGCTTCTCCTCATGACCTCGTGCATTACGCTCTCTTTTAAATGCCTTTCCGCAAAATTTACATGTGAATGGACGGACTTCTGAGTGACAAACAGCGTGGTTGTGTAAGGTTTGCTTGTGTCCAAAGCACATACCACAAACAGAACATCTAAAAGGCTTCTCGCCTGTATGTTGCACCATATGGCGCTTCAATTTGCTAGCAAGATGAAACATGGTACCACAAACTTCACAGATATGCTTCTTTGCAACCATTTGATGAACAAATCTTTCATGTGCTCTAAGCACCTGTGAAGATTTAAAACATTTGCCACAAAGATGACAAATGTGACAGAGCACACTATCCTTTCTAGCTGAAGGGCTGCTTGGTAAATCTTTCCGATGTACTTTCCTCAAATGAGAGCGCAGATGAGCTGGAAAAATGAAGTCTTTCTTACACATTTCACACGTATATTTATTTGGTCCCTCATGACGGTTCAGATGTATTCTTAACATACTCTGGTTCTTGTAAGTACGATCACAGATGCTACAGTTTACTGTCTCTAGAAAGTGCTTTTTGGTATGCTCTCTTAAAGATTTCTTTGTCAGATATTTTCTGCCACATATGGAACATACTTTATCTCTGGTAATTTCCTCTTTGTATTCCTTCTTCAATGCATATGTTGTGGAAACTGCCATCACAGAGTTTTGTCCTTCAGATTTTAAGCAAATAGTAGAGACCTGTTCATGTATACTGGAGATTTCTGTTTCAGAAACAGAAGGGTTTCCCAGATCCTCACACCTGAAACAATGGGCCTTGAATTATTACTTGCTTTTCATCAATAAGCTTGTCTTCCAACGTGAAAATGCTGCTGTATCATGTAAAGGAAAATAATTTCTCATGGTCTCTGTTACAGTTTAGACAATAATATAAATTCTACATATACCTGTTAACAATATATTTTTCACATTGTGCGAAGCTGTTGCAATTTCTTAATAAAATTGTATAATACTCTGTTAAGTTTAAGCACCTTTGAGTTAATGAGAAAGATGTGGTTTATAGTTGTGTATCCAATATACTAATGCATTTAAGTGCACAGTGTTAATCACAAGAAAAATATTTTGAGTAATTACTAATAGCTGGAATCTATCACATTGTATAAATGACAAAAATGTGAACAAGTGCTTATTTTGTTCAAGTGTAGCATGAAGTAACTAAATAAAAGGTCTTGTTTGCTAGTAACATGCAAATACACAAAGCTTACTTCTTTGTTTAGGGTATCTCTAAGGGATGACATTTAATGACTGTTAAACAAATACACTTCTACTATTACCAGCAGTTTCACTGCCATTTTATCATGAAGTATACAGGGGTATAACACCAGGGACCAGTTGCTATCTTTAGCAACATTGAAGCACTGATGCTGTCACATTTTTCTCAATAGAAAAGTGCAGAAATGTCAAATCTCTCCTGAAGGACGATGTAATTGTGCCCGCAAGAAGTGAGATGGTGGTGAAGGCACATCTGGAGGGCCAAAGTTTAAGAAACTTGGTATTGGACAGGAAGACATCACTACCAGGACTGTGTGTTACCATAGCATTGTTGCTCTACTGGGAGAAAGTACCCCTGAGGCTACTGAACCTGATGAACACCAATAAGGGCATCCAGGAGTTACAGAAGTAAGAACCAGCTGTCAGTGTGACACTGTGTCAAATCTGAACAGCTAGCACCGTCAAAGGGCCTGGGACCCTGGCTGAAAGACTTGCTGAAGACGGCAGCCAACCATCTGACCGCTTCACAAATGGAGAAGGTCCGGCATCCACTCAGTCAATACCAGTCTGTCTTCAGTGAAGGGAACAGTGATTTGGGCGCAATAACCGAATATTCCACAACATTGACATTGGAGAAACATGACCTATCTGGCAACAACCCAGACATGTTCCCCTGACAAAGCAAGGAGAAGTACGGGACATGTTGGAGGACATGAAATCTAGGGTAATCACTGAAGAGTCCAATAGCCCTTGGTGCTCCCTTGTAGTCTTGGTGAAGAAGAAGAAGAAGAAGAATAAGAAGCTACTTCTGCGTGGATTACAGGGAGCTGAATGCTAGCATCAGAATGGACTGTTTCCCCTTATCCTGGACAAACTTGCTGGTGCTCAGGGGTTCTTGTCTTTGGATTTGAAATTGGGATATTAGCAAGAGGCCTTAGATCCTAGAGACAAGGAGAAGACTGCATTTTCGACTGGCCAAGGGCTTGTAATTTACAGTTATGCCTTTTGGCCTCTGCAATGTGCCAGCCACCTTCCTGCACCTCATGGAATCAGTGATGAGAGGGTTGACATACAAAGCCTGCCTGCTCTATTTGGAGGACATCATCGTCGTGGGTAGTAACTTTGAAGAACATCTTGAAAACCTCACCAAGATACTGCAAATGATGTAGACAGCTAACTTAAAGTTGAACATGGAGCCAATAGTCTCACCATTTGGAGTGGTCACAGACCTGGAGAAGGCTTGGGATTTGAGAGAACTACAGAGCTGCAAAGTTTCCTGGGTCTACACAGCTACTACTGCCGGTTCATCAGATTGTTTCTCCAATATCGTGAAATCTCTTACCCGTCTGACAGAAGAGTACTGGTCCTACATGTGGTCAGAAGAGGCAGAGCACACGTTTCAGGTGCTGAACTCTACAGTGCTCCTATTTTAGCATTTCCACAATCTGGTGGCAAATTTATTGTGGATACCGATGCCAGTGACACCAGCAGTGGTGGCATTTTATCACAGATCCACAATAGCCAGGAGTGGATAATAGCCTACTGTAGCAAAATGCTCTCCAAAGTAGAAAAGAACTACTGTGTTATATGGCAAGAGCTCCTGACGGTAGTAAATGTGCTGGAGCACATCCAAAAGTACCTATAGGGTCAGCCATTCCACCTGAGGCTTGACCATGCCTTCACTTGGCTGTTAAGTTTCAAGAGCCTGGAGGACCAGACGCCATTGGGTCCAAAGCTGCAAGAGTACAACTTTACATCAGAAAATCAGAAAGGAAAGAGCCACACCAGTGTGGATACCATGTCCAGATGATTCGGTCCAAAGGAGTGCAGCCACTGCACTAAGGTTGAAGAGAAGGAGAGTGCTGCAGCTGTCTGTTATTTCAATTAGATGGGATAGCGCAGGGCTGAAGGGGGAGCAGTTGATAGACGCTGTCTTAGGGCCACTTCTGGCAGAAATTAAGACAAGGACTAGACCGAGCTGGGAGGACATTGCACCAAGAAGTACTGTGGACAAGTCCTACTAGGCCCAATGGGACTCATTGAAGATCAAAGATGGGGTGCTGTTCAGAGTATGGGAGGCACCTGATGGAAGACTCAGAGAGAGCAGCTGATCCTCCCTTGGAGTGAGGTTGCGGGAATAGTGGAGGCACTATATGCAGGGACTTACAGAGGACCTTTGGGATCCAACTGAACCACCGACAACTACTGGTTGAGACTATGGGCAGATGCTGAGAGATGGTGCCGCCAATATCATGTGTGCGCTGCAAGTTGCGGCCCACAAACCAGGAGCCGGGGTTGTATACAGCAGTATAACATGGGTGCATCTTTTGAATGCTTAGCCATCGATGTAGCTGGGCATTTCCTGTGTCCAAAAGAGGCAACAAGTATTTGTTGGTCACCATGGATTACTTCACCAAGTGGCCTAAAAGCCGTTGGTCCCGTGTTGTAGATTTACGGCACATAAAAGAACCTCAAGCCTGATAGTCTTTCACGCCCAATTTAGAATGGGACACTGAGAACAACAGTAGTTAAAGAGCGACCATAAATAGCATACAATTTACATTTACATTTACCTCCATGTCATGGTGTATGTCATCCCTAACCAAGAGACCAAGCCCATTGTGAACTGCTTTGTGTACTGGTTGCCAATGGAGCTACACAGTGAGCAGGGCACCAAATTTGAGTCAAACATCATGAAGGAAACACTGGAGTGACTCGAGAGTGCACAAGACAGACACTATACCTCTTCACCCAGTCAGATGGCATGGTTGAGTGGATGTTAAGACACTAGAAGAACATTTAAGGTAGGTTGTGGACAATCACCAGAAAGATTGGGATGTGAGAGTGCCACTTTTCTTGCTGGCCTACGGCTCTTCAACAACACAGCAGGATTGACACTGGCCAGTTTGGTCTTCAGCAGAGAACTACGACTACCATGCAACCTGATCTTTGTGAGTCTTCCTGGAACAGAACAGCCAGCAGTTGACTAAGTTGAGCATTTCGTAGACTATCCCGGTGGAGGGCCATGGATTTTTTTGGGTATAAAAATTCTTAGCATGGCTTCCTTTGGAAGGGAAGTAAAGTCATTGGTACCGTGTCGTAGATTTATGGGACGTAAAAGAACCTCAAGCAAAATTAAGTGGTCTTTCACATTCAGTATAGAATGAGACACTGAAGACCACAGCAATTAGACAGCTTCAATAATAAAGCTCCATTTCATTTTCATTTCATCTTCTTGTAGACGGACTTCATGACATGCATGAAATGGCCTATCAAAACATCGGGTAATGAGTGATCGGATGAAGACCCAATACCACTGGCAATCAAACAGCCAAGGTTTCCAACAAAGTATTCAAGGCTGTATCGTCCCACTCAGACCAAGAGACGCTTCCCCAAGCTTTAACCTTGTAGTAAAGAGGGCAAATGAAGACATTCATGAGAAAAAAACTGATAGTACATTTGGATTATCCAGCCTGTTATGATAGTGCTAGTCGGGATGATAGTGATAATGCTGTTCATGCATACGTAAGCCTCTAATGTTTGCTCTGGTAAGCACCAGAAGTTGGAATGTGAAACACTGAAGTTTGATGTCAAAAATCGGTGCACTGCAACAGGGTCCTTTGGAATGGGAAACTCTTCTCACAACATCACGATTCTTCCCAATATTCAAGATGTTTCTCCCAGCTTTGATTTCTAGTACCTTAGAGAAGTTTCCAGAAAGTTTGTAATGTAATTTTCTCACTTTAAGGGGGAAGAATTGCAGTGCTGTGTTGGGAATTGTACTGAGTCGACAGTGACTGGAGTGTTAGCACACAATAGTGTGTGAGCTATGGATCCCATGCAGCTGTAAATTGTCAACTGTAAGAAGGTCATGTGAATTATTTACAGGAGTTAATGTAAGACTTTATTTGTAAGTACATTTTGACGTTTGTTAGAATATTTAAGTTCAGCATCTTCCAAGGATGGACTTTTCAAGAAAATACCCAAACTACCTTTTACTTTCTACATTGAAAGTTTTCTGTTACTCGGATTTTCTGAAAACTGGTGCTAAATCTTCTGATTTAGGCTGGCATGTAGCTCAGAATTTCAGCCCGCTGTGTGATCTGGGTTTAATTCCTGGCTATGGGTAGAAATTTTTTTCTAACCAAAATTATTCTCCCTCCACCTCAAAATCTGAAGGTAAGAATGAGAGTGTGAATATGTGGGTGTAAAATTATAGATACTTTTCCAAAGGCAAAGACCAAACATAAACAGAGAACATCACTGCCATGAGCAATTGTTCCAAAGGAGAAGCCACTGATATGACATAGATTTGCATAGTTAAAGACAGGATATTAATAGAACAAAAATAAAAATCTGATTAAAATTCTGCATGTTTAAGTTATTTGGATGACATTAAAATGGATATTTTTAATTTGTCTTTCATTCAGAAGTAATTTTGTAATACTATGAACCTAATAAATGAAAACAAAAGTTAAACAAAAATCTACTAATCCATAAAAATGCATTTCTTCAAAATGACAGATATTTCAAATAACCTTTTTATGACATCTAGTCATTTTCGAGATATCCATTATTATAGGTTTGAATTTTTCCATATTTTGTCATACTTTTAAAGTGGTGTTGCTAATCAATTACTTTTGATAAGAGTATGACATTTTAAGGAACATATAGTAACCCACTTTTAAACATCTGAATGCCAATTTAATTTTCTGTATATCTCATGTGCCTACAAAAGTATGCAATATGGAACTATTTCTAAAGTTTTATGTCAATAACACTGAAGTAAGTAATAACATAGTGTTTCATAGAAGTTTTATAAAAATAAATGATAGTGAAAAAAGAAAGTCATGTGAATATAACATCACATTTTCTATCACTTTATCTAGTAGATATAGGAAAGTGCTGAATTTCATCCAAAAATTCAATATCGATACTTCACAACAAATATGTGTTTAAATGTTGTATCAGCCCCCAAAAAAGCATTCTCAAGAAAAGACCCGTGAGCCTATAACATAATAACTCAATAACAAAATATGAATAAAACCTGATATTTAATTTTAATACCTTTCAAAGCTATGGCACAAACATTTCAAGAGCACTCCCTCCCCCCATTTCGACTAACCTTTATATGGAAAATGTGTCATAATTCTGATCAAAATACCATATATTTAAAATGTTAACATGAAAAATAAAATGTCAACTGAATTTTCTGAAAATAGCTTATGAAGTCTCTTTACTGGGAAAGAATTTTGAATAATTTTGGGTAGTTGGTAAACAATAAGTGATAAACAAAACTTATTACACAAAAAATTGTACACCCATCGCAAAAAAAAAAAAAAAAAAAAGTCATGTCTGGAATGTCAAATTTGTCTAAGTCCCTCACAACACATTTCTTGTGTACAACATCTGTGATGCACTTGTGTAGTAGCAGCAACAAGTTATCACAAGTTTCAAATCTTAATAACCAATATGATTATAACCATAAGCAAATACACAACTTCAACTTCAACAACTATCAATATTAACTAAAAGTATTAACGACACAAAACATGATACAGTTTGATTGTAAAATCTGCCACTTTCCATGTGTGTTCACTGTAGTGTTGTGACAAAACATAGGTTACTCCCCTGGTGAGGATCGCATGTTTACTTCTCACATGTAGCGAACATGTTTTTTTTTTTTTTTTTTTTCTCTCTTAATGATCTTGAATCAACATATAGTGGCTATTTGTATTACATACTTATTTCAAACACAAAATTCAGTGCAGTTAATAATATGATAGTTATTGTGATGCTTCTCTAAAGGTTTATTCTATCGAACCTTAATATGCTGCACACAAAAGCATGTGGTGCGCAGAAATATTTAATGCACTGTTACGGAAAGCAATCTTTTGAAACATTTTTAAGATACAAGTTCTTTTTTTTTTTTTTTTTTTTAACTTAACACACTGTTTACAAAGTGATCTGACACATCCTTCATAAGCTGATCCATTGTGATACTCTCATACATGGAGACATTTTCTTCCACATGTAAGTGAAAGGTGGATTGTCTACTGTCCAAAGGGGACCTGATATGATGCAAAATGTGGGGCTTTACAATTCATAGTCGCGTATCTGATTCGTGTTGCAGCTGGATATCAAGGGATGGTCTAGGTGTGCTGTGGTAGCTTGATCAGACAATGGTGTGCAATACACCGTAATACTCGATAATATTTTGATTCGCCCTATGAGAAAGTGTTCTTTATTGAGAATGTATAGCTGTGCCCCAAATATCTGAAAATGGGCAAAGGACAAAAGATGGTTTCTGTATACAAATTCAAGAAGCTTCTCGCCCATATTACTGTAAGCATTTATTTTCTCTATGCCCTCAGGTTTGAGGGCAGTTATACAAGCAGAGGGTTCATACACCTGATATTAATTATGTTTATTTTTTGTGTTTTAGTTTTAGAAGATAACAGTTTACACATATTTTTTTTAGTTATTTAACATGAGTGTTAGTAGAACTATGTTTTTATGTGCATAGATTGGCCCATAACTTCAAATGCTAAAGTTATATTAATGCAATATTATGTTCTACATGTTTAGTCATAAAATTAACAAACATAAAAATATGACAAGCAGCATGAGATTTGAACCTAGGAACTTATGAGTGGAAGCAAGGCCTTCTTAACCTCTCAGCCACTATAACATTGTTCCGTGATCTGATTTCAGTACTCAGAAGTTAACCACTGAACTGTCAGTCATAGACCACTGTACAATTCTTTTGTGTTGTGCACACAGTTTTTACAAAGATACCCGAAGCTCTTCGATCGACACATGAAATCTGGAGATGACTAATTTTTTGTGTCCACAGGAATAAGTAAATCATATCTTTAAAATATCAATTCATTTCTATTCTTTCTTGGCATGAATCACTTCCAACATTCATTGTTGCTGACTTTTAATTACTTTCTCTACTTAGAACATAATACATTGGTAGAGAAGGTACTGGATTCCACCCAAAAGTTTGATATCGAGATTTCACTAGAAATATACTTTTAGGATCCTGTGTATCCAAAACATACATTTTAGGAATGTGTGTGTGTGTGAGTAACATAACTTACAGTTAAGTACAAAACTTAATAATTAAGTTAAGCATTTTCCAAGGATGTGACACAAGATTTAAGAAAATCCCCCATCCCAAACTACTCTTTACATGGAAAGAATTTTGATCTTTTCAGAATGGCTCTAACCATTTTCATTAAAATACCATATATTAAAGACATTTTCATGACAAGTAAAATATATTTCTTCCATTTTCTAGGAATAGTTTCTGAAAATCTCTTCATTTAGGATGACTTTTGTATAACTAGTAAACCATAAGAGATAGACAAAAATGTATATCTTATTAAAATACATAATTCATGTTATTCAGGATATTCCTTGTTATTGGTTTTAATTTTAATATAATTAAACTTTTCTCACACACATGTCATCATTCGTTTCATATCTCATTTATTGTACTTCTGGCCATGCAAAAAGAAACAAATTTTAATAGCATGACATAGTGACCAGCTTTTGAAAGACTGCTTTTAGCCTAATCTACTCCCTTATTTCCCTTCCACTTACAAGTATTATGACCATCAGTGCTAACATTTATCTCAATTAGCATAGAATAGAAAAAAGAAAAACCTTTTGAAAGAATAGTTTATTTGTAGGACGTAGAGAAAGTCATCTGAATGAAATACATAAGATTTTTTTAATACTTGTCTATTCTTTGGAAATTTGTCATCATTCAGCTGTTTTTTTGTTTTTTTCATCTCATGGTAGGGGAAAGAATATATAGCAGATATAGCAATACATTGTAAAACATTTGATTATTGCTTTGTCTCTTGTATCCCACCTTGTACCTACATCAAACGAGTAATGAAACTTATTTCTGCAAATATTTATCTTGATTTATAAGAATTAGTTTGAAATATGAACTTTAGTCAGAATATCTGTGCAAGAAATACAGGATATGCAAAAATGACATTGAACCAAGTTTTGGACGTTGTTGCTTCAGATCCTATGTGATACAAAAATATAGTTACATAAATAAAATGCTTCATGGTCAGCATGGACCATGCCATTTAGCATAGGAGCTTGGGAAGCACAGAATCGTGTACTTTAGCAAGTTTTCATAAATATACTGACGTGCTACAGAGGAGTTTATCTTATGAAACCCTATTAAAGAAGGTATACCTTTAATATTTGTTTAAATTCTTCGTTTGTTTATGTTTCATACAACTTCATCATTACTGGCAATGAATGAAAGGAAAAGACTGAAAAAATAAGCTGGTATAAATATACTGCTAATAGTATATTTTAGAGGCAATTTAATTTTAGTGATCTTGAGAATGGAAGCAAGGAAGTGATAATGGTAACAGAAGCAAGAATATTATCAGATAGCTACTAAATGATTGTAGATAAAGTTAAGCAAAAATTAAATCCTTTTGCAGTGAGACAAGAGGTTTATTTTACTGTCATTAACTTGTAATACTAAATGAAACAGTTGAATATTTAACAGCAAATTTTTGTTGATATTTACAGTAAATTATTGACAGTTTACTATGAGGATAATTACAAACGATTCATTGTTTAGTGCAAAATATGATTGTTTAGTATTCAATAGAAAGCTTGAAACCATCCAAGTCATGAGTAGTCTTTGTATGGGTAACTGCCCTTTGCTTCTTTACCTCTTTAGCTAAAAGCTAGGACAGGTTTGATGATAATAATGAAGGATGGTTTGCTTTCGTGGAATTTGCTTGTCAAGAACACCCTCTGAGGTGTAATTATGTGGGCATCACATACTAGACACTTGTGTACTGGCTTATCTCAAAATGATGCAATTTTCAGTGGTATATAAAAATACTTGATTAGTTCAAGTAGTATAAGCTGTAAGACATATGGTTGCCCTCCGTGGTGTAATGGTTACCATGCTAACTTCATATACCCAAGGTCGCGGGTTCAAACCCGGCAGAGGACGATGGATTTTTTCGGGCGTAAAAATCCTTAGCATGGCTTTCTGTGGAAGGGAAGTAAAGCCGTGGGTCCTGTGTCGTAGATTTACAGCACGTAAAAGAACCTCAAGCCTGATAGAGAGGCCTCTGAGCAAAATTAAGCGATCTTTCACACCCAGTATAGAATGGACGCTGAGAGCCATAGCAGTTAAAGAGCATCCATAAATAAAATGCCATTTCTTTCATTTTTGTAAGACATATTCATTTTGATTTGAAAGTGGATGGGGACATAACAAGAGAGGAAGTGAGCCATTAAATAGCGAGGATAAAGAAAACAAGGTTCCTGGAATTGATGGAATTCCAGGAGAATTTTGAAAAGTACTAACTTTATCAAGGGTTGGATATAATAATTAAAGTACAAAATAACATTAAAGAGAAGAGCATAACACTGGAAAATTGAAAAATCAGTATAATAGTCCCAATATATAATGTGAAATGAGGGAAAATATACCAAAGAACTATAGAGGTTATATTGCTTCTGATGTTACGGAAAATCAGTACTGGAATAATTGGGCAGAAGTGGAAGGAAAGGATACTGGTAGTAATGACTAGCCCTAAGGAGGAAGCAATAAGATTGTGTTCATGTGCATGCACGGATATTTTGCCTTTGCAGTTGTTGCACATTCATAGTTGGGTTTTTTCATAGTTCCACTACCTTTGTTGTGTGTGTTTATGAATTTAATACGTGAGGAGCAGCTGCAATACCTCAGAGCCTTGAATGGCACACCTGGTGTAATGATCTTGTGTTAGAATTCTCCACTTCTGGAAATTTCTTGCCACATCATCAACAGTATAAAAAGGGAGTTGCAAGCCTGCAGCTAGTTCATTTTGACATGCATTCAGAGCAGGGCCATCCACCTACAGCCTGCGGGCCATGTCTGGCTTCTCAAGATTGTTTATGTGGCCCGTCTGATTACCTGAATGGATTTCAATGAGATATAAAAGTGAGCAAGATTACTCAAACGTTTTTATCTCATAAATTTATAACAAATGACCAACAATTTTCGAGGAAAATCTGGCAATTTTGTGCACCCCATCAGTGTTTGTTTTGTTCTCAGTGAATTTACTTGTTTAGTCTGCATCAAGAAGTGAAAAATGTTTTCAAAAAAGCATAAAATGTATAGTGAGTGCAGGAAGTACAATAAGTGTTGGTTTGGTAACTATTTTGTAACAGCAGCATGTGAACAAAGAGATGCGCGTGATTTGTCAAGAGGTAATCACAGTTGTTAATGAATATTATATAAAAAGATATTACCAGACAAAACATTCAGCCAAGTTTGATAAGCTTAATGAAATTTGAAACAAAAAACTGTCATGAAAGCAAGTTATGAGGTTTCAATTTTATCGCAGAGCATGCAAAACCATTTGCCAAAGGATAATTTGTAAAAAAGCATCTCGTGGTTGTTGCTGAAATATTATGTACCGAAAAAGCAGATTTGTTCAAATCTGTTTCTTATCACAAAACAACTACATAAGCAGGTGTGTTGAACTAGCAGCTAGTGTTAGGCATCAGCTGATTGAGAAGCAGAAAATGTTTGAGTGCTTTTCTATTGCATGTGATGAGAGTGCTGACGATGGATACTGCACAATAACTGGTATTTGTTAGGGGCATGGACACAGACTTCACAATTACAGAACTTATATGAGAAGTATGCATGGAACCACAGAATGTAGCGACAAATTTGATGAGGTTATAAAAACTGTGGATAATATGGAACCTAAATGGGAAAGATTGTGCAGTGTAACTGTAACTACGGATGGTGCATCCAACTTGGCAGGAGTTAATCAGAACGGCTGAGCTGATACTGATACAGAAAAAAATTTGAGACTTATTGGAAGGGGGAGGGGGGGAGAGAAGTGCAGATGTTACTTTGTGTTATACATCAGGAGGCACTGTATGTAAAGATGTTATGCAGGTGGTTTTGAAACTAATTAACTTCATTCATAGTAGTACATTAAACTACTGGAGTTTTAAAGTTTTTCTTGAGGAAATGAACAGCGACATAATTTACCATTCAGAGATAAGGTAGCCAAGTCATGGTCAAATGTTAGCTAGATTTTTTGCTCTGCAGGAAGAAATCTGTGAATTTCTGAAAGAGAAAGGAAACACATGTGAATTGTTACGTGAGCCCGAGTGGTTGTCCTCCTTAGTATTTCTGGTTGACATGGCCAACCATTTGAATAACTTAAACCTGACACTACAAGGCAAAGACTGACTCATCTGTGATGTGTACAGTGCTATTAAATAATTTCAACAGAAATTGAAATTATTCAAAAGAGAAATTTCTTTGAAAAATTGGGCACATTTTTTTTTTTACACTGGTGCTATTAAAGACCAATATCCAGAAGCATGTTTTGATATTGATTCATTTACAAAAGTAATTCAAGACATTGAAGAAAAATTTGCACATAAGTTTGTCAATTTTGTAAAATTGGAATCTGAAATATGTCTGTTTACATCGCCTTTCACTTTCAAGAAACCACTACTTTGATAAAGCACCAGAGCTGCTACAGTTGCAGTATGATGCAATGAAAGGAGCCTTCACCTCAAAGAACCTTCTCAGTTTCTACAAATTGCTGCCAGAAGAAAAATATCCAGCATTGAGAAAACAAGTCCAACGTTTGATCTTTATGTTTGCCTCAACATGTACATGTGAACAAACATTTTCAAAAATGAACCTCCATAAATCAGCATTAAGATCTAGCTTGAGTGATGGGCATCTCCAAGATGTATTGCTTCTGAGCACATCAGCAACTTTTTAAGCTCAATCATTAGGTATACATTTTGATTGTAGTTTTATACTTATAGAACAAAGCTCTGCAGAAATGTCCAACACACTTATAAATGTTAGATTATAGTCAGTGGCGTGCTAAGACGACGCGATACCACAATAAGGAAGACGAGGAAGATCAATGAAGAACTTAACTGGCTGTGTAATATAAAAAAGTGTACTTTTGTAGATGGTAATTTCTGGATGACCGAAGATCAATTCGCAAGTGATGGTGTACATTTAAATCGCAAAGGTTCCTTCAACTTTGGAAAGATACTATGTGAAGTAATCAACTGTGAACTAAAGGGAAACTAAAAAACTGTGTGGTGGATGTTAAAGTGCCATTTAAAAAAAGCCATTGTATCAAAACCAGTAACAACTTCTGTGAATTATTGAACAATATTGGTAGGTCTGCTGCTGTAAGGGGTGAACCTTTAATTAATAACTCATATTTTACAATACTATTACGAGTATTAACAACGAAGGGAACTGTGATCTCGATTTAGCAGCTAAGCAACATCGTCAACAGACAGTTGAACTTTCTTTTGTGCAAAATTACTCTAATTTTCAAAATGAAAATCGAGCCAAAAAAACAAACAAGAAGGCTGATGCAAATTATATATTGAGCATATCAACTGTACCTAAGAGCCAAGGAACCTTGGATCACCCAGTAAATACAAAGGTAAGTGGTTATCTAGATGTGCCAAAAGAGTGCTTTGTACTTCTACATCATAACGTTCAATCATTAAACAACAAAATCAGTGACTTAGAGATTCTACTTGCAACTTATCTACAACATATCAATGTCCTGTGTTTTAGCGAACACTGGCTTCAGGAAAGTAACCTATTTGTGCTTAATAATTTCAAAGATTTCACGCCAGCAGCATGGTCATGTAGGGATAGTAAAAAAGGTGGGGATACATGTATTCTTGTGAGAAAAGGCATCAACTTTAAAAATATAGAAACCATCAATCGTATTGCAAAAGAACAGAACTTAGAAATATCAGGTGTGTATCTCCCTGATTTGCAAATAACACTTTGTATATATAGAGCTCCCGACATCAACGTAAATTCATTCCTGAGAGGACTGGAAATGGCTCTAAGTAATATCATACACTTTAAAAATACTGTAATAGTATGTGGGGATTTCAATATTGACCTTTGTAAAGAATCAAAAGCTACCTCTGACTTGCTAAATATGTTAACATCTTATAATCTGGAACCCACAATCCATGATCCAACTCGAATCACAGAAAACTCTTCAACACTCATCGATCAAATATTTGTTAATAGCAATACTTTCCTGTGCAAAAGTCAAATCTTTAATATGGGTTTTAGTGACCATACTGCACAAATACTAAATCTTCCCTTAGCTAATAAACACTCCCAATCAATAGAATCCACTAAAAAAAGAATCTTCAATGATGAGAATATCCAATATTTTATTTACTTACTTAGTAGCGAAGCATGGGTAGAAATATATAAAGCTAACAGTGTATCAGAAAAATTTGAATTGTTCCTCCAAACACTACAGCATTACTTAAACCTAGCTTTT
The DNA here is from genome assembly GCA_030762935.1 of Hymenopus coronatus. Taxonomy (NCBI): domain Eukaryota; kingdom Metazoa; phylum Arthropoda; class Insecta; order Mantodea; family Hymenopodidae; genus Hymenopus; species Hymenopus coronatus. The sequence goes on from CM060882.1 coordinate 66,544,790, forward strand.
CCCTTCAGAACTGTAAAAAATGTGCCAGAAAAAAATGCTACATCCTGGATAACCACAGGAATAAAAAAATCCTGTGAAACTAAATGCTATCTACATAAATTATCAAAAATGTACCCATTAACTGTAGAATTTCAAAACTACATCAAGAAGTATAAACTGATTTTGAATAAAGTAGTAAGAGAGTCGAAAGCTATGACAAATGACATACTTATCAACCTAGCAAGTAGCAAAACAAAAGCAATATGGAATGTAATTAAAAAGGAAACGAGCACTAATAAAAAAACAGAGAATAATATAAACCTGCTCATAAACTCTAAAAATGTTGTAGATCCAATTGAAGTAGCAGAAAACTTTAATACATATTTTAGTAATATAGCTGATAATCTCATAAAACAGGCCTCGATAAATAATCCCACTCTTACTTTAAATATTCACAGCTCAATACATGAATCAATATACCTTACACCGACAAACGAGAAAGAAATTTTACAAATCATAAAAGATCTTAAGCCAAAAAGGTGTGCTGGAGTTGATGGGACACCAGACTTTCTTATTAAAAAATGTGCACATGTAATTGTGAATCCAATAACATATCTCTGTAATGAATCTCTAAGCTCAGGTATTTTTCCCACTTGCTTAAAAACTGCAATAATCAAACCATTACATAAAAAAGGGAAAAGCAATGATATGTCTAATTATCGGCCCATAGCACTACTTTCAGTCTTCTCTAAAATATTAGAAAAACTGTTTCTTAAGCGTCTTTCCAACTTCTTAGAAAAACATAAATTACTATCTGATTTTCAGCATGGCTTCAGGAAAAATTATTCAACTGAAACAGGAATCTTTTCATTTATAACCGCATCCCTTAAAGCTGTTGATCAAAAGCAGCATGCCTCGGCTATATTTTTAGACTTATCAAAGGCATTCGACACCATAGATCATCAGCTATTATTAACTAAACTAGAGGCCCTAGGCATAAGAGGATTAGCCAATAAATGGTTGGAATCATATCTCTGTGGTCGTATGCAAATAGTGGAAATAAAAGGTAAAGCAAAGAACCAGATCAATTATTATCATTCCAGTCCACTCCAAGTAAGCTATGGTGTGCCACAAGGCTCTATACTAGGTCCCATCCTATTTCTTCTCTTTGTAAATGATTTCCACATAAATGATCCATCTACTAAAACCATTTTATATGCTGATGATACAAATATTCTGATTACTGCAACTCAAAAAGAAACCTTTTTAACCTCTATTCATCAAGTCTCAGAGAAAATCACAAACTATTTTACATTGAATAACCTTATTATAAATGCAAATAAAACTGTAGCAATGGATATACACACAAATAACAACAAAAATTATATTGCCCCTCAAATACAACTCTCTAATCAGTCACTCAAAAAAGTAGAATCCATAAAATTCCTTGCGGTCTGTGTACAAAGTAATTTGAAATGGGATGCACACATTAGCCTCATCAATAATAAACTCAGCTCTCTATGTTATATGCTAAGAATATTGTCAACATGCACAAGTAAAGAAACAGAGCAGCATACTTTGCACATGTGCACTCACTCTTAAGTTATGGAGTAGTCTTTTGGGGTGAGTCTCCAGCATGCAAATCAACTTTTATTGCACAGAAAAAAATTATCAGAGCTATTGAAGGAGTTAGCCCAAAGTCGTCATGTAAACCTCTTTTTAAAAAACTTGGAATCCTCCCACTTCCCTGCATTTACATATATATAGTTATTACATTTATACTCAAGAACATTAATGCTTCCGATTCACTTTTTGTAACTAATAATATGGTGCATAAACACAACACCAGGGATAATACACAAATACATATGACCAGCTGCAACACCTCACTCTACCAAAAAAGTATTTTATACTTTGGCATTAAACTTTACAATAATTTACCAAGTCATATCAAGGCAATTAAAAATGCAAACCAGCTAAAATCCAGTCTCAAGGCACATCTAATTAACCACTCCTTTTACTCTATCAATGATTACCTTGAACATGAATGTATGTCATGAATTATTAGTATATAGCATGTAAAGACTATTGTATATATTGTAAAAACATAATGTATATATTGCAAAAACTTATGATTATTTATGTTTATAGCTTGACGTGTCCAATAGTGATTGTACATTGTACCAAACCACTTTAACGGATGAATAAAACTTTACTTTACTTCACTTCAAAAGCATTATTTATAATTTTATATCCTATTTTTCTGGTTTTACATTCCATAAAATATTGCATTCATATAAATTTGCTACATGGCTCGTGACCAATCATTTGAGTAGTTGGGATATAAAAAACTTTGGGGGCCCTGCATATTAAAAGCTTTGGGTGGCCCTGGTTCACAGCATTCAATTGCAGTTGAGAGACAGCAGCATTGTGGATCATGTGAGTGTCCTAGTGAAAGGTAAAAATTGTACTAATGAGGAAATAAAAACAATTATTATAATCAGAATTTCAAGAAATAAAGTTTTTTGTTATAATATCTTGTGATGTTTGTATGGTCACCAGTTCTTCTGATTTCCAGAAAATTATTTGAAAAGCTCAAATTTATATTCTTTTTGTATCAGTGTTAGCCCTGCAATTGCTGAAGCTCATTTGTTTTTTATCTAATAAATGAGAACAATAGAATCACAGATAAACCTCAAAGTTATATACACATAGTAATGGAAAGCTCTTTTAGGAATGCACATAATATAGAAACATTTTAATCAATTGATTTGTTTTCATTGTATAACTAAAAGAATAAAATTCAATAACAAAAAAATATTAATTCAACTCTGAAAAAGTGGTATCTCTGCTATTAGTTATAAAAATGTGGAGATTCAACAATATGGGGTGTTCTGGATATTCATATAGCTTAACTTGAATTTTAAATTGACCACACGTAAGAAACATAAAAGTAATATGTGTTTTATAGTTAACCTTAAGGATAGGAATAACATAGGTATCATTTATTCAAAGACCTTATTTTCAAAAGTTGTTGCTTCATACTACTGTCCTGCATAAATTTTTGTTAGAGCCTCTTTATTAATATATATTTACATACTGACTGAAGCCTTCATAGCCATTTAACAGAGCATTATTATTCATCCTTATATTACATTTTGGAGATCTGAAGTATGTTGCTAGATTGAATTTAAAGTACAAACATGATGTTAATGCACACAAATAGGATTTAGAAGTAATATTAAAGTCACTCTGCAGCAAGGCTTTTTTTTTGAGTTATTATCATGTTATGTATTTTATAGCGATGTTTTCGCATGTCTGTACGCTGTGCAAACCCTCTTCCACAGATATCGCAAACATGAGGCTTTTCTCCAGTATGTGTGCGTATATGTATCATGAGTGTTTCCCGTCTTCTAAATGCCTTATCACAATGTGTGCAAGGATAAGGACGTAAGTCTGAATGAAGTGCCATATGGTTCACAAGGCTTGTGCGCTGTGTAAATGCACGACCACATACTTTACACACATATGGCTTCTCGCCTTTGTGTATTCGCAAATGTATCTCTTGGTACTGCTTTGTTGAAAACACTTTCCCACACACCTCACAAGGGAACAAACCTTTGTTACCATATACTTTACGCCCTTCATGCACAACACGACGATGAAACAGAAGTGAACTGTATATACGGAAAGTATGCCCACACTGCTCACAGCTATAGGGCCGCTCTCCAGTATGTGTTCGTAGATGTGCTGTTAGGCGCTTAGGAGTTGTAAACTCTTTTTTACAGAAATCACATGCAAAACTCAGAGATTCTTTCTCCTTTCCTGGGCCCAAAGAAAAAATCCCATGAACTTCCTGTTCATGTGATAGCAGGTTGCGATGCCTTTTGTATGCTGATCCACAGATTTTACAAGGATAAGGGCGTTGCTCCGAATGGCTTTCCTGGTGTAATTTAAGTTTATAATTGGTTTCAAAACGTTTCCCACAGGTTTCACAAACAAAATTCTTTTCTCCATGTTTCAACATATGCTTTCTAAGATATCTACTTAAAAGGAATGATAAACCACAAATTTCACATATGTGCTGTTTCACTTTGGTATCCAGATTTTTACTTTCCTCATGAACTCGCTTTTCATGGCATCTTAATTTATTTAATGAGGTGAATGTTTTGCCACATGTGTGGCAGAGGTGAGGATGCATCTCTGATGAACACATATTTCTATGAACTTTCAATTTGTTTTTTGAGGAAAATGATGTGCTACAAATACTACAATTGTGCTGTAGCTGCTGCTTATGTTTGCATTTTAGGTGGTAGTTAAGGACAGATAAAGATGCAAACTCTTGCTCGCAGTATTCACATTGTTGTACCTCTGCATTTTGCAATTCTGCATCAACATCAATAACATAAGTGTGATCTGTCAAACACATGGAAGTTGAATTCTCACTGAGAGTTTGCTTTATATCCAGTAGGCCGAAAATATCCTTTGCAGAAAGATCATCATGAAGTCCATATAGAGGAACATCATATTCTCTTTTTTCCAGTGATAAATCTTTTATACTAGCTGCTTCCAAACACTGCAGTGATGCTTTCATTGGTTTCTCTGAATAACATCTCGACCTGTAAAAGAATTATTCATAATTATTTCTAAGCACCTATTAACAACATTATGATAACATTAATTACAACTTAAATGGCAATGAAGAATTTACCTGCTGATTATAATAATGGTGACAAGATAACAGAACTGTAGATTTGAACTCCAACATTATCTAAGCTTTATTCACTGATAAGTTACCAAATTTAATACTGCATTCAAAGGTGCATGGAAAGTGTATTCAGGGAACCCAAGATCTTAGAAAGAAAAAAAGAACATAATATATTTGGTTCTAAAATAAAATGGAACTGGACAAACTTAAAATACACGCTGCTGCATTTCCCTAACTAAGTTAATCATTTCATGTGTTTCTATAAATAAATAGATAGAGGAGTTCATCATTTAGGCAATCTGTTTTAAAACATATTGCATCAATTTTTTAACCAGTGCTCAGTGATATAACTGAATTTTATTTACTGCAACATAAAAAATAAGAAGTTTCAAAAATTGCTTCTTTAATGTACCCTGCCTACTACTTGAATACATCATGTTTTTACTGCGGTTTAGACTCTGTCCCTATTGCGATTTTTGTCCACAAAATTTAAGTCAGTATTAGTGTACCATTACGGTAAACTGATGGGACAGACATCCTACATACTTTCTTCCTCAGCGTAACCCTGGAATTTTATGGAAATAAAACACACTACCTGCTATCAATAGCTATTTTGAAAATCCAGTTGACTCCACTTTCAGCAACATTCAACTCATCTCATTTGGGTGAAACATTTGCACTTAGACATGATGGATTTACAATAAATATTATATTATGAACTCTTGGTGTCTGCTCATAGAATATGGAGAAAGAGCTAATAACCGGGTTCATTTGGAACATTAAGTAATGGGAGCAATGGAGGACTAGTAAGCAATCTTTACAGGGAAAGTGTCCAATGTTTCATGTTTAAACCTACCTAATAATTTTTATTTAAGTATTAAATAAGAAATTTGCCAAAAAAGACAGAATAGATAAGTTAGCTGAAGAGATACAGATATAGAGAGAGGGCAGATGAGCGGTAGGGGGATGGAGAGAAGGAACCTCAATTGCCATTTAGAAAAACATTTCATGTCATCCTAGTTATTTTCCCCTATTAGAGAGACACTAATAGAGTGTAAAAATAAAACTTGAAATGCCTTAATTATTAGCTTTTTAGAACAATATTACACCAGAATATTTACGAACATAATCTTTATCGAAAAATTTTAATACGATGAATATTAAAAAAGCTATAAAAACTTTCTGTTCATCATTTATGTACACAAACTGATTACCTGAAAAACTGTTTATTACAGCTTCAATTTTAGAACCAAACTGATGCAAACACATAAAGTTATTAACTAACCTATGGTATGCTGGAAACCAAAGTGCAGTAGTATATACACTATTTCATTAACACACTTTTGATTTATATCTAATAGTAAATAGCATGTTATGAAATACAGCAGATTCGGATTTAATGGGAGGAAAAGTATGTCCCTGAAAAAAAATATTGAGCTTTTTATTTATTTGTATTACTTTTTTACTTTTGAAAGATAAGTTTAAGAATGTCTTGAAAGAGCGGTTCTGAAGGATAATTTTTGCCCTCACCATACTCCTAGCATTGACGTTTGCTAGAATCAAACAATACGTGGAGAAAAAAAGTTGCGAATTTCAAAACAAAACTTACTGATTTCTTTAAGACAGTGCAAAATTATGTCAATGTAAAATGTGTAGTGTAATTCTAGTATAAATTAAGATTTATTACAGAACTGGAAAACACTCCCAGCATAACTGGTGAGTAATTGCATTTAAAAATGCTATACTTTATTGTATATCACATATTTTATAACATACTGTAATTTATTATTGCACAAATGTTTTCCTGCAACTCCACAGGATCGTTTTTTGTCACTTCCAAGCTTACATTTTCATATGCCATGGAATCAATATAACACAGGGGTAAAGCATGTCTTCCAGCAACTGCACTATTTCTGGCTATGTTTATTGAAACTTGTTTGGAGTCGCTCATCTTCTTCTGCATTCATACTGATACAATATTATTGAGCAATCAGTAAGCTAATCAAGCTTTTAAAATTGCTGTTAGGTGAGCGACAATAAACATGAAATAGTGAAGCATTTAAAGGTAAATCATTAAAAGCAGAAAGAAATGAGATGTGTTGAATACTTTTAACAAATAATGCATGAGAAACCAACTATCGTTCTGAACAACACTGTTTAAATAACTGCAGATTAAAATGGTGATTCTGAGTGGAGTGTTGAATGTGAACGCCAAAAGGAAAAGAAATAGTCTTAAGCCAGAATTAAAAAAATATATGGCTTTACCAAGAATTTTGTTTACAGGATTTTTCTTTAATACTGAACTAGCAATATTAGACAGTGTTAAATCCTGTCAGCAATGATACTACATTTTAAGAGGTCTACTTTCCATAAAGTATTGCTATAAATTGTAGTTAAGCCTGTGAAGCGAAATAAAGTGAATATAATTGACAGTAAGCGTATCATATGATGGAGACCCTGATATTACACCTCTTCCTGATAGTGATGTAGCTAAAAATTGATGATTAGTGTGAGTTTTATTTTAATTATTCTGTATTTTATTTCAACTCAGGTTATCTGAGTTAGTTGTTGTTGTTGTTATTATTATTACTATTATTATTATTATTATTATTATTACTACTACTTTATTATTCTTAGTATTATTATAATTCTTATTCAAACAGTAGGTACATAGCTTTTATTTGAGTTTGCTCCTCACAGCTGATATGAACACAATGTTAATGCAGAGGGATACAAAATGTTTTGTTTATGTTAAATGTGGCTCTAAAGCTGGATCAATCATAGTTAGTATCAAATTGCAAGCATAAGTAGAGGCACAAATTTCTATACTTTAAACATATTACTTAATACTCAGTTTTATTACAGAATTTTTAAAATAATGCACATCATGTAAGCTGCAAACAGAAATAAACAGGGAGAGAGAATGAAAAGAGGAGAGAGTGACAGAGACAGAGACAAACACAGTGAGAAAGGGAGAGGGAGAGAATATAGTTTTTGCATTTAATGCTATAATATGAGTATAGCTACAGGTTCAACTTGTTAGTACATTAATCTCTCCAGTCAATATGGTACACACAAACCCAAGATCACAAAAACATGTTGAACGAAGGCATTACTAAATATTAATCCAATGAATCTTGTTTATTAATTTCATTTCCCACATGATTTTAATGAAAATATAACTTGTATAGTTTGCATATTCAATTACTGTTTTACTTTCTCTAGACATTGTATGTACATAGTGTGTAGAGAAGGTATTGTATTCCACCCAAAATTTGGTTCCAAGATGTCAACCGAAATATGTTTTGAGGCCCCCTGGTTCTAGAAAAAGGTCTCCATGTATGTGTGCATGGACAGCTTAGCTCAAAAACTAAAAGACTGTCAAATACCAAACTTGGTATTTAAGTTTGGTATCTTCCAAGGATGCGACACAAAGATTTTCAAGAAAATCCCTCAAACTACCCTTTACATGGAAACAATTTTGTTTTTCGCAAAAATGGCTTTCAGGATTTTGAATAAAATACTGTATATTAAAGTTATTTATAAAATGTATATCCTGAATTTTCTGGAATGGCTATTCATTCTGGATGAATTTTGCATAATTGGTAAACCATACGAGAAAGACAAAAATTTACTATATAAAAACTGTAGATCACGTTAAAACGCACAATTTATGTCATATACATTTTTCTTGCAGGGTTGACCATTTCTGAGATATTCCTTGTTACTGGTTTTTGTATTAAATTACCCATCTCAAACAGGCCACCTTTCATTTCATCTCTCTGTTTTTTTTCTTTTTTTTTTTTTCTTCTTTTCTGGAAATGGAAAGTGAAACAAACTTCTGTTGTTCACATATCGACCGATTTTAAAAGATTTGACTATTACCTTTAGCCTGATGCATTCCCTTATCTCCCTTCTGCTTATAAGAAACTAAGTAGCAAGAGCAGTTCTGTTAATGATTATTTTGTTTAGCATGATATGCCAGTGTTGTTCAGTTATTTTTACTTTCTCTAGCACATACGTACAATGTGCATAACAGGTAGAAAATTTAATCAGAAATACATGTATTGTGAACCCCTGAATCAAAAAGAAGCATTTTTAGAAAAAGATCAGTGTGTGTGCCTATATCTGTGCATAATTAAAAAAAGTTGGTTAAATACCAAACTTGGTATTTGAGTTTAGTATCTTCCAAGGATTTCCAAAGATTTTTTTCTGAATCCCCCCACCACCAGCTAATATTTATAGGGAACACTTTTCATATTTTTGATTTTCTTAAAAAATGGCTCTAATGATTTTGATTAAAATGTTGCACATTAAAGACATTTAGATGGCATATAAAAAGTATATTCTGAATTTCATGTGAATAGCTCCTGAAGCCCATCATCCTGGATGTCTTTTGCGTAACTAGCACAGAAAAAAACTTATTACACAAAAAATGTAGATCTTGTTGAAACACACAATTTCATAGTGCTAACCATTTCAGAGATATTTCTTTACTGGTTTCAATTTTAAAACTTTTCTCAAATGGAAAGCCCTCATCCAGTTCATACCTCTTTCATTTTACCCTGGCAATCTCAATTAAAATCACATAGCGACAGCTTTTAAAAGATTTTACTGTCACTTTAGCCTAGTGTATTCCCTTATTCCCCTTCTGTGAGGGTCATTCAAGTCAATCCGGGAATCTTATTTTTTTCAGGTTTAAATAGATGCCTAGGCTGGAGGTTTTGTATGCAGTAGAAAGTGCTACCTGTGTCCTGTTATAGGTAGATGGCACTCATTACCGTGCTTCTGGATAGACCATTATTCAAGATGGCAGACAACAGCATGTTGTGATGAAGTTTTTAGTGAATGTGGGCATAAAACCTGCTGAAATTTACAAAAGACTTAAGGCTCGGTACAGTGATGACACACTCAGTCGAAGTAAGACATTTGAATGGTTTAAGCGCTTCAAAGATGGCCGTATCTCTATTACTGACAATCCTGGTCGTGGTGGATCACAGCACATGGTAATCATTCCTGAGAACTTTCAGCATGTGGAGCAGCTGATCTTGGACAATCGTCACATAACCTGTCGTGAAATTGCAGGGGTGTGTAATCTGTCATTAGGAACAGTGAACACAATAATTCATGATAATTTGTTGTTCCAAAAAGTGAGTGCAGCTGTCTGCTTTTGACAGACACAGAAGGGTTGAAGTCTGTAGAGAACTGAAGGACCGCTATGAAATGGAGGGCCAGGATTTTCTGAATTGCATCATCACATGTGACGAAATATGGGTTCATCATTTCACCCAGGATCTAAAAGAGCATCAATGCAGTGTAAGCATACGGACTCACCTCCTGCCAAGAAATTTCGAACAGTTGCGACTGCTGGTAAAGTGATAGCAAGCGTATTCTGGGATAAACTGCGCATTATTCACGTTGATTTTTTACCCCATGGTGTCACTATCAACAGTGAATATTACTGTCATGTTCTGCGTGATGTGCATAAGAGTTTATGGAAGAAACACCCAGGTTTCATCATAAAGGGTGTTCTCTTTTCGCAAGACAATGCACAACCACATACCACTCAATGCACATTTCAAACAATCATGGAACTCGGCTGGGAGATCTTGCCACCCCCCCTCCCTTTAGTCCTAACTTGGCGCCAAGTGATTTCCACCTGTTTGGGCCCCTGAAGGAATTTCTTGGAGGAAAACATTTCAACACTGATGATGAAGTGAAACATGATGTCCTGCAATGGTTCTGTCGGAACTCTAAATCTTTCTATGTCAAAACATTTCAGATGTTAGCCAAATGCTGGGATAAGTGTATAACTGTAGCTGAGATTATGTGGAAATATAAATCCACTTTCCACACTTTGAACTTTGTCCTGCTATTTTGTTTTAAACAAAGTCCCGGATTGATTTCAACGATCCTCATACTTATAAGGAGCTAACTAATAACACCATTTCTGCTAATGTTTATCCCAATTAGTATTATGTAGATAAATGAATACTATTTTTTGAGAATAGTTTGTTTGCAGATCAGATAGAAAAAGGCATGTGAATGGAATACATCAATTTTTTTACCTTATCTACATGTTTTGCTGTTCAATGATTACTTTAATTGATAGTTTATGTACAGAACTAATTTCAACAGATTTCACATTTTTTTTAAAAGAATGTAATTACAGGAATATTTGTTCTTTTCTGATTTATACATATATTTTTAACTCAACATTACTGCTTGTGGTTCAAATTGACTTTTCTTTAAAAAACAAAATGCATGAGCAACAAAATACATTTTGGGTCCTGAACCTAAAGATTATTGATTCGTTTTATACACTACACTTTGCCCTTAATAAGTCTCTGACATTTTTAATGTTTTATTTAGAGAATGTTTCACCTCATGCTTTAATAATATTTTCTTTTACAGTTAAACTAAAACTTTTCTCACTCTCAATTTGTTGAGTGTATACAATGGTGGGATTCATATTTGCTGCATTTGGTTAAGTGAAATGGAAAGTTCTGTCTACAACAAGCGCTTTCCTTGTGGTGACGCATGCAGATGTACTTCAACAAAGTGCATACTCTGCTTTCATTTACTTGGTATATTTATCCTTATATGTTCACTCACAATTACCGTTCAAAATACTACATATTGTAATCTAATAAGTTCACAATAAGTTAAAAGTATGCAATTCTTCTCAACTTCAGCTGTTGAGAAAAATTATTAAAATTACTTAAATCCTTAACCTTATCAAAGCAAGATGTATTCTGCCCTATTACCTCCACCACATTGTTTGACGAGACTGGTGCGCCATGAAGGAAATAATCTACTTGAACTTTTCCCGTGACTGGCATGATATGCTATTCACCATTTCAAGGAAGAACTGCCGTTCAAAACATACTTCTCAACAAAGATTATATCAATAGGATTATATGGTAGAAAATTGTAAACTAAAGTAAACTACTAGGGTATGTAACACATCACATCCATTGACCCTACACCTCTGAATACCATCATTTTACTCTTTCATAAAGCATGATTATACTACTTCTGAGCTAAACCAATTAACAATTATGATTAGGCTTGTAATGTTTCACTGTTATATTAGGATGTATTGAAATGTTCACATACGACAAAGACATACCTAATAATAAACTTTGAGATTTTTGATAATTTCCATAGTCTTAGTCTATCACACGGAAAGTTAGTTCCCTACACTTAAAAGTCAATACTTCTAATTCAAATCCTAAAAATGAATTAAAGAAAAAAAAGCAAGCTAATGTTTATCTTGATTATCATGAACGATAAAAGAATACGCATTTCAACAATAATTTGTTACAGACTTGTAGAGAAAGTCATGTGAATGGAACACATAAGATTTATAGTGATGTAATTCTAACAAATGTTATATATAAACATGATAATAAGTCAATTATCATTTTTAATACCACTTTAATGAATATTTCAGTTCAACGAATAAAATTATGTTAAATTATTTCAATTGTACAAACTTTAATCAAAATGTCAAACAATAAATTCTCCTTAATGAATATATATGAATTGAACATGCTTTTGAAATATTTTCCAGACTTACTAGACAACCACAGTGTCATTTCCTGATTCATGGTATAGTTTATTCATTCTTGACAATAGAGTATTGTACTCTATTTAATTTGTTTGTCCCTAACCATTCATATTTTGCCTCAGCTTAAGTTATAAAATTTGAATGTAATTCATATTACGGCAGTCTGTTTAAAAGGTACCATTAAATACTTTTGCTTTATCTGCTCACTGTTGTCTCATATGGTTTAACCTACATATAAGAATGGAATTGCAGTGTAATTAGAGCAGCTCTGATTTAACAATGTCAACCAAAGGAGGGAAGGGTAAAATAAAACAGTTAAAAGTTAAAATCTTGGAAGATGTTGATAAACGTCTAAGGAAATTGGACATAGTGAAGAAATACGCAATCAGTGCAGCCAGGCAGTAGTGCATTTAATAAGGACTGAGAGAAAATAGAAGAATGTGTCAAGTCATACTCTATCATTCTGCAACATAAAAGAGTTAGAGCTCCTGAATTGCAAACAAATCAACAAAGCTGTTTATGAGTGGTTCGTGTCTATACATGAATAGATATTTAAGTCTACTGCATATTCATTAATTATGCAATGATATGAAGTTACTTTAATAGCAAATTTCAAACTGTATTGTTTTCTTCCATATCCATTCCTACATACATACTATGTAAAAATAGATGCAGTATCAAATTAGATTTTAAAGTTCCAATTTTGCCCTTTTTAAGATAATAACATTAAGTAACCAATTTAACAAACTTCCAAAACAATGAAATGAATTTCAAAGTCCCCAGAAAGTTGTTATAACACTTGACAGCAATTGGTTTTGTCTATTTACTAGGATGTTGGTAGCAGTTAGCAAACAATACACTGGAAGGCAGAAAACAAAGCTCCCCTTTGTACTTCATTATAAAAGTTTCAAACTCTGAGCTGAAACAGCCCCCTGTTAGGAACAGTGATATTTAGTTACTATTAGAAACATGAATTTAGAAACATTGTTTTAAAATCATGTATACATTAATTTATTTACTAAGTTGCTGCTGCCAATTATTTTAATTAAGTGTCATTTTATATAACTTTATTAATTATAATCCCACAGTCATTAGTTTGTAACAGGTATGTCCAAATAAAAGGAGCGCAGAGGAAGCACAGTAACTCATTCCACTCTGTGTGAAGCATTAACGCCCTCCACTATGCAATGTAATGAAATATTTATAAATGCAAGCCTTTCCTCATCTGCATCAACAGTTTTTGTCTTGAAAGAAAGAAAGAAACACAAATCATGACTTCTTACCTGAAAGTATTAGTACTAGAAAATTTAAATCAGTAACAAGGAATTCTCAAAAATGCTTAACTCCACAATAAAAACAGGTTTGTTCATAAAGTATGTTTTAACCAGATCTACATATTTGTGTATTAACATTCTGTAATTCAGAATGAAAAGGACTTTAGGGATTATTTCCTTAAAATTCAAAATATACATTTTATTTGTGATGAAAATATCTTAAACATACGGTATTTTAGTCAAAACTGTTTGACATTTTTGAGAAAATAAAAAATGTTGAAAGATGAACTTAAATACTAACTTTGATGTATAACATACTTTTCGTTTTGAGTTATGAACGCACACAGACATTTTTCTAAAATTACTTTTGTTTGGATTGAGTAGATCTCAAAACATTTATACCTGGTGAAATCTCAACATAGATTTTTGGGTAGAATACAATACCTTCTTTGCCTACTATGTACCCATGACTTGTTAATACGAAAGTAATCTATAATAAAGAGGACTTCAAATGCTATTTTAAAATTAAAGATATAGTTTTTATTTATGATGAAAATATCTTTAAACCAAAGGTATTTTAATCAAAATTGTTTTAAGCCATTTCTGAGCAAATCAATATTATTGATAAAGTTTCCATGTAAGGGTACTTTGGAGAAAGGGGGGTTTTCTTGAAAATCTTCTTGTTGCATTCCTGAAAGATGCTGAACTTAAATACCATACTTAGCATTTAACAGGCTTTTTGATTCCGAGTTATGCTGTTCACAGAAACACACACCACTGCGCATGTTTGGCTGTATGCGCGACTTGCTACATTTCCCCTGCTTGAATGGAATGGGGGAAATGAAGACCTAATATCAGTACCTCACAAGAGTTACCTATGAATAGGCCTGGTCTATAGGAAAATGAAATAGAATAGTAAAAATGTTTACAATAATGATAAAACAATAAACATCATTCAATCCTTGTACCTTTTGTTTTCTCATTTAGTTGTTTCTGTGCAGAGAAATGATATGATAAATGTTAAAAAATCAGAACAAAATTCACACTAGGAGAAGAAATATTTTACAAAGAAACACAATTTACAGGATGGCGCAGTTAAAAGTATTCAGCCTCCCCTTTGAATGTGAAAGCAATATTTCAACTACTATACATATTCATACTCAAAAATGCTACAACAATGGACAGTTCTATGTAATTATCAGTTTTTAGCATTCTTCTGTCAGCATTCAGTTTATTTCATCATTGAAGTTAGAATTTTCTCTTCGCATTCTGCAAAATTACTTTCTTAATAGAAGAAAGAATTGAAATTGTGGAAGCTTATGTGAAAACAAGTTCAATTATGGAAATTCACAAAATTTTTGGGCACAAGTATCCATATAGAGGATTACCAGCAAAGAGAGCAATATCTGTGCAAAATGTGAGATGACAAAGAATTTCTTCAGTTTGCACAGACAGAAGTTATTGCAGACATTTACTTAAGGCTTGTTCAGAGCCCAAAGAAGTCTACATGTAAATTGCCCAACAGGCACATGTAAGTAGGAGAAGTTGCCAGTGGATATTGAAAAATCTTAATTTGAAGCCATATTGTATGATAGTTGTGCAGCACTTATGGGAGGATGACAGTAGAAAAGTGTAGATTACTGCACATGGCTTTTGAATAACACCAAAAATGGTTTGTTAGACGCTTTTTGTTACATCATAAGTGATGAAGCATGGTTTAATCTTTCTAATATTGTGAAATCACATTACACAAGGTACTAGGAATGGAGAACCCTAACATTGTATGTCAGTTACCACTCCATGGTTGCACCCACTGTAGGTATGGGTTTGGCGCACCCGAGCCACTCACTGCCATTTCATCCTTCCCATCGCCACCAACTGAGCCACATTTTGTGTTCGTGTGCACATATGTGTGCACCTTTGTTGTTTGTGACTTTTGTGAGCACAAGTGTTTTCGCCTCATCTTCTTCCTCTTCTAGGCTTATTCCTTATATATATTTTAGTTTTAAGGCTTTAGATTTATTAACTCCTGCCTCACCAACAGGGATCTTTATTCTATCTCCATGGTTCCTGTCCCACGGTTCCAGTGTGGCTTCCAACATGTGTGCTCTTCGGAGGTCTAAGGCGTGAAGGTTGATTGGTTGATTGGACCCTTCCTACTGCCCCTATGTGTAAGCCTTAGGTGCGGAGCCTGTCCATACTGTTGTGTACACCCACATAGCCTCCTTGGGGGCCCGGTCCGTTTTAATCTCCAGATGAATGCTGTTCGTTGGGTTAGAATCACGGACCGGTCATGTTACCACTAACGGAAACCTGGTGTAATCAACCACAAGTCCCCTGAATCCATGTCTGCATTATTACGCAGCATGGCCTAAAGTGGGCCACAGGTGGTTATATCTGTGGTAGGGGCTTAAAGCCGGGTTGTACATGGTGAAGGGCTTACCTGTATGGACCAGCAGTGGTGGCTGGAAGGTAACTCCTTCTGAGGAATTCCTGGAGATTGGTCTGGTAGGGGTCTACCAGGCGGCACAGACCGGAAAGTATTTTGGTGTCTTTTTTCTCTACCTCCAGATGGCAGGCTGACGGTTCCAGAAGGGGGTCCTATCATAATGTTATCTCCGAGCAAAACCTCTTCATTTGACCGCTTTATAGTTGTGACCTTGGCCTGCGAGACGAAAACAATGCAAGATATTAGTCCCTTCTATATCCAATGAGAAATTGGAAATTGACAGGATTTGCGGTAAAGTAGTCAATGCTACCAGAAGGAGACACGGTACTCTTCTACTGGAAACCAAGACAGAGGACCAGTCAAAGAAGCTCATTAAAGCCTGTTTGCTAGTGGCTCCACACAAGTCTTTGAACACTTGTAAAGGCGTGGTGACTACCTCTTGTTTAGACGGGCTTTCTGAGGCAGATATTGTCACAAATTTAACCCACCAGGGTGTATGCCAAGCGTAGAGTCTTCTCGGAGGCGTGATGGACAGTCCGTGTCACTGCGTTCAGTCTTCTAACTTTCAAGAGTGCCACAATACCCCAGACCTTGTATTGTGGATATGAACGTGTATCTGTGCATCTGTATGTGCCGAACCCAATGCGCTGTTTTCAGTGTCAACGGTTTGGTCATACGCAAACCCGGTGCTCGTTCGATGCCACCTGTGAACGTTGCGGCCAGCCTGCTCACGGTAAAGCTGTCTGTTCCCAAGACCCTTGTCTACCGCCTGAACGATCCGCACCGCAGCCTTCATTGTCAAAAGCTTCGACTTCGGCTGAACCTGCATCAAAATCCGTACGCCAGCCATCTCCTAGTGCACCACCTCTCAGGAGCGCTCTCGAAAAAAGCACAAGCCGGCCGAAGTCCCATTCGCATTCTACAAGCCGTCGAGCATCTTCCGGATCCCGACCATCCGAGTATTCTGAAGGTCGTCCTTTTCTCGGCCAGAAATCTGTGAAACTTAACCGGCCACCTTAGCAATGTTTGTAAACTGTCCATCACCTTCTTTAGAGAGTTTGATTTGTTCCACCTCACCTATCCCACGTTTCTAGCCCTTGCTCTTTTTACCATGGCGTTGCTGACGTGGAATATCCGCGGTGTTCACTCCCAGAGCTAGCACCAGTAAACCATCACAGCATAAAAAAATGAATTAGGCTCAAATATGAAGGACATCACCCCAGCAAAGAAAAAATCGGGCCTATACAAGATGGAATGCAAGGATTGTAATCAGATTTATATTGGAAAAACAAAATCCAAAGAACACTTCAGAAATATAAATAACAATTGGAAAAATCAGTAGCTGCCACCCACTTTTGGACAAACACCACAATATAAATTCAGAACCAAAACTTCTAAAATACATAACAGGAAAACAAGA
Organism: Hymenopus coronatus; assembly: GCA_030762935.1. Classification (NCBI taxonomy): domain Eukaryota; kingdom Metazoa; phylum Arthropoda; class Insecta; order Mantodea; family Hymenopodidae; genus Hymenopus; species Hymenopus coronatus. The sequence goes on from CM060882.1 coordinate 66,562,193, forward strand.
GCTCGCCACATGGGAACACATCTTCATTGCAAAGAATAGAAACAGGGTTTTTCAATTTCGACGTTCCATAGAAAGTTGTGTTTAGCAAATTCTTGAACCACCACCAGAGGAGACAGCACTTACAACATCGCCAGCTTCATCACAAGAAATTAATCTATTTCAGTTCTTTGTTTCATAATTTCACTGTATTTCCTTTATACTTACATGGGCTACTTTTATCTGTGCCATCCTGTAGTTATGCTTATTCTCTTTTGTTTAAAAATTTCAAGAAAGAAAGAAAGAAAAAAGTTGCCTTGTACAAATAAACAAGCCTACTAAAGCAGTTTGTCATACTTTAGAACCTATAAAATGCAGAAGTTTTGCTTGTTGCAGGTGTATTTGGTTTACTATTTATGTTTTCTGACAATATGGAAATGATTTAAGAGTCAGATGATTGCACTATGGAGAACATAGTTGAACTTCTATTTGATCTAAAAGTTTCCTTCATTTCTCATGCTCCATACTTGGCTATCATAAGAGATTTACCGAGTTGAATAAGAAATGTTATAAGAAATTCAATAATTATCATCAAATTTGAGTTGAATAAGAAATCTTATAAGAGATTGAATAACTAACATCAAATTTGTTAATATTATGGATTCATTTACATTGGTTAAAATTGTGGTGTGAGACCTGAAAATAAGACTCCTCCACACTTTTGTTCACTGATAATTTATTGTGCATTGGCTACTAGAGGTAACACAGCTATCATTGTGAAAGGTTTGAAGAAATAATGTACCAATATAAGGGAGGGAAACAAATCCCACAAAATACTAGAGAATGGTTTGATTTGATATATAAGCAATCCCATGGGAGTGTGTTAAACATTTAATTTCCTTGCATCTTTGGACTAGTGAGTAACACATGCATCTTCTTTGAGATTATGTTGTCAATAATATTATTCATGTTTTCAATGTTCTTTAGTTTTTAATTTCTAAACAGTTGTATTAGCAAGCCTTCCAGTTTCAAATAAAGGCTAAAATTTAGAAAGTGCTATTTTTAAGATATTATTATGCTCCATATAACTATATTTCCCTCACCACTTTCATCAGGCTGTGCATATCGAGTCCATGGCTATTATTATAATTGGTTCTATAAATTTTTCTTTGCTATTTGCTACATCTAAAGCTTACATATAATAGCAATAAACTGCTTCAAAGATCATGCTTGTGATGTATTTTCATTTGTGTATATTCCTCTAGGCCTCTCAGATTTCTTTATATCTATGTACGAGTACAGTTAGACATTTTTTTCTAAATGCCAGGAAATTAAGGATATGTATTTCTAAGCTATCAATATTTTTATGCTGTTTAGACTTTTGTTTATATTATAATTGTATGTTAATAGCTTGCAAAACAATACTTTTATGTATGCAGAGATTTTCTCTCGCATTACTAAATGCAGCATTTATAAAAAGATATTTGTTCCAATTATTTCGAGCTCTATGTCTTCCTAAAAAGAAGTTTCCAAAGATTTCTTTTCAAGTTTCTGTATATTTAATTCTCAACATATGAAATTTATAAAAATAGGAAAAGAATATCTTTTTACATATATTTTTTTTCACATTTTACTTCCCTTTAACTGTAATACTGATTCCACACTCTGAATGCTGAGACAGCTACTGAGGGGTTCAGGAAACAATTAGATGCCTCATGACCTTGAGAGAGCGAGATGAACTTTATTCAACCAATGATGAACATGGGCTACCTCTACTACTTTCATTAGCAAGATTCCAACAATAACCTTAAGACAAAACATTTTCATTCCAACTGACAACAAGAAGATCTCCGTTTTCTAAGATGCCACGCACATTTCCACTTTGTCCATACTACCCAAAGTGAAGAACAGGAAAACAAAGTCATCACAGTATCACAATACTCATTTACAGAGTATATAGTATGTTCAGAAAGATTTGAATGTACCATATTTAAGATTTCTAGTAAACTGTGGTAATTTATTGTATACATTTTCACACATATAATGAAAATTAATTTGAGTGATTGAAAAACTTATGAATCAACAATTTTGAAGATTAAAAAGTTTGTAATTTTGATGTGAAATTATGTTGGGGATGAGTAGAGCATCCCCCAAACAGGAACCAGCATGAAGAGTGGGAAGCATGCTGAAGATGAGAACAATTCATGTTTCCTGAAACACGTTTAAATAAGTGTTTATATATGATGTAAAGTCAAAACTTCTTAACTTATTTATTTAAATGAACCAAATTTTAAATTGTTAAATTGTTGACACATATTGTATTAACGAATGCTGGAATTCAACTTAGTTGCACAAATATTTTTTGTATAATAAACATTGTAAAACAAATATACAAGAAAGAGTAAGAATATGAAAAACATTAAAAAGGGGTTTTCAATGCTCAGTGGGTTTCACATTAACTCTGATTACCTTTGAGGAATTAAGGAAGAAGTGGTCTGAAAGGAAAAAGTACTGAAAGAGTACTGAAATATTGGTTAAGAATTAAAACTTTAGATGAGCAAAATGTTTTAAATCTGTGTCTTGAAGTTCAGGATGGTTAAATCAGGGATCTTGATTCAATAGGATTGATTACATTTTTTGGAAAAGAATTGGTTTTGGAGAAATTTGGGGAACCAGAGCATCACTAGAAAATGATTTCTGAAAAGAAATTACATGAAAATTGAAGACATTGAAAGGCAAAACTTGTAACTTTTAATTTCATAATTTCATTGAGTACGTAGAGAACTGAAAACAATGTGGAGCACAAAAGATTTTAAGTTGAGCATTGTAACCAAGCAACAAGTAAACGTTTTGCATAGCTTAGAGTATAAGTTATTAAACTCAAAGATTTTGAATGATTTATTTTCATCTTTTGTTACTAATATTATAACTTACATTTGAATAACAAACTTTCAGTTTAAATCCTGCCATTGAACGAAGATGTCAATAGCATCAGACACAGCAGAAAAAGGAAACAACAGCCACGCAGCTTTAGATGTTTTTAAACATTTAAAAGTGATGATGAATGTAAATAATTGTGACTCATTAAAACACCATCATAAAATTTTAGAATATATGCTTCTACCCACACACACGTGCAAACTCTTCAGTTTCTAAATTGTGCCTGATCTGTTGTTCTCTTATATTTCCTTAGAATTTTCCCATAATTTTGATTATTTTTGTCCTTTGATTCACCAGCTTTTCACTATTAGTTCTTTGCTTAAATTACCCCATTCTTTGTTCTATACATGCTCTCTCCATCTTTTGACCTTTTCACAATCTATTAAACAGTATAGAATATCATCCAATTTTGCAACCATAATACATTTACCTAGGCCATTGTTTCCTATTCATTTTAACACTAATACTGTTGTGAGCATCAATGCAAGACCTATTTTTACAGATTTCTCACATATACCTAAATATATCTTCCTCCCCTAACTTGTCTTAACCATCTTATATATTTTATTCTCAAAAATAGCCCACATCTCTTGGCTCTCAATGTCTTCCACCCTCAACCTCACTTCTTACCAAAATTCACTGTTGTTATTTTTATCTAATAGCCAAATATTCTTCATGCCTTCTAATCTCATTCCTATCTTCCCATACCAACTTTCTCTTCCTATTACATCTTTTAACTCTGCCAGTGCTGTGCCCCTTGGTGAACTCTTAGTCAACCCTAACCTTCCTTGCAAAACATTATATGAACTACATCATTCTTTAATCATCCTTTTGTCACTCCCCAGATGTCTATTTCATAAAGCATCTTTGACTAAACTACTGCTTCTTCAAGTCTTTCCAATCAATTTATTGTTAAGTGTGTGTTTTGTATAAACAAACTCAAATAGCTTTCAATGCTAGTTTTTCTTTCGACTGCATATTTGGATTGTGCCTTCCATTTAGGCTTGTGATCCACAAATAATAGAAATTGTCATACCTCAATTTGCTCTTCATTTATAAACCATCTTTCTTTTCTTTTTAATTTTGCTCCTTTTATAAATACAATTATTTTAAACTAAATTGAAAGATCTGAAAGCTAGGATGGATTTAGAAAAATGCCCACATTACAGCCAAATGGACAACAAATAATTATTAGGGTGTGAAGAAACCAAAATTCTTAACAGAGAAATTAGAGATGCAAAAGCATTGTAATTTGTCAAGCAAGATTATGGGAGAAAATGGTGAATCATAAAAGAATTTAAATAAAATGGCTCATTAAGTAAGACAATGAAGAAGTAATAAAGACTATTGAGTATTAGATTTAAAAAGTAAGAAAAGAGGCCATACAGCTGGACAACCACTGTGGTTTGAGACCAGTGGTTCTTTATTGGAAATCAGCAACTTAATGTAGGGATTTATGATTTGGCTGAATAGATGAATTATTATAAAATGAAATAATTTTAGGTATTTTGGTTGATATTGTAACTAATATAATAACACGCATAAGTATTAGCAGTAAAATTAATTATTCACTAGCAGAGATTGCTATCTTTTGCAAAACAAAAGGGACACTAGCACAGGGGGGGGGTTGTCTCACAAGAATGTACCACATGAAAGAAGACTAAGGATTAAAGCCAATAATATATTATTTACTACATTACATTTTAAATCTCTAAGTTTTAAAATATTACTACGCAAGTTCTTTGAAACTGTAATGATATGAGGGTTTCATGACCAGCAAAGCTGAAAATAAATATATAAAAGTATCACACCGTTTTTGTAGTCCTCATTTATTCAATTTAAAGCAATAGTTCACTGACTGCATTACACACAATTTATTACATGAGCACCAGATTTTAATTAAAAGGTCATTATCAATAACAAAAGACAAAAAGGAAAAGTTTAGCAACAAGTGTCTCTGCAGTGAGGTAAATGCTCTAGCACCTTCACTCATTTCAATTTGTTTGGCAACAGAGCATGCTAATTATTATTGGAAAGGAAGATGGACTGAACTGAAACTGAGATAACTTTACCTACCACTGTCACAAAGGATATTGGAAATGTTGTCCTCACTTGCAGAGCATTTGTTTTGGACACTTTGTCTAGAGTTTCCTGCACAATTGTTTATAAGTAATTTGCAATTTCATTTCCTAAATGAGGCTCTATGTGCTGACTGCACAGAAACAGTTGTTTCCTATGCTAGTTTCTGCATTCATTTAGTAGGGCTCCTTAACATTACATCTGCAATTTTGTCCATTTTAGCCATTGTTAAAAGTTTAGACCTACTGCTTTTCAGAGCATCATTTACAGATTTGCCTTCACAGGATTTAGTAATTAAATCTCTTACAGTAACACAATGAGAACATGCCAAATATGCAAAACTCTCAAGAAATTTACATTTTCTGAACTCTTATCACCATCAAGGAATTCATCAACTAAAATTGCTCCTCTTCAATGGAAAACATTTTTACTTCACAAGCACAACCAACATAATTGACTTCGAGTGCAATTTTCTCACAGTATTATTCAAGGAGGAGGAAGGAGAACTCGTCTTGTTCAAAGTAATTCTCCTCCTCCATAGTTCCATTCCCAACTTAACCACAGCCACAAATGTTCGAATTCACTGCAGAGACTCTTTTGAGACATCCATTCTATAATGCATAATTGATACATAAAGTGGGCCCTATACTGCATTCAATCTTTTATTCTTAAAATAAACCATTATAGACTATATACTATTTACACTGGTCTTGGCAAGAATAATTACAGCTTGATCAAAGCCATAATAGATCAATTTGTCTGGTGAAGTACTATAACCTACTGTAACATTTATCATATGAAACCTAGTGAGAGTCATGATTTAAGAAGTGATAAAAGCATACATTAAAATGAATGTACCTTGACCAGATGAAGCAAAGAAATCTGAATCAAAACAGAAATGGGAAGAGTAGGAAGAAAAGGTTTAATTTGAGAAGAGCCTTGAAAATATTGGTATATTAAAACTTTAATGTGGCTAACTAAAACATCTTCAATTTATCAAGAACTGTTGTTAAGAGAATAAGGAATAGGTAAGAAGTGTAAAAAATAACTTGGAGAGTAATGGATTAGGTGATATTTGGAGGAGATTAGTAAAAGAGTTTCGCAAACAGATAAGATTATTACTTGTTGATATAAAGAAATAAACTTGTTTAGCAGCCTATGAGTGCAGATATCATTGACATCTGATAGAGAAAAATATATTGGGATAGAGAAAAATATATTGATAAAGTAAACAAGGAGGAAAGAGAGGACATAGCAGAGGCAGGAACTGCTGTGTAGAAGTTTAAAGGTCAGAAAAGGTGTTATACAGGATGTCTCCTATATATGGTGGATAGGAGGATCTACAGCATATTTATTTTATTTATTTGTGTTAACCTAATACATACTTGAGTACAATGGTAGCTCTTAGCTCATTATACCCACCCAAATAATTACGTCTACACACATTTTAATTCCCTAAAGCTATCAAAACATTAATAAATAACAGAACATTTGTTAACTCTAATTTCCTTTGCACAGTTTTCTTAACTTACTTAAAATCTGACCTAAGCTTTTGCCATCCTTTCTTAAAACCCTGCTCAATGCTGTTCTCCTATCCATCTTATCTCACTTCTGCTCCAGGAATTCTTTCCTCCCTATATCCATTCCTTGCATTCAATTGTTATATGCTCTAGAACTTTCTTCCCTCCACAAATGGGACAATGACTCTGTGAGATGCCTTTTCTTATCTCTCAATCTCCAAACCCCTTTTTTTTGCTATTTACCTTATTAATATATCTCTACCTTTCCCACATTTCCTTCACACTGCCTTAACAAATTATTATCCAGATTCAGGATCCTAAAACAATATTTCAGTTTTCCTTCTATAATCAAACCCTTCCACAGCACACTTCCCATCTCAATCTGCACTACTTCTTTTGCCACTGTACCTGATAAGCCCAATAATTCCCTACTAAACATCCTATGGACCACATCAATGGGCTTCTCCCCCATCCAGTCCCCATATATCTATTTCATATATGACTTTTGGTTCCACCATTATATTATAAAGTTGTCCAACCCCTACACTCCAATGTTTTGGTACACTGTACTTATAACTTCTAATTGCTGCCATGGCCCCTTTTACTTTTGTCAGTGCTAGTTTCTTTTCTTTTTCCTGCCCCCATCTATTTTCATGCCTACATAAAAACATTGTCTTACTACTTTATATTTCTCACTCCCCATATTTATTTATTTATTTAATTTTGCTCTGTTATACCACTACTTGGGGTTTTTCCTGATTCATTAGAGCATATAATATTTGATTTTGAAGGAACTAAAAACTGGAGGGAAGAATTGAACTACAAAAAGTTGGACAAAGGATAGAATATCAGTTTTAAAAGAATTCTTTTGAGAAGAAAGTAAGAGTGTAAGTAAATACTTATATTGTAGCGCTCCTATTAAGATTTGAACCACAGTCAGGGTGATTGTGTTTTAAGTATCAAATTGGTGAAACCAGATCATACCAATTGTTGAAGCCAGGGCAATGCTGAAATGGATATTGAAAAGGTACTTACTGGGAGTGTAGGTCTCTCAGTCAACCACGACCTCTTACCATCACTCTGACCGACAACACACCAACTGAAGACATGTAAACTTGGGTTCCATATCCCACTCTATTGAAGTTTCATTTTATACATACATCAAGACCACGTAGAACTATCTAAGTGGACATGAAGTACTTAAGCTCCATCCGAGCGGAGTCACACACACTAATCTTCTGGGAAATGGCTTCGTGTTATGCAGTTTCACTACATGATGTAGTGTTCATTTATTCAATCCTCTATTGCCATCATGGCATTCTCTCATGATCCCAATATCAATGGAACCACTACAACCTCCAACCACCCTTTTGTCCTAAGGTGCATTACAAAATTGGCTAAGGCACCGAGCTTAACATATGTTTTCTTTTTTCAACTGCACTATATGTACACATTTAAGTTAGCTGTAGACTCAGAATTAAAGTCCCAATGTGATGTCACCAAGACCAAGAAATGTTTAATTACAAAAGCAGAAGCAAACTGCAAAAGAAACAGTAACAGCCCCACATTCAGATAAACTAGAGAATAATATAAGCATGTAACAGAGCTTGACCAAGAGAAATTTGTAATATACAGAGACCTGTTGTGTCATGTTAGATTTACATATCATTATCTAATATATCCATCCATTAATCTTCCAAGATTAATTATAATGATTTTGCTACAACACATTTTTAACTTACCTTAAATCCACATATTTATTTTGTTGAATGGTTTCCAGAGACATGATTATGAAGATCACAGCTGATCCAAATTAGGAGCACATAGAGCAAGTGCTGAGTATACAAACACACTACAAGGTTGTAACAACCCAGCAATGATGTCCTCCATGGCCACATAATACTACTACTACTACTACTACTAATAATAATAATAATAATAATAATAAACAAAAAATAAAAAGAATACAAGGAAAAAAAAAAAAAGGAAATATGAAAGAAAAGGAACAAAGGCTTTGAAGCTTAAATTTCTACCATAGTTCTTAACTGTTTAAATGTTTTAATATACTAGTATATTTTCACACCTCCAGCCGTAATTTCAGTAATTTTATAGTGTAGTTGGCAGTCCATGTGACCCATTTGTTTATTTTAGAGGTAACAAGGGTAAGGTGTCTTAAGTGAAGAGGCAAGAGTTATGTTCAAAATATGACTGTCTTGTTTCTGTACATTTTTAAAACAAGTTCAGATGCAGAGTTCAGGATACTATGTGTGCACGTTTTCTTGGATGTTCAGCTGCCTAGTCTTCGTTAGGAGGTTTTGCACAATTTTGGAAGCACAGAATAACGACAACATTGATGCTGAAGTAAGTTATACAATTTGATATCTTGTGGTTTCAATGCTAACATTTTATTCTGTCTGAAGATCCCAGAGTTCATACACACTTATGTGTGCTGTTTCATTTAATAATTTAGCTCTTTTTGCAGTATATTACATAATCTGTTCCATAATGGCCGAGGGCCTCAAAGAGAGACATTTTCATTGGTTGACAACACTGTGGAGACAGAGGGGAGCCTCTCTCTTCTCCCTACCATCAGCCCTCACTTCCCTGTAAAGCAAGTACCCAAGAAAAGGTGCACACTAGTATTCTGTGTCCCCATGAGTGTGTTTGGCAACATGAAGTTGATGCTGAGTTCATAACCATGCTCCAGAAGCATATTCATGGTATCGTACATAAGTTCTGAGTTTTATGCTTCCCATACCTTTATAAGCTAAAACTACAGTTGGAGATTTTGCAGTTGTCCAAAATTAACTGAATTTTCACTTGTAATCTTAGCATTGTTTTTTACATTTTTTTCAATATTAATAGGAACCAGAGAGAGCTGATGGGCTATTGTTTGAGGGATTGAGTTATTAAGAGGGATGATGCTTCGGGGATTGATGAAATCAGAGACAGGGGAGCAGGGGTTTTGAGGCAATGTAACTATTACTATTCCTGCTTCTGCTTTTGTTGTTACCCCCCCCCCCCCCCCCCCCCCAACCAACTGTGTGCTAACTACTGGTAAGATTGAAAATAAATTTAAAAAACAATGCTAAGATTACAAGTGAAAATTCTGTTAATTTTAGACATCTACAAAATTCTTCAGCTGCAGTTTTAGCTTATACTATAAAGGTATGGGAAGCACAAAACTCAGATGTCTGGGAGAAGATCTATGTCATGAAGAAAAAGAGTCATATCACAAATTTTGATTTACCACCATACAGTAACCTTTGGAAGTTCACAGATCCAGCAACAGTTGCCTCCACAAGTGATACACCACCACCTCCATCGTTGATGCCAACAAAGCAAGATTTAGTCAGAATTAAGGATTGAAAATGGGAACAAGAATTCCCAAAACCGGTCCCAGTAAGTTAAAATAAGTGATGTTTGTGTTACAAAAACTGACTCAAATTCTTGTTTTTTACTGGTAAGATGTTTTTCAGATTACATTGAAAGTGCAATATTTGCAAATGCAGTCATTTGTAGAAGAGTTTGGATTGAAGCCCACCAGCTCTTAATTATGGTGATGTGGAGAGATAATTCCTAAGAATAAATGCTGCTCAACAAAATATCATATTAACTTCACATCAAAATCTCTCAAAATGTTTATTTCATTCCATTAAATGTGACCATCAGACTGCTCATGTGGAACAAGGAGTAATGTGGACTAGTATCTGGGGGGGGGGGGCTGTCAGGATTTTGGGAGGTCTCAAAGTGATAAATATTTATATTATGTGAAAGCTGAAGAAAAACAACAAGTTAAGAGCTTTTGCAATTTTTAAAGTATTCTTTTGGGCCTTGGTCTCTTTACTTTGCCTTAATCTTTATGAACCATGGTTTTTACATATGAAATGTTATATTCATAGCTGCAACAAAATCGCGCACGTATATTCATGTTCAGTTTCAGCATTGGCTATAATGAGTTTCAATAATCTTGTATTTTATACTCCTGTTGTATGTCCTGGCACTATGCTAACAAAACAATAACTGTGTACCACACACAGAAGATTTAGGTTTTGATCTTTTGCTACCAGCATGCATGTATCAAAGTCAGCATCAAAATGAAACCCAAAACTCTAGGGATGGCTCGTAAGTAACAGATACACTATATTCTTGTTAAACTTGTTTTGAGATTTATATTGTGGGCTCATTTCCAGACTGTGGTCATTGCCTTATGCACCATTTAAAACCTAGAGATTCATGTAGGCAAGTATTTAAAGAAAAACAGATCTTAACCTCATTATATGTATATAAAGTAATCATCTATGCACTGCAAAAAGAAAATCTAAGAAACAACAATGTTCATCACTATAATACAGGACACAATGAGGGCTTTTATAGGCAAGGTTTTAAAATCAGTATTTGCTAAAGGATCCTAGTGTAATGGGTTTGTTTCTGTACAATAAATTACCAGAATTCATAAAGCAACTTAGTGGAACGCGCACATTTAAATGTAAGCTTAAATTGTATTTTACAAGTAAGGTTCTATATAGTTTAGGTGAATTGGCATAGAATAGCAATATACTCATAAATATTTTAAGCGTAAATACTGTATATAACTTTGACAATGTCAGAGACTGTGTATGAGGTCTTGACAATAAATGCAATTATTATTATTAGTTTATTCTTCTGACAGCGGTGATTTTCATTGCAATTTCCACGCTGTAATCTGGCAAAAGTATAGTGAAATACAAAGTTAATTTCTTCAATATGATTATCAGAAACAATTTTAAAATTAAGTCAGTGCTGTTATAATTGCTGACAGAGTAGTTAAGTAGATTTTGAATAACTGTGGATCAGAAGAGATTTTCTAGTGCATATCTAGTATTAGGCTATACTATTCCATCCAGTTATTCAATATCAATAGTTTATCTCAAATACAGGATTTGAGATTATCTGAATAAGAAAGGATGTTTATTCGTAATTGTTCACTATTTTCTGTATGTGTAGTATGTTGTCGTCCGCGGTCTATGGGTAACATGTTAGCCTCTATTTCCCAAGGTTGTGGGTTGAAACTTGGCAAAGGGTGATGGATTTTTTTTCCAACATTGCTTCCTTTCGAAGGGAAGTAAAGCCATTGGTCCCATGTCATAGATTTATGGCACTAAAAGAACCCCAAGCCAGATAAAAGAGCCTATGAACAAAGCAGTCTTTCATACCCAATATATAATGGGAATGCTGAAAACCACAGCAGTTAAAGAGTATCCATTTAATTTTGTGTAATGTGAACAGCATACCTAAAAACAAAATGTTGGATTAATACAAAACTTAATATTTGTGTGGAGTATCTATCAAAGATGGAACAAAAGATTTTAAAGTATATCCTTGCACCTGGAGTTACCCTTTGAGTAACAAATATACTTTCAATTTTTTGGCAAAAGCCTGTGATGTCTTCATTTGGAAAGAATTTAGTATAATTGTATGTAACTGTAAACCTTACGAGATAGACAAATATTATAACACAGCAAATTTAGAACACTTTAAAGCACAAACTTATTTCAAGCTTTTAACTGCAGCTTTGACTTCTATTTTAGTTAACATCAGCATAGCAGTTTGTGGTATTTAAAACCACCTCAGTGAACTCCAATTCAGGTTACAATTGCAATTTCAAATTTTCTTTCTTTGATACTGCTTATTAAAACTTATTTTTGATGGCTGGTAATAAGATACCTGGACGATCATTATTTTATTTTAGAAAACTCTTCACAACAGAGATTAAATAACATAAAAATTAATTAATATTATCCATTCTCTCATGAACCTAATGTATAGTATCATCATTAAAACAATCTCTTGTATGCAATTTCACAAATGTCCAATCTGTTGAGAATCCAAGTTCTTCTGCTGAAGTTCTCATTTTGAGTTGCAGGATCACTATAAAATGGTTAGTTTTAAAAAGTAACTTGTTATTATTTTCTCTATCACGTACATACAATGTACATAGTAGACAAAAAAGTTATTTATTCCACCCAAAATTGGATTATAAGATTTCATAGAAATACATGTTTTAAGACCCCCTGAATCCATGGTCAGAGTGTATGGTGTGTGTGAGTGTGGGGGGGGGGGGAGGCAGCATTACTCAAAAACAAAAAGTACATTATATACCAAACTTGGTATTTAAGATTCTGCAAAGATTCTCAGGAAAATCTCCCCATCCCAAACTACCCTTCACATGGAAATTTTTTCCAAAATTTTGATTTTCTCAAAGATGGCTCTAACAATTTGGATTAAACTACTGTACCCTAAATATATTTACATGACAAAATGTATAGCTTGAATTTACTGGGAGAGTCTCTGAAGTCTTCATTCTGAATGACCTTTGCATAACTAGTAAACCGTACGAGTTAGAAAAAAATTTACTACACAAAAAATGTAGATCTCGTCAAAACACAAAATATTTCCTTTATATTTTTGTTGTGGAGCTAATCCTTTCTGAGATATTTCTTTATATTTGATATCAATCTTTAAGTACTTATACTTTTCTCAAACAGGAAGTTGTCTGTGCTTCTCTTGTTTTATTCCTGGACATTCAAAGAAGTGAACTTCAATGTCATTTGCATAGCGACAGATTTTAAAACATTTGACTATTGCTTTGGCCTAGTGTATTCCCTTAGTTCCCTTCTACTTATAAGGAACTAAATAATACAACCATTTTGCTATTGTTTATCTTGATTAGCATGGAGTAGAAAGAAGAATAATCTTTTACAAAAAACTTTTTTGCAGAACAGATAGAGAAACTCTTGTGAATAAAACACATCAAAATTTTTTCACAACCCATTATTTGAAGTTTCACTAGCTTGTGGTATCATTACACTTGTTTATTGCACTTCCAGTCTGAAAAATTATTTTTTGTTAACAATGTTGTTAATTGGCAGGATCATTTAAGAGTTGTTTGTATCCTGCAATTTGGTCTCACAGTATTCTTTTACGTCCAGTATATCTATTGAATATCAACATATTGGAACTATAAAAGAATGTGCTTGAAGCTCCTGCCATTTGGTTGAATGTTCCAAGGAACAGAAAATAGTTGTTATACCACAGAATATAAAAGTTGCACCACAGAAATCCTTGCAATCAATTACAAAAAAGTTGGTTACAGTTTATTGAAAGGAATATTTGTATATAAACAATTATGATGTAACACTTCAGCAAACAGAAGACAGAGTTAGAAAAGAAACAACTGATCATTTGTAATATTTCTTTCTTTAATTACCATTATCACACACTGTAGATCAGTATGCAGTGAAGTTATGGATGGAAAAACCTTTTAATAATCCTCATGTAAGAAACTTTTGTTTAATTTCTTTTGTATTTATGTGGTAATCAAGTTTGTTATCAGGATACACCAAATAATTTTATTAAAAGAAAAAACTCTGATGTGTTACATTCACATTACTTTCTCTACCTGTTCTGCAAACAAATGCTTCTTACACAAGATTATTCTTCTATCTACATCATGCTAAATGAGAGAAACAAAATTGATCTTAAACCTTAGTTCCTTATAAGCAGAAGGGAAATAAGGGAATACACCATGCTAAAGTGATAGTCAAATCTTATGACAGTTTAATAAATACCGTTATAGCCACTTTTGAGAAAAACCAAATTTTCAAAATCTTTTCCATGTAAAGGGTAGTTTGAGGTGGGGGGGATTTTCTGTAAATCTTTGTTGCATCCTTGGAAGATACCAAACTTAAATACCAAGTTTGGTATTTAACAGTCTTTTAGTTTATGAGCTATGCTGTCCACAGTCACACACAGACTTTATTTTTCTTTTTTTCTGAATTTTTTTTGTAATCAGGGGACCTCAAAATATATTTCTGATGAAATCCCACCACAGATTTCTGAGCATTGCCCATAAAATACTCCAATACGATTAAATCAAAAGGTGTATCAAATTTTGGATGCAATACAATACCTTCTCTATACACTATACATAGTACGTGTAGAGGAAGTAAAAAACTGTTAACATCAGAATTCAGTTATTTTATTTTATATTAAATAAGACTATGTTTCATAGCTTAGAAATGCAGAATATTCTTTGTATGTAAAGGGTTTCTGCATTATGTGAAAATTATGAGCTTTTATCGAAGGGTAATTAGAGCCTATACTGCATTTCCAGAGTTGGATAGGCTGCCAAGGAAGGGGTTGGATGTTCTGCCGATGTTTCAGATAATTTTGCATTAACGACGATGATGATGATAATAATTAATTTACCACTAAGTCTCAGGAGCTTTTCATCTGTTATTTGGAAGTCAGGACTCTAAAAGATTACAATTATAGTCCCTTAAGATCATTGTATAACAATTTCATAAAGAATGGGGCATGAGGTAGATGGATTAATTTGTCACTAAACAACATCAGCTAAGCCAGCTAATTCACACACCAATAATTCCAATTCCTAGCTTTCTCTAATTAAAGTGACAAAGAAATATGGTCCAGTTACTAGGAAGTACTTTGGATAATAATGGAAGATAAACTGTAATATAATAGTATAATAAGTATGGGTATAGTGTATAATCCCTAGCCACCTCACAGTACCACAACTCAGAATTGTATTATTTTTTAGAAAGGTTAAGAGACAAATACCTAAACATAGAAATTATAATTATGGGAGATTTTAATGTAAGAATGGGAGAAAGTGACGTAAACTCAACAGATGGTTTGGAAAATAACAATGTAACAGGAAAAATGAGAATATTAGACATACCAAGGACATGGTTATAGAGAGGAAGTGACAAATTTGTTGATTTTGTGAATTAAATGCTCTTGAGATACTTACTGGGAAATATGGTGAGGATGAACATGGAAAATTTACATTTATAAATAAAAATGTCCAGAGCGTAATTGAGTTTGTACTTTGATCTAGTAATATTGGCTATATGCTAAGCAATTTTAAAATATCAAATATAAGTACTAGTAGTGGGCATTTTCCACTAATAACTGACTTTAAAATTAAGTCTTGGAAATGTAACAACTGATCAAAAAGGAGAAAATAATGCAGGTAAAAGAGAATGTAAGACAAATTTTGAATATCTTCTTGATTCTGAGATAGGAAAACTATGGAAATATGGAACAGTAAATAACTTAAAACAATATGATATTGAAAATGTAATTAATATTTTGAATTTTGTTATGTGTTGGACAGGAGAGGGAATGAAAGTTAAAAATAATAGAAATAATAGGAATGAAGATTGGTTTAATGATGAATGTAAAATGAACAAAATCATTGTAAAAGCAAATTTAGCAAAACAGAGGAAAAAAGAAGATATCCAATCCAAAGAATACCTAAAAAGTAAATATGGCTATAATGAGTTATTAGAAAATAAAAATATCTAAAATACGGAAGGGCATAAAAGGATTATATAAAAAATACCCACTCAAACCTGTCATACATCAATAAGAATGGCTAGGTTATTTTTTAACTCTATCTACATATGAACGTTTTAAGGATGCAAAAGTAATTCCAGAAATAGTAAACAACTACATTGACTTTTTGGATATAGTTATAACTGAGGATGAAATAATACACCAAATCAAAAAACGAAAAGAAATAAAGCACTAGGAATATATGCTGTACCTTGAGCATTTATAAAGGAATGGGGTAAAAATCTGAACCGAGTTAATATCTTAACATATTTATTTATTATAATGAAAACAAAAGGATATACGTCAGAAAGCTGGTGTTATTATACAGCCTTTATAACATAATGGAACAGAGGACATGACAAACCAAATAATTAATTGGACTTAGCCCTGCTATCAAATGTGGGAAAAGTTTATACAGGAATTCTGGCAGACTGATTGCAAGCATGGGTTGAAGAGTACAACATCCTCTCAGAACTTCAAATGGGTTTAGGAAAGAAAGGAGAATTTTTGATAATGTTTTCATTACAAGAACATTAATATTAAAATACCTAAAAAATAAAACAGGGAAAAAAAAAAAATGGTTTTTATTATTTAGGGAAAGAATTTGACTGAATAGAACTAGAATTATTACAGTACAAAATATTAAAGAATGATGACTATTTTGAAAAGATTATATAAAGATAACATTTTCTGCATAAAATATAATGAAGAGGCAATAACTAGAGAAAGGTCCCAAGAAAAAGGCCTATATCTGGGATGCAAATTAAGTCCAATTTTATTCAATTTGTTTATTGGTGACGTACTACAGAACATAATAGTAATAAGCTTTTGCCTGTGATAAACAAGGTACAAATCCTTGGTCTCCTCTTTGTAGATGATCTGGTAGTGAGTTCCATTACTGCAAATGGTCTAAAATTGTCTTTACAAGAAATAGATAATTACTGAATAGAATGGGGACTAAATTTAAACACAAAAAATTGCAGTACTTAGGAGCAGACTTAAATTGAGTAAACATGAGAAATTGAAAAAAGGAAGTAAAGAATATACAAGTGTATGATTACACCTATTTATGAGTAAAAATCTGAGGTGTTCCATTCACATGACTTTCTCTACATCTCTTTAACAATAATTAACAATTGTTATTACAATTAACATTGTTAATAAGCTTATTCTTCTACTTCATGCTAATCGAAATAAACATTAGTAGAAATGGTCTTATTAATTAGTTCCTTATAATTAGAGGGAAATAAGGGAATATACTAGGCTAAACCAACAGTCAAATGTTTTAAAATGTGGTTGCTATGGGATTGAAATCCATTTCTTTATGAGGCCAGGAGTTGACAAGTTCTCATATGAGAAAAGTTAAAATATTTCAAAACTGAAAACAATAGCAAGAAATATCTTGAAAATGGTCAAACTCCATGAAAAATTTACATGACGTAAATTGTGTGTTTTAAGTAGATCTACATTTTTTGTATAGTAAAGTTTTGTCTATCTCTTATGGTTTACCAGTTACGCAATAAAGTGGTCTTCAGAGACTATTCCCTGAAAATCAAGATATACAGTCTGACTCTTATACATCCCAACGTTGTGCAGTGTTTTTCCCCTGCGCACACAGAAATATAACACACAGCTGCTGACTTATTTTTCTCTTTTTCTCTCTATTGAGCTGACGGTGATATTGAGTGAGTTATTACACTGTGCTATATTATTTAATCCTGTACTTAGTCACAAGATGTATTATGGCTCAGCATTTGATTTGTATGTGTAAACGCATTTTGTGAGTGGACTCTCAATAGTGTATACAATAGCGAAATTGATCCAATTTAATATTTTTCATGGACGAGGCTTGGCTCCACCTTCATGGATGCTAGTACACTCAATAATCCTTATTGGAGCTCTGAGAAACCGAATATTGTTCATGAAATACCCCTTCATGACAAAAAAATGGGTGTATGGTGTACCATTAGTGGAGAAAGAGTTATAGGCCCTATTTTTTTCGAGTCAACAGTTGATGCCATACATACATAAATACAATTTGTATCCCAGTTTTTTAGAGAATTAACAGATAGGGAGCATGATTTTGCCTTTCTTCAACAAGACTCTGTAACAGCTCATACAACCAATCTTTCAATGAAAACAATTGAAAGTGTGTTTCAGAACAGGATTATTTGAGATTTGTGGCCCCCTTAGTCTCCTGACCCAACCCCCTGCAATTTTTATCTCTGGGGTAACTTGAAGTGTACAAGACAAACCCATACACCCTGAAATAATTAAAACAAAATATCTGCCAGAAAATTGCAAGGATTTCTCAACATGAACTATGGCAAGTAATGCATAGTTTCCAAAGAGGTGCCAAAAAGGTATGGACAACAGCTGTGGCCTGTTTCAGCATCTCCTTTAATAACATTGATAAGTAAAGTCTTTAAAAGTAGTTTTAAAAATGTTGAATGGTTTCATCCGCACCTTTCTATGATAGTGCCAGACAGCAATGAGCATCAAGGGCATGGACAGGCAAAACACAGCAAAGCCGGTTTGGATGTTTTTGGATTACCTGGTACATTTTGTCATGAAAATGTCTTAATTATGAGAGATTTTTATCAAAATCGTTAAGGGCCATTTTTTAGAAACCCAAAATGTTCGAAATTTTTTCCATAAAAAGGGTAGTTGGGGATGGGGGGGGATTTTCTTGAAAGTCTTCATGTCGCATTCTTGGAAGATACTGAACTTAAACATCAAGTTTGGTATTTCACGGACTTTTCATTTTTGAGCTATGCTGCCCAGACACACACATGGACATTTTTCCAAAAATGCTTTTTTTTATTCAGGGGGTTCCAAAACGTGTATTTCTGGTGAAATCTCGGTATTCAACTTTTGAGTGCAATACAATACCTTCTCTATACACTAATTATATAATATGTGTAGAGAAAGTAAAAATAGATGCAGGAGGTAAATGGGAGAAACAAAAGAAAGTAGTATTAGCAAAAGGAAAAGCAGTAATGATGGCAGTGAAAGGATGTTTACATAAAACACCAAAGATGGAAGTGAAATGGTTGGAAGGGTAATATAATTGTAAATAGGACTATATAGGATATGGTATTGAATATGAGGTCTCCAAAATGGATGGGAAGATGTAGATTTTGTTCACAGGATGTTTCGTAAGAAAGTTTTGGGATTGCTAAGAACAATAGCAAACGAAGTAGCCCAAATTGAAATGGGAAGAATGGCTATAAAAGGATTAGTTATGGAGATAGATTTAAAACATTGGTATAGGATACTAAATAATGAAGAAGGTAATGTTTGAAATACCAAGAAACAAGTTTACAAAGTACTAATTGGGTAAGTAATTTAAGAAATAACTTAAGGACATCGACAAGGTGAAGTCCATTATGTGTAGGAAAGGAAGGTGTTTAACATACAATTTTTTATTGTAAGAAAATTAGAGTAATGGAGAAACGAAAATATATGGTAAAACAATGTCCAGAGAATTCGATATAAATACAATTATAGATAAAAACTGTAAGATATTGGGACAATATTTATAAAAAGTAAAAAATAAATGGAAATGGTCTGTTTTAAAGAGACGAATTATAGTTCATGAGCATTTAGTGGTAATGGTAGCTACTGTAACATGTTTTTTGTATAACTTATATTGGACTGCATATGAAGTTAAACTTAATTTAAGTGATGGAATTTTCAGGCAAAATGCTTTCTTACGTCACAACATGAGGTTGAAAAATCATTATTAACTTGCTTTCATTCAACCTTATAGTTCACATCAGTGAGATTGTTCACTTGTAGATTACGGCAGGAGTGGCAGGTAGATTTGGTAGACATCCAGTCCAATACAGGATTCCTTGTATTTGAGAAGGATCTTATTCTGTATGTTGTTTTTTGTCTTATCATTTATGACAATCATTAATCAGCTTTTTAGAGCAGTTATTGTTGAGCATTTTTCTCTAAAAGAATGTTGGGAATTATTTAATTTAGAAAAGTGTTCCAGATATATAATGAGTTGAAAATGTGCAATTTTCAATTATAATTCAGAAAGTTTGGAGAATAGAGACTGGCCGAAAATGTTAGGTTCTGTATTTCTTCCCTTATGTAGTGGTTTTACTTCTGCATACTTCATTCTGTCTGGAAAATCTGGCATCCCTGTGGCAAGCTTGGAGAAAATGCACAGCTTTTGATTATTTTTTTGGGCCAAAATTTCAAAATTTATATGTATTCATTGTTAGGTTATATCAGCTAGGCAACCAATATCTGATATTACAATTTATCGATTACATCACATGTAATTACAATTACAACAGAATCTGTAGATTCTGTTTTCAGATTAGACACATAGTTCAACTCTAAATGTAGATCAAGTCAGAAATTACATTTATTGATTACTCTTGATTATTAATACATTTATTTTACAAAGATTAGCTCTGATATTGAATTTTTCAGAGGTGTAAATTTTGCATAATTTACAATTACATCTCTCTTTTCAAAAATCAATTCATACAGTTGCACCTTTAGAATATTCATGTATATTATACTTTCTGCACTGCATTAATTGTTACTAGTATTTTTTGATGGAATGAAATCCTCCTCTGTACAGCAGGTGTGAGTAATGAGACATCTTTTTAATTCTGAACTAAACTTTTTTTTTTCATATGCAATTTCTTTATAGCAGAAGTGAATTGAACAGACCCATCCTGGTAATGTTTATCTTGATTAGCATGATATAGAAAAAGAAATTTTTTTGTAAGAAAAGTTTGTTTGTTGAACAGTCATGTGAAGGGAACAAATCAGATTTTTTATTTTTACTTACCATATTTCAGAATTTTATTTTTCTTTTGTTTAACTAATGCCTCAGTTCCAATCCTTATAAGTCAAAGATCAATATTTAATTAAAACCATATCTATATATTATAACTATAGCTTTGAGTAAACCCCTTTTAGGAATGTTTTATACTATTTGTTGATCTATGTAAGTCATGTCTGTGCCTAGTCTCTTTGTTATGTATAGCTATATTGTTAATAAGTTTTCCTGGGTTATTTATTACAAAAAACAACATGGCTAGACTATATTCGTAGGCTGATGAAAAAATTCCAAACATTTTGAACAGATTTTCATGCTTTTTAGGTTGGCATACTCGATTATCTTATTGTAATTAAAGGGTTACCTGGTTATTAGAGGTACATAAATTTGCTATTGCTATAAAATGTTAATATATCACATTGCAAATTGTGCAGATCCAGTTTTAATTAATTTTAACATAAAAGTTCAAATGCTGAAAAATAGCCATTCAAAAATGGCATACTGTGCTGCTGAGAACTAGTAGGGCAGTCATAAAAACAAAGCAGTATAAAAATGGTGATATCCAGTTGTTTACTGACCAACAGGAATTGCTAGGTTCTAGAAGAGATAGAAAAAAAAATATCTAATGTGTTACTCTCACATGACTTTCTCTAACTGCTCTACAAACAAACTTCTTACAAAAGATTATTCATCTTTCTACGCCATGCTAATCGAGATAAGCACCAGGAGAACATTCTTATTACTTAATTCCTTTTAAGTAGAAGGCAACTAAAGGAATGTGCTATGCTAAAGTGATAGTCAAATATTTTAAAAGCTGTCTTTACATGATTGCCATCGCAAATTGCTTCTCTGCTAGGCCGGGAGTAGAACAAAAGAAAAACAGACACTTCCTGTCCGAGAAAAGTATAAGTATTTTACAATTGAAACCAATAACAAGGAATATCTCAGAAGTGGTTACCTCCACAACAAAAACGTAAAGGACTTAAATTTTGCGTTTTGAAGAGATCTAATTTTTTGCGCAGTAAGTTTTTTTCTATCTCTTATGGTTTAGCAGTTAAGCAAACTTCATCCAAAATAAAGAGGTCTTCAGAGGCCATTCCCAGAAAATTGAAGATATACATTTTATTTGGAATGTAAATATCTTTAATATATGTATTTTAATCAAAATCATTAGAGCCATTTTTGAGAAAATCAACATTTTTCCATGTAAATGGTAGTTTGTGGTGGGGGAATTTTCTTGAAAATCTTTGTGTCACATTCTTGGAAGATATCAAATTAAATACCAAGTTTGGTGTTTAATGGTCTTTTTGTTTTTGAGCTATGCTGTCCACAGACATACACACACACGTGCAGACCTTTTTCTAAAAATGCTTTTTTTGGGCTCAGGGGACCCTAAAACATATATTTCCAATGAGATCTCAGCATCAAATTTTTGGGTGGAATGCAATACCTCCTCTATCCACTATGTTCATTGTACACGTGGGCAAGAGAAAGACTAATTTCAATTTAAACTGAAAATTTACGCATAAAACATAAGACATTTGAACAAAATGATAGCCTAAAGCATTAAAAGACACCTAAATCACTATTAATATAAGGCTTGAAATCCAATGAGTGATTTTACAAGTTCGTAGCCAAGAAACATTTTGTTGGAGACTTCTCTTTTTATTGTATAAAAAGTTGTTCTTTTGCAGCAATTATTTCTGAAATATCCATTATTAATGGTTTAATTTGTCAAGATTTTTATTTGTTTCTCATTTTTACTTTCTCTAGCTCCGTATGTACAATGTACATAGGAATAGAGAAGTATTGTATTCCACCCAAAAATTCAATACCAAGATTTCACCAGAAAGACATGTTTTAGGACCCCCTGTATCCATAAAAAGCATTTTCAGAAAAAGGTCCCTGTGTGTGTGTGTCCTTGTGTCTGTGAACACGATAACTCAAAATCGAATAGTAGCTAAAATACAAAACTTGGTATTTAAGTTTAGTATCTTCCAGGGATGCGACACGAAGATTTTGAGAAAAATCCCTCCACCCCAAACTACCCTTTACATGGAACTTTTTTCGAAAATTTTGATGTTCTTTAAATGGCTCTAACGATTTTGATTAAAATATCTTATATTAAAGATATTTACCTGACAAATAAAATGTATATCTTGAACTTTCTGGGAATAGCTTCTGAAGACCTGTTTATTCTGGATGAATTTTGCTTAATTTGACATAACTAGTAAATCGTAAGAGATAGACAAAAACTTACTTTTAAAATACACAAGTTATGTCATATACATTTTTCTCGTGGAGCTTACCGTTTTCGAGGTACTCATTGTTATTAGTTTCAGTTGTGAAGTACTTATACTTTTCTCAGACGGGAATGTCCATTTTTCTTTTGTTCTACTCCTGGCGAAGAAAAGAAGCGATTTGTAATGACAATCGCGTAACGACAGCTTTTAAAACATTTGACTATTGGTTTAGCCTAGTGTATTCCCTTATTTTCTTCCTAATTATACGGAACTAAGTAATAAGAACATTGTGGTAATGAGTACCTCGATTAGCAAGGTGCAGAAAGAAGAATTATATTACGTAAGAAGTTTGTAGAACAGCTAGAGAAAGTCATGTGAGTGTAACACATCAGATTTTTACTTTATCATATGCCTAGTAAGCTGAGGAACTATTGCATTCCAAAGGAAAATTTGATAGTGATTTGACTGAAAAACATGTTTTGTGGCCTTCTGAATCTACCAAAGCATTCCTTGAAAAAGGTTTTCCACTTATGTGCACCTGTATCTGTATATTTATATGGATGTATGCTTGTGAAAAACATAACTCAAAAACAGCATTTTTTGTAATCATTAATTTGATATTTAAATTCAGTGTCTTCCAAGCATGCAATACAAAGATGTTTAAGAGAATTCCCACATCCAAAACTATCCTTTACACATAACAAATTTTTGAAATGTTTTAGTTTTTCAAAAATGGCTGCAACAATTTTGATTAAAATACAGATATTACATGACAATATGTATATCTTGAATTTTCTGGTAAATTCCTTTCAATGGAAGATACATATCTTTGTGTAACTGGTACACTTTAAGAGATAGAGAAAAAAAAGCTGTACTACATGAAAAAGTATGATCTTGTTAAATGTAAATATTTATTCAATTTTTCTGGTATTTACCATTTCAGTAATATTTTTTGTTATTGGCTTGAATTTTCAAATACCTTATATTTTTCTCAAATGCTCTATACTTTTTATCAACTTTTTTCTCATGTGTATGTAAGAAACATGTAATTTTAAAAAAGCCATCAAACAATGAGTCACTTCTAAAAGATCTTGCTATCTCTTCAGTCTACCATATCCCTCTTGTATCTGCAAATAAATCTATGAGTATATTAATTTGTACTATAATTTTTCACCATTCAAAAGCTCAATTCTTTTCGACAAACACAGTCTGCAAAACACGTTTTAATTTCATTCCATATATTATTAAAGTATTAAAACTCTGATGTGGTCCATTCACATGACTTTCTGTACCTGTTCTGCACACAAACTATTCTTACAAATAATTCTTCTTTTATATACATCATGGTAACTGAGATAAACATCAGCAGAAAAGGTATTATTACTTGCCTCCTTGTAAGTAGAAGGGAAACAGGGAACACACCAGACTAAACTAATAGCCAGATCCTTTAAAACCAAATCGCTTGTGTGATAAATTAAAATTCAGTTCTATTTGCATGGCCAGAAGTAAAACAAAATAGATAGGAAGTGAATGACACTTCGTTTGATAAAAGTTTAAATATTTTAAAATTGGAACCAATAACGAGTACATTGGAAATGGTTAACTAAAAAAAAGAGTTAAGTAGTGTGTACTGGTTATGGAACAGGGCTCCTGAGGCAATTCCTAAAAAAATAAATTTATACATTTTTATTTGCCATGTAAATAAAAAAAAACACACACAAAACGCTTGCATGCATGCACAGAGACATTTTTTAAAATTGAAAACAATAACAAGCAATACTCGGAAATAGTTAACTCTAAAAAACAAACAAAACCAAAACAAAATAAAAAATCTGATGTGTTCCATTCACATGACTTTCTCTACATCTCTGCAACAAATTATTGTTAAAAAGCTTATGCTTCTATTTACTTCATTTTAATCGAGAAAAAAATAGCAGAAATAGTCTTATTACTTGCTTCCTTGTAAGCAGAAGGGAAATAAGGGAGTACTATAAGCTATGCTGATAATCACAAGCTGGCTGCTATGTGACTGAATTTCCTTTGTTTGTATGGACAGGAGTTGACAAATTCCTGTGTGAGAAAAGTATGTTTTTAATAGTTGAAACCAAAAACAAGGAATAAGTCAGAAACATCAACTCTATGAAAAAAATGTATATAATATTAATTGTGTGTTTTAATGTGCTCTACATTTCTTGTGTTAAGTTTTTGTCCATCTCTTACGGTTTAGCAGTTACCCAAAATTCCGTGAAATTCATCCAGAACAAAGTAGTCTTCAGAGCTATTCCCAGAAAATTCAAGATATACATTTTATTTGTCATGTAATTATCTTTAATCAAAATTGTTTGATCCATAAAAATAACATTTTCAAAATTTTTACCATGAAACATTTTTTTACATTCATGCTAATGTAAAAGGTAGTTTGGATGGGAATATGTCCTTGATAATCTCTGATTCACATCTTTGAAAGAAACTTGACTTAAATATCAAGTTTGGTATTTAAGCAACTTTGTTTTTAAGTTATTGTGTTTATGGACATACACAGGAACCTTTATCTAAAAATGCTTGTTTTGGGCGGGGGGGGGGGGGGGTGTTGTTACACAGGACCCTGAAATATATATTTCCAGTGAAATCTCTGTATTAAATTTTGGGTGGAGTGCAATACCTTCTCTACCTCCATGAAGTACAGAAAGTAAAAATCTGATATGTTCCATTCACATGACTTTATTTACTTGGTTTCCAAACAGGCTATTCTGGCACTAGATTATTCATTTATCCTCATCATGCTAATCAAGATAAACATTAGCAAAATTATCTTATTACTTGCTTCCTTGCAAGTAGAAGGGAAATAGGCTAAAGCATGTCCAGTCTTTCAGAAATCATGTGTGAAACAGTTGAAATCCTGTTCTGAATACATAGCTAGAAATAAAACAAAAGATACAAAGTGCAAGATGACTTTATATTTGAGAAGATTTTAAGGGGAGAAGATACCTTAAAAATGGTGAAAATATCACTTTTTGTTATTTTGCTTATTTTCGTAGCTTGAAGTGTGTTTTATATGAATATGAATTTGTTTTGCACCAGAAACTTATTTAAAGGACCTAAAAGTGTGTTTAAATCACATGCTGCAGAGTAGGTCACACACCCTTTTTACTCTCTGGCTCCTCTTAGAACTTTCTCTGATATTTTATGTTTAGGGTAGGGGTAGACTGACAGAAAAGGAAATTGACAATATTCAAAGGTACTATGGGATGGCAATCAGGAGAAATGTAAATAGTGTAGAGGCCATGAAAAGAGATATCTGGGCTATATTCTTCCATAAATCGTCGACTGATATGTTACCACGACATAATTTGTGTCCAAAAGGTGAAGAAACTTGGTGTAAATATAATAACGCATTATTGATTGGAGAACAATACAGTCACAAGCACGTTCTACCTAATTCTGTACTAACTGCAATAAAACCTGTCTTCAGAAGTTTGGCAGACACAGAGTTGTTGAACAAATGCCTACATGGTAAAACTCAAAATCCCAACGAAAGTTTTAATAGCATTGTGTGGAACCACGTCCCCAAAACAGTATTTGTTGGACAAAATATACTAGAATTTGGGTCTTATGATGCAGTGCTGACATTCAATACTGGAAACATAGGTCGGGTGAAAATGCTGCAACATCTAGGTATTATTGTGGGGAGGAACAGTTAAAATTTTTTAAAGAAATGGACCAATATCGTGTTATCAAGGTTGACATGGAGGGAGAAGACATTTATAAAAGTGCTAGACAGAAGAGAAGGAACAAAAAGAGGAATAGAGAAGATCTTGACAACACTAAGTATGGGGCAGGAATGTTTTAACAGGCTGTGAGTACTGTAAAACTTTAAGCTCATTTTCCCGTAACTTTTGTTTTTGTAAGCCTTATGTACCTTTTCTTTGAAACTACTTATCCTAGAGCAATGAAATTTTCACAGATGGTTTCCCTGACATATATCTATAAACTGACATTTTTTCAACACTTAGATATTATTATCAAGGGCTCTGATATATTTTTTTTTCTTTTCAAGTGTACCAAAAAAGGGTTGTTATTAAAAAATATTATTTAAGTTCCATTTTTAGTTCTATATACTTATAAAAATGTCATTTTATTGCCCAATAGTGTATGTATATGTGATAAAAAAATCATAGCATTATTATTCATAGTTCTTCAGAAAAGGTACATTGAAAATGTCAAATTTAACATGGCGGAGATAGAAGGTACCTTCTCCCCTTAAGTAGTTTAATATTGAAACCAATAAAAGAATATCAGGGAAGCAGTTAAATCTATAAAAAAATTTATAAGACATAAATTGTGTGTTAATGAGCTAAATATTTTTGTTGTTGTACGTTTTTGACTCTCTCTTATGGTTCACCAGTTACACAAAAGTCCCCCAGAATGAAGAGATCCTCAGAGGCTATTCCCAGAAAATTCCAGATATACATTTTGTTTGTCATAAAATATCTTATAAACATAATATGGTATTTTAATTTAAATTATCAGAGCCATTTTTGAGGAAAACAAAGTTTTGAAAAATGTTCCATATAAGGTGTGGGACAATTTTCCTGAAATCTTCATGTCGTCTCCTTGGTAGATACTGAATTTAAATACAGTATATGGTATATAGTGGACCACCTATATATTAGAAAACTGGACAAATGGAAAAAAATCTTGGAACAGAGCTTTTTCCTACGTTAAACAATACTGTAAATGGGAAAACTGACTAACATGGAAATGGAATAATTTTCTGGAACCGTTTATGTAAATAACCTTAATAAAATGGATTATTTGTATGCCTTGCATTATTCATAAATGACAAGCAATCTGACAAAAAAATTGATTCAGCCATGTAAGGGATTTTTGAGCATGACTGTACTTGTGCCGAAGTTCTAAGAATTGTGCAAGCGAGAATGAACCTTCACATGTGTACAATGCCACAGTTGCAGTTCTAATGTTGGGTTGGCTTTCTTTTGTTTGATGTCACTGTCCTGTATTCAGTCATTCTCAGTTTCATTCTGACAAGAAAGTGATTAATCACGAGTGGAAGAAAACCATGATTTTAAGTACACATTTGTGTATGTAATTAAGTAGCAATAACTTCTAAACATAAAACACTTACATGTTCACTGAACAACATGAAACAAATAAACAATCAGCTAAAGAATTGATTATGTTGTATAAAGTGAGAAAAACTCAAATTTATGACATTCTGAAAAACAAAATTAAAGATAAGTGCGTGAAGGGACAGCAGGTCATGTGAAACGTATCACAAAAACCATGGAATATTACATAACTTGTGATGAGTTCAAGTGGTTTGTTAGTGTATGCACTAAAGGAATCCCTAATTCTGGACCACTGGTAAAGACTGAAGCTTTAGAGACAGCAAAAAAATTTGGCAAGCAAAATTTCAAAGCGTCCAATGGGTGGCTTGAGAGTTTCGAATATCACCATAACATTGTTTTTAATGCTGTGTATGGTGAGGCAAATGATTTTGATATGCAGACAGTAGTGGACTGGAAAGAGAAAACTGAAGATCTAGTTGCAACATGTTTGTTTTTTAGGATGTTGCCTTCAAAGACACTGACTGATGTGGTGATAAATGCACAGGAGGCAAGTTCTCTAAAGAAAGATTTATGTTATTTATTTGTGCTAACATGACTGGTGAAACTGAAAAACTTGTGATTGGAAAATCAACATGTCCGAAGCCCTTCCAATGCCTGGATCGTAATTCCCTTCCAGTCAATTGGAGACCTAATAAAAAAGGCTGGATGAACAGCGCTATAATGAAGAGTGGCTTTGATCTTTTAATGGAAGAAAGAAAAGCTAAGATCATGTCATTTTTTCTTGGTCAATGCAACCTGTCATCCTAAGATTGATTTGTCTAATGTAAAGTTAACCTAACCCCCAACCAAACACAACTTCAATTACACAGCCAGTGGATCATGGTTTAATTTGTACACTTAAATCCTTCTATAGGAAGGTTGGACTTGTGCTAAAATCAACACCTGTACCAATGTTTCTTAGCTTGTTAAACAGATAAGCATCCCGATTGCTGTTAACTGGGTCCATCATGCCAAGAAGAAAATTTTCCCTGAAACAATGCAGAAGTGTTTCCGAAAAGCTGGTTTTCCTGCACAAGCAGCAGCGGATAAACAAGATGATTCAGAGGAAAATTTACATGAATTTTCAGATCTGTGTAAGCAAGGGAATCTGCCAGTTGAAGCTGAAGAAATAATTAACTTTGATAACAAACTTACTGCAAATGAAGACATTCAAAGTGCAAATGATATTGCTGCCGAAAAGAGCAGTTGTAAGGTAAAGGATGAAATGGATGACAACGAAGGCAACAAAAAAAGAGCTACAAATATGCACTTTTGAAAATGCTTTATCTATTATGAGTGACCTTCAGGAATTTAGAATATTCCAGAACTCCTTGAGTTGATTCAAGATGCAAAGAACATCAATCATACTTCTCTTGTGAAGAAGTTGTTTCAGTACACCTTGACTGACATGTGGAGACAGAGAAAGAAGGTAAGATTTTACTTCAATTATTCTATGTTAAGTTGAAATTACAGTAAAACAACACTTGAATCTATTTTTTAATTACAGACTTCTGTTTTAAATGTTTCTTTCATTGTAATCTTCTACCATCATATTATTTTTACTTTGTTTTATTAAAACACAGCCCTTTGTAAAAAGGAAACCTGTGATAACGGAAAAAATACACCAGAACAAACAAGTTCCATTTTAGGCAGGTTTCACTGTACCAAGTTTAGCATATAACAACTTTGCATTTTTGAATTATGCTGTACACATACACCCATGTACACACTCACATGCATGCATGTGTGTGTTTGTGTGTGTGTGTGTGCACAGATCTTTTTCTAATGCTGCTTTTCCTGTATTCAGGAGGTCTCAAAACATATTTTTGGCGAAATCCTGGTATTGAATCTTTGGGTGGAATACAATTCTTATTCTACCTACTATGTACATTGTACATATGTGGTCAAGAAAATAAAAACACTTAAGTAATATAGTAGTGAAGTTTTATAAAACATGTTTGCTGTTACTTTTATGGAAAGAGCTTAATATTTTCAGAACATTCTCTTTACTAGAATTTTATAACAGTCATGTATTAAGATATTTTCAGGTATATACATCTGTTATATTAAACAACTATGATCATAAGCTAGATACCCTAAAGGGAAGATCACTGGAAGATGTGTCATATTGTCACTATTTGCTGGTGTGTCTAAAGGTAAGCTACAAAAAGGTGGGTTTTATTTAAAACATTTGATGTGTTCCTTTTACATGACTTTCTCTGGCTGTTCCACAAACAAACTTTCCTTACAAAATAAATGTAAATGGAGTTTTATTTATGGATGCTGTTTAACTGCTATGGTTCTCAGCATCCCATTCCATACTGGGCGTGAAATACCACTGAATTTTGCTCAGAGGCCTCTCTATCAAACTTGAGGTTCTTTTACGTGCTGTAAATCTACGACACAGGACCAACGGCTTTACTTCCCTCCCGAAGGAAGCCATGCTAAGGATTTTTATGCCCTAAAAATACATTGTCCTCCGCCGGGTTGAGCCCATGACCTTGGGTATATCAAGCTAGCATGAAGGGTGACTTTTCCTTACAAAAGATTATTCTTTTATCTACTTTATGCTAATCAAGGTAAACATTGCAAGAATTGGTCTTATTACTTGCTTCTTTGCAAGTAGGAGGTAATAAGGGAATATGCTAGATAAAAGTGATAGTCAGATATTTTAAAAACTGTTAGCTAAGAGAAACAATTGAAATTTGGTTCTTTCTACTTGCTAGGGGTAAACAAAAGAGAGACGAAAAGAAAGATATCTCTCGATTGAGAAAAAATTAAGTATCTTAAAACTGAAACCAATAACTCTGAATATCTTGAAAATGGTTAACTCTACAAAAAAGTGCGCGACATAAATTGTCTGTTTTAATGAGATTTTCATTTTATGTGGGGTAAGCTTTTGGCTATCTCTTATGATTTACCAGTTAAACAAAAGTCATCTAGAATGAAGAGGTCTTCAGAGGTATTCCCAGAAAATTCAAGGTATATATTTGTTTGTCAGGAAAATATCTTGAACGTATGACATTTTTATAAAAATTGTTAGAGCCATTTTTGAGAAAATCAAAATTTTTGTATAATATTCCATGTAAAGGAATATACACACCCACTCACACACACACACACACACAGACTGATGGACATGTTTCTAAAAAACACTTTTTATATACAGGGGTCTCAAAACATGTATTTCCAGCGAAATCTTGATATCACATTTTTGGTTAGAATATAATATCTTCTCTAACCACTATGTATATTGTACATATGGTTTAGGAAGTACAAAACCTCCTGGGTTTTTTGGAATTTGTTTACCTTGCTACAGCCTTGATGACAAACATATTTAAACACAAGTCAGTGTAGCAAAGCCATAGCTTTCATTGATGTGATGCTGTTGATTAAATGTGCATGCAAAACATTTGTAATATACTCAAAATAATAGTTTGCCTACTGATATAATGATATATTTTGATGGTGTGGGGATAGTAAGTCTGCCTCACACTTCTTGTCGCGAGTTTCACTTTTGGCCAGGGTAAATTGCCTGGGTAAGATGTTTACCAAAGTTTTCTCTTATCCTAAACAGATGAATGTCAATTAACTCTTAAGTTATATAGAACCGCTCATTTTAGCATAATTTCACCAGTTTTATTCATTCATCATCCAATCCAACTACGTTGTTAAAGGACGTGAAACAATAAAAAATAATAATAAAAATAAATACAATTATAATACAACAGCTAATACAAAATTTTATTACATAATGTATCTTTTCCCACATTTTTTACTTTCTACTGCAGAAAGGAAGGGTGAGAGGAAGAAATGGAAGTGCAGCTTATACAGGTTGGGCAAATTTATCATATAGCTCAAGAAAAAATGATTTAATGTTTGCTTCTGCTACCTAATCTATCAGAAGAAAAAGAAATGATGAAAGATACAATCTTTTATACTTTGGTAGAAAATAACTAATTTGAACAGATTTATACATACCAATGAAACAGTTATCTTGAAAGCTGGAATTTCAGTCATGCTTATTATCTCTAACAGAAATAAAAAAATGTGTACCATAGGCAAGAAAGTAATGCATCATATAGCTAGATATAATATCATTAAAAAACCCAGTTATCTGATATAACATTAGTCAAGAGAATTTTTTTTTCTTCTTTTCTTGCAGTTATTTTTCCACATTAACAACTTTAAATATTTAAAAATATTTCACTTATTATTTCTCTACATTTCCAATGATTTAATTTAACTGTTGAGTGCTAAAAGTTTGCTAATTATCTTCATTATGTTGATTATATAATATTTCACCTGGGAGAATTTTATGGATTATTTTTATAATGAAAAGCATACTTATTTGTGTATATTTTTATGAAGGTGACAATGTGGAAACTAGATGTAAATTCTTTTGCCTCAATTGCTCTATAGATACACAGTTATAATCACCAAATGCTGTTACTTTCATTTCAGGAAAAAACAATTATGGTAGTAAGCATTTTAAATAACAAATCCTCTAGTGTTTTGAACATTTCAAAAAAGGTTTATGACATGAAAAGTTCTCAAGTAAAGGAATAAATATGACTAACTTAAAAACCTATTTAGAACTTATGATCTATATTAAAAATATACACACTGTCACATACTACAGTAAAACTTCCTTTTAAGTAATAATCTGCAGTGTAAATTTCAACATCAAACACAAAGTAAACCAGTTGGAAAGTTCCAGAGTAATCCTTAAAATATTTACCATTATTTTGTAACATAAGAGAACCACAAAACATAATTTCTGCAGCAGCCAGAAGAGGGTTAACTGCCTTTGTGGAATTGTGTTGATATTTTTTCTCGTTTACGAACAATTAAATTATGTATTTTATGACAATGTTTTCTCATATCTACTTGCTGTGCAAATCCTCGCCCACACACTTCACAAACATAAGGCTTTTCTCCTGTATGAGTACGCACATGTACAAGAAGTGTATCTCTGCGTCGAAATGATTTGTCACAGTGAGGACATGGAAAAGGGCGTATTCCAGTGTGAACAGAGGTATGGTTTACAAGAGCAGAGCGTTGAGTGAAAGAACGTCCACACAGCTCACATGAATATGGTCGCTCACCTGTATGAATGCGCATATGTAACTCACGATATTGTTTTGTAGAGAGTACTCTTCCACACACTTTACAAGGGTATTTAGTCCTTTTACAGCTTTCTTCTTGTGTTACATGCATTACTCGACGATGATACTGTACAGATTTATAAGTAAGGAAAGTTATTCCACAGACTTCACAGCTCAATGGTCGTTCTTCATGTGTCTCCATGTGAGCTTCTTGGTTTTGCTTTGAAGAGAGCTCTTTTTCACATATTTCACACTGATAAGTATTTTTCTTCTTAAAAAGCCTATGTTTTTCATGGACAGTGCGACGATGAGTGTGAAGTGAACCATTTGTGCGAAATGTTCGTCCACATTGTTCGCAAATATAAGGTCGTTCTCCTGTATGAGTCCGCTCATGAACTGCAAGACGCCTTGGGGTTGTGAATTCTTTCTTACAAATATCACATGTAAAGCTGCGGGATTCTTTCTGCTTTCCTCGTCCTGCTGGAAATATTCCATGAACCTCCTGTTCATGAGACAGCAAGTTGCGGTAAGTCTTATACCCTGAAACACATATCTTACAGATGTAAGGACGCTGTTCTGAGTGACATTCTTGGTGCATTTTCAGCTTATACTCAAGTATAAAACGCTTTCCGCATATTTCACATACAAACTTCTTTTCTCTATGATTCAGAATATGTCTTCGAAGGCTGTAAAGTGAAGAACAGTTTACCCAGCAAATTTTGCAAATATACTGCTTTGCATTTACCTCTGCAATTGTAGCATGAACTCTTCTCTGATGGCATTGCAGATTGTTTGCTGAATTGAACATTTTGCCGCATGTATGACACAAACATTTAAGAGACTGCAGGCCACAGTTATTGCTAGTACAATGTAATTGAAGCTTGCTTTTTGAAGTGAATAAGCTATCACATCCATAACATCTGTACTCTATGTACTCTTTATGCTGGCATTTATGGTGATACTTTAGCACAGTCAAGGATTCAAATTTTTCATCACAGAGTTTGCAGTGATGAATTTCAGGCTTTTGCTTCTTTCTACTTACTAGTACATATGAGTGGTCTAACAGACATGCAGTTAAAGTATCATTACTATCAGTTTCACTTTTTTTTTCCTCCATTTCAAAAATTTCTTGTGTTGAAAGATCATCATATGGCCCATAAAGGCTCAAAATTTCATTGCTGTTCTCTTCTGAAAGCAGTTGCAATGCTTTTACTGGTATCTCTGATCTACACCACCTGTAAAAAAAGTTAATTTTTTCATTACTCCCCAGGAGACGATTACTGTTTCAGAAAATGGAATTTTTAGCATTTTAACATAAGATCAATTACCTTTTAATCACAACTGCAAACCATTTATGGGCATTTGTACCAGAGAAGAAAGAAACTAGAACCCACCACCTTTCAAGTTTACCTTTCATTATAGAAGTGACTACCTAAGATATTGTTATGACTTTATAATGCTTAAATGTCTTTCAAATTTCATTTTTTGAGAAGTTCTGATTAAGCTGGCCTCTAACTTGCAGACATCAACCATGCAGAAATCTTTATTTCTTTATAATATGCTTTCTAATACAAGTAAATATCATAAGAGTCTAAAGCACTCCATGGCTAATTTTGAGATTTTCACTTTATTCGTATCAATGTTTATTTTTTCATCTGTTAAGATGTATTATGAACAAATATAAGAAATTTGAGTAAAAATTTGTACTTTACAATCATCAAAGTTCTTCACTCATCTCTGTGCTTTTGGAGCCTTATGATGCAAAACATCTTATTTCTTTAATTTTCAAGGAGAAAAGATACATATTTTGTAACATAAAAACGTAAATTTCAAATGTTGATATAACATTTACAAACTTATACCACATTTAAAAATGGGTAGTTGGCTAACATATATCCTATATAATACCTTAAAGTTTTCTGTGCAGTCTACCACATTATGCTCATTCACTCTATATAGGTTTTCTCAACATGGTTTCAAAATCAGGGGAGGTCTGGGACTACATGGTAACTTCAAAAGGATAGTCTCAACAAGTGTGTATCATATAAAGAAACAGGTTTGTCAGATATCACTGTTTGTTGTGAACATTTTTTTCTTTAATGAAACCAAGGGATAAGAAGATTGACTGCACCAGGAATTGAAGTAACAAACAGAGATTGTTACAAATTTTTCTATTTCTTGCCAACAATCGCTCCAAAATAAAAATATTATGGTAAATTGTTAAATTTCAAATTGCGTTGGTTGTATGTGAAACAATCTCATGATGCATTACATGCTAATAACCTAAAATTGGGTGTATTTTGAAGACATCCATTTCAAATGTATAGCATAGTTTCTACACTTAGTTATTAGAAGTAAGCACCATCCTCATAAAAATTTAGTTTCAAGTACAAATTGCTAGAATAACTGACATGATTAGAATAAAAAGTCTCCAACATTATGATTTTTAAAAAGGGAAAGTTTTAATATATCATAATAACATAATAAGCCAGTAATATATGTGTCTATATATGTATAATCTTATCTGTATGTGTACACTGTAACTAACTACACTCTGTGGCTGTAAGCACCACGCATATATGAATGGCTCACTTCAGAAGTAATAGGTGATTGTTGGTGTATCTTAATGGAAATGTATGATATTGGTGAGTTCTTGCATTGTTACACCTGAGTGAGTTTATGATACTGCAGGTTGCACGTGTGACTCTTTCTGGAAGTTTCCTGCTAAGTGGTCAACAGATATAAAAAGGAGAATGAACCACGCAGATTGTAAAATTTTCAAGTGGGGTTGCATAACATGTAACAGTTGGGTTCAGTTTTTATGGGGAAATTAATTGTGTGCACTAATAGATGCTGCTGCCATAGCAGCAAACATCAAAAGGAAACTATACAACAAAATTGTTGCAGAAGCATTGAAGAAAGACAATAATTTGTAAACAGAGTTTAATTTGTAATCAACGAAAAAATAAAGAGCTGCTTGTTAGAGCAATAAAGACAATTTTGTTAGACTGGTGTCGGAAGTGGGATTAACATCATTAACAATGGATATGACAATTTTACATGTCATAATCAAAAAATGAAATCTAGATTGGAAAAAATAGCCAAAATGTAACTCGGAACATATGAAATGAAATTATGAACAGAGAAGACGATGAAAGAGAAGATGGAATCCAGAATGGAGAACATGAGAACTGAGATGGGATTGGGAATTGAGAACGTGAGAACCAAGATAGCAACTGCGAAGTTATGATGGAGAAGATGAGAAATGAGATATGGAAAAAATTGATTGGTCATGATAAGACCTTGTAGTCGAAATGAATAATTAGAAAAAAAAATTGATGAACAACTAGCAGGCATTAAGATCCTGGAAAATTTTGGGGAAAAGGTGGAAGAGCTTGGTGCAATGAAAGGCCATAACCAATGACATAATGCCCTAGAGGGGAGATTCTATGGAAGCGCCAAAGAACTGAACATTGCAATGGAAAAGATGTTAGATGGAAGGCAGAAAGACTTACAGGTCAAGACAACAGGATGCCAAATAACATCCGCACACATCAAGCCACCCATGTTCGATGAAACACTTTCCAAGTCTAACGCTGACAGCTTGCCGCTGTTGCCACCCACAACCGATGATCAGCAGAAGAGCAAGCCGGACAACTGACAGCAAGACTCCAAAGATGGCCAGCAGAAATACTGAATGCGATTTTGATGTCTAGATATATGGGAGGCCCTCGAAAACTGCTTCGGGAACCATTGCCTAGCTGAAGCTTCCCACAGTCAGCATAAATCAAGGCTGCAATGGCCAGTGGAGATGATACAAAAGTTTGCCATGGCTATTGTAAAGCTGGTGAGCCAAGACCTGGTGAAACTACCACTTAGTTACATGTCCCAGGAAGCCGCCTACTCCTTCTTCGGTGGTGTGCACTGAGATAAGGCGCCTGATTCTTGGCGATAAGACGATCCTGAAAAGTTTAAGGTAGGACTGAGGATGCAGGTTCTTCTTCACCAAGACTTCAGGGCAACACCAAGGGATGTTGGGCTCTTCAATGATTCCCCTAGATCTCGTGCCTTCCAGCATGTCATGTACCTCCACCTGTTTTGCCAGAACAACATGTTTTGGTATTTATTGGATAGATCGGGGTTTCTGGTGTCGATGTTGGTCAGTGTGATGATAATCGCTGTTTCCCTATGAAGACAGACTGGTATCAGTTTAATAGCTGCCAGACCCTCTCCAATTGTGAATTTGTCAGATGATCATCTACCCTCTTCAGCAAGTCTTTCAGTCAGGGCCGTAGATATTGTAACTGTGCTGGCTGTTCATTGCATGGTGATACACTTGCTACTAGCTCACACTTCCCTAATTTTGTTCCAACTTAGATGACCTGGTCAGTATCCAAAGAGTTTAGCAACCTCATGAGCACTTCCTCTCGACTAGGCAATAATGCCTGGGCAACAAATAATCCATTCAATGATGTTTTTCCATCCAATACAAGGTTCCTTGACTGTTGGTCCTCCAGGTGGCCTTAACTACCACCAAGAGCTAGGCTCTTGCGTGGACTACAGGAAGTCTAGACCTACCATCTAGGGTATCCACGGACCCGGAGAAGGCTGAAGCAGTGAGAGATTGGCTTTACAAAAGAAAAACGAGAGCACATGTGGCTATTGCAACCAGTTTGTCAGAGGTTTATCCAACATCGCGAAACCCCTCACTTGTCTGACAGAAGAGCGGCAGGTTTATTTGTGGTCAGAAAAAGCAGAGTGCACGTTACAGAACCTAAATCAGCACTGTGCTGTGCAGTTTTAGAATTTGCACAATTTGGTAGTCTCTTGATTAAGGACGACACCAGCGACAGCGGATTGGAGAATTTTCTATCCCAGGTCCAGGATGAGCAGAGGGAGGTTATACCTACCACAGAGAACACTCTCCAAGTGAGAAAATATTTTGTTATATTTTGTTACCTGGCTTAATTGTACCAAGTTTGAGGAGAAAGAGCATGTGGCAGCTGTCATGTAATTTTGGTGTTGTCTGCAGCTGGATAGGATAGTGCAGGTCTGAAGACATTGCTGGCAGACATTGACTTGGCGCCACTCCTGAGAGAAAGTAGACCAAGCTGGGAGGGTACTGCATCTGGGAGTGGTATGTACAAGCCATACTGGGAGCAATGGAGACTGAAGAACAAGGAAGGAGTACTATTCAATGCTGCAAAGGAATCACTTGATAGAAAGCAGCTGATCCTCCCTTGGATTAAGGTCACAGAAGTCCTTAGGAAGCTACATGCAGGGACTTCTAGAAGGCATTTAAGACCCAAACAAAACATCGACAAACTCCAACAACGGTACTACTGGCTAAGACTAAGGGTAGATATGGAGGGTTAGTGCTACCAATGTCATGTTTAAGCGGCAAGTTGCATTACACTACTTTTGCATTTATTTGTCTATATCTGTGTATGTGAGTGAGAGAGAGGTGAGTGAAGGAGTGAGAGAGAAGGAATTCTCAAAAAAAGTATCACACTCTGACCTCACTACTTTAAAAATGATTTACTTTGAACATGTTTCAAAGTAAGTCTTTTTAAAATAGTGAGATTGGTGTTATCCAGTTTTTTTTTCCTTCTGAACAAAGACAATTTTATATGTATACATTACTTTATTGGTCTGGAAAAATTAAAATTTTAGTATATAAACTTTTAGATGATCAATGAATGATCCTTAATTTCTAATGTATCATGCCCTGGTAAACATTTATGACTAGGTTGGCTTAATTTTCAGAAAAGAACTTGCGTGCAAGAATTCTAATTTATGGCAATTATTTGGTGACCATTATATATTAAACATTTTCCAGATATGAAAACAGGTATACACAACAGCTCCACATAAACTTGGCCAGACCAAGACCTTCCTGTTTACAGTTCATCACAAAATCTTACACAGTTTGTACAATAATAGGAATGGTAGTGATATATGGATAGGGCAGAAAAACATAAAATAGCATACTGCGGGCCTGTTATATGAACTTGGAATAAATCACTACTAGACATTATTAAATGATTAGGTGCTAAATTGTGTTGTATGACACCAGCATAGAGCCTGTCAGGGGAATAAACATGAAACAGCTGACAAGGAGACAGATAAAATAGTTACTACTTAAATCATCACAATATACTTAGATTAACTGCAAAAACATCTAGAATGGAAACAGCGAAGTTAAACACAGTGCAGCATAGTAATTCAACTGTACAATGTGCAAAGAGTGAGGTTAAGTTTTATTGATGAAATACATGACTGGTTACTTCATAAGTTACAAAAACATCATTTAAAGTGATACATAGCCACAAGTGTGACAATCTGTGTGACATTAAAATTTTAGAGGATGTTTGTAAGTTTTACATTGGCTAGCTAATGACTACACAAGCCTCACAATGGTGTTGGCAATGACCAGATTAGTAGAGGTCTTCAGAGCCCATATGTAATTAAAGATTAAGTTTAAGTTGTTTAAGAACAAATTCACATTTGTGCATGTTATTCAATGTACATTTATCCCATTAGAAACAGTTTTGGATGAAGAGAGAGCCCTGTCAGAAAAAATTAATGCTAGATTGAATTGAATCCCTTTGGTTGAGAATTTCCAGCTGTGCATTGCCTTCAGCAAAGTTCGACATATAATGGCAATGGTTTAATTTGATGGTTTAATGTCTTAATCGACATAGCATACCAATATTTCTGTTGGTTAATAATACCTGTTTAGCAACTTGTTTAGGTGCTTGATCTCAGTGGAACACCTCCAATATATCTTAAGTCAACACTGACCTTGACAGCAGCTAAAATATAATTTTCAAAATTCAAATCAAAAGATATTTTAAAGAAAAATGTAAATGACAGACTCCAGGTTAAGTGGTTAGCTGTTTTGAGCACAGAAAATGAAAGATACAATCAACTCATATAATATGAGCTCAAGAAACACTTTGCACATAAAGTAAGGCTACACATTCCCATTCTATAGCAAAAAGTCATAGGTTAGTAATTGTATTTTGTACAATGTAGTTGTAAATTCAATATAGCTTCCAAACGAGCTTGTGAGCATTCATAATTATTTCACGGTACTGTAAATGGTTAAAATAAGAAAAGGTAATAAATAGTTTACGAGCAGCTGATTGTGAAAATAATACAAACTGGCATATAAATTTCAGTAAAACAAAGCATTGACTACATACAAGTTGGTCTTGAATGACTCACAACATAGCCAACATACAAATAGCAATCTAAGCAACGAAATTGCACCATACAACTCATCATCACATTTATACCTTGAATACAGTATT
The DNA here is from genome assembly GCA_030762935.1 of Hymenopus coronatus. NCBI lineage: Eukaryota > Metazoa > Arthropoda > Insecta > Mantodea > Hymenopodidae > Hymenopus > Hymenopus coronatus. The sequence goes on from CM060882.1 coordinate 66,602,716, forward strand.
CAAAGAATTTCAAGATCATTTCAAGTTTGTATAACTGGTCCTTAGGATATTTAAAAATGACTGGAATTTATTAGAAGACAAGGAATATAGAATATAATCAAATTAGAGCTATTCCTCCCCAATTTCTTCACTTTTGCTATTGTTTCAGCAGTTCTGTATTGGTATATTAAAGGATTCTTGGAACAAGGCCTCCCACTGTATTTCGACTCAGTAATGAATGAGGTTTCCTTTCTGGAGTCTTGAGCAAGAATATAACTCATCCACAATGACCAGATGCTCAAACAGCCCTGCTGGATCTGCACCACAGAATAGAGAGTATACAGAAAGGAAACTTTTGATGTGCATGTAGCCAAACTCTGCACTAGATACTATATTGGGACCTAGAAAACGCAAAGCGAAAGCTGTTTGTTACATACGATTTTAAGCAAATTATAACATTTAACATAATAAACCACCAACATATGTAATAATAAAAAATCTGATGTGTTCCAATCACATGACTTTCTCTACAGTTCTGCAATCAATTATTTTTAAAAAGCTTATGCTTCTATTTATTTCTGATAATCGAGAAAAAATTAGCAGAAATAGTCTAATTACTTGCTTCCTTGTAAGTAGAAGCGAAATAAGGTAGTACCATAGGTTAAAGTGATAGTCAAAAGCTGGTTGCTATGGGACTGAAGTTCCTTTGTTTGTATGGACACGAGTTCACAAAGTCCTTTATGAGAAAAGTATAAGTTTTTTATAGCTGAAACCAAAAACAAGGAATATCTCAAAAACAATCAACTCCAAGAAAAAATGTCATAACATAAATTGTGTGTTTTAAAGTGCTTTACATTTGTTGTTTGGTAAGTTTTTGTCCATCTCTTACAGTTTAGCAGTTATGCAAAATTCCATATAATTGACCCAGAACAAAATAGTCTTCAGAGGCTATTCCCAGAAAATTCAAAATATACATTTTATTTGTCAGGTGAATATCTTTAATATATGATATTTTAATCAAAATTGTTAGAGCCATTTTTTAGAAAATAAAAATTTTCGAAAAAAGTTCCATGTAAAGGGTAGTTTGGTATTTTACCAACTTTTCGTTTTTGAGTTATCGCATTCACAGACACACACACATGTACCTTTTTCTGAAAATACTTTTTGTTTTGTTTTAGGGGACCCTAAAATATATATTTCCAGTGAAATTTTGGTGGAGTGCAGTACCTTCTTTATACACTATGTACATAGTACATATAGAGAAAGCAAAAATCTGATGTGTAGCATAAACATGACTTTCTCTGCCTGCTCTCCTATAAACTATTTGTACGGCAGCTTATTCTTCTGTTTCTTATTAATACAGAAACATTTTAATTGCACATTTCGTTATAGCTATAAGCGATAGTTAAATGTTTTCGATGCTAGCTGATGTGTGATGCTGTGAAATCCAATTATATTTGCACGAACATGAAAAATATGACGTATTCCATTCATATGACTTTCTCTACATCGCTGTAACAAAATTTTGTTAAAATGCATGTTCTTCTATCCACTTTATGATAATCAAGATAAACATTAGCAGAAATTGTCTTAATTACTTGCTTCCTTGTAAGTTGAAGGAAAATAAGGGAATACACTAGGCTAAAACGATGGTCAAATCTTTTAAAAACTGGTTGTCATGTGGATGAAATAAGTTTCTACACAGGGCCAGGAATTTATAACTTTCCATCTGAGAAAAGTTTAAATATTTTAAATCTGAAACAAATAAAAAGGAATATCTCAGAAATCATCAATTGAACGGAAAAAAAAAAAAAACGTATTTGACATAAATTGTGTGTAATAACATGATCTACATTTTTTGATTAGTTATGTCTATCTCTTACGGTTTACCAGTTACACAAAATTCAGCAAAATTCATTCAGAATAAAGAGTTTTTATAGGCTATTCCCAGAAAATTCAAGATACACATTTTATTCTCCATGTAAATATCTTTAATATACGGTATTTTAATCAAAATAGTTTGATCAATTTTTGTGAAAATCAAAATTTTCGAAATTTTTTCCATCTAAAGGGTAGTTTTGGGTGATTTTTTTGCTTCTCAAAATTTGTGTCGCATCCCTGGAAGATGCTAAACTATTTGGTACCTTACCGACTTTTTGTTTTTGAGTTATCGTGTACACACGCATGCACACGCGCGCACCCACCCGCCTGCCCGCCCACACCCACACCCACACAGACCTTTAGGTAAAAAAAAATTTTTTTGATACAGGAGACCTAAAAACATACATTTCCAGTGAAATCTCGGCATCAAATTTTTGGGTGAAATGCACTACCTTCTCTATACACTATGTACATAGTGAGTGTAGAGAAAGTAAAAAAAATGTGATGTGTTCCATTCACATGACTTTCCCTACATCTTTGCAACAAATTATTGTTAAAAAGATTATGCTTCTATTTACTTCATGCTAATCAAGAACAAATTAGCAGAACCATAGGATAAAATAAGTCAAAAGCTAGTTGCTATAATACTGAATTTCCTTTGTATAGACAGGAGTTGACAGATTCCTGTATGGGAAAAGTATACGTTTTTTAAAGGTGAAATAAAAAAACAGGGAATATCTATTTAAAAAAAACAACAGAAAATTCAAGATATACATTTTATTTGTTAGGTAAATATCTTTGATATAAAATATTTTAATCAAAATTGTCAGAGCCATTTTTGAGAAAATCAAAATTTTCAAAAAAAAGTTCCATATAAAGGGTAGTTTGGAGTGGGGGGATTTTTCTCAAAGTCTTTGTGTTGTATCCCTGGAAGATATTGAACTTAAGTGCCAATTTTAATATTTTATCTACTTTTGTTTTTGAGTTATCGTGTTCACAGACACATGGACATACACACACCAACCTTTTTCTGAAAATGCTTTTTCTGGTTACAGGGAACCCTAAAACATATATTTCCAGTGACATCTGGGTATCAAATTTTTGGGTGAAGTGCAATACTTTCTCCATTCATTATGCACATAGTACGTCTAGAGAAAATAAAAAAGGATGGCAAATACTTAAATAAAAACTGCACAATGTGCAAATTTTTTTTCACCTTTAAAAACTTACCTTTCTCATTCAGAAATTTGTCAACTCGTCTCCATACAAACAAAGGAACTTCAGTCACAGAGCAACCAGCTTTTGACTATCACTTCAACCTATAGTACTCCCTTATTTCGCTTCTACTAACAAGGAAGCAATAATTAGAGTATTTCTGCCAATTTTTTCTCGATTAGCATGAAGTAAATAGAAGCATAAGCTTTTTAACAATAATTTGCTGTAGAGAAAGTCATGTGAATGGAACAAATCAGATTTATAGTAAATCTGCTCTCCTGTAAACCACATCCATTTCTTAGCACTGGAAAGAAATATTTAAAACTTAACCCAAACGTTTGTCAAGTCACTCATTTTGTTGTGTTTTTCTCTCATTCAATTAGACATTAGCCTACAATAATTTATACGTAATATATTCTGATTAAGAAAGCCAAGTCCTAGTAAGCTGTAAATATAATGTTCACTCACTGTTCATCTTTCGGAAAGCTGAAAAAGCTTATGTCCTTATTTATATTTGAATTATTTCTGCAGTTAGGTGCTGGGCACCAATGAACGCCTTTTCTCTTACTACTGCTCATTATAAGAGCAGTAAAACTTTAACAGTAAATAAATATTGTTACTTGTACAGTGTATAGTATAACTGTTAGGAAGAATATAAGCTCAGCAGCTAAAACACACAATTAATAACCTTAATAAACTGTATATTATGAGGTGCATAACTTCAATACCGCTGTTTACTGTGTCCCAATATGGCAGAATTTGCGCATGTGCACTGAATTTTGGCATACGGATTTCAGTAGAGTTTCCTTTCTGTAGACTCTCTTTTCTGTGTCTGCACTGTGCAGTAACAATTGTTGGCACTCCCCACAAATCTGTTTCTAAGCAATGTTAAGGGAATGCACACATTGTGCACCCATCTTTCTAATCTCCAAATCCTCATGAATAATGGTGCAAAGGATTCCCCATTAGAGACCTATTTTATTCTGTAGTTCATAAAAAATGATTTGCTTTTCCCCATTATCAAATCAGATTGTAATTGAATGGCGACTCCATGTGCTGTTGCTGGATGCTCAGTGTTTTTACAATTTTTGGCATAGTTTGTATTGTCTTTCAACTGTGATATCCAACAAAGCATAAGCAGCCACTCCTTCCCTCCATGGAAACCACACTGTCCATTGTTGCTCCACTAATGATATCCTTAAACACCACCATTGTTGCTCATGATTGTTCATGGATCACAAACTCGAGTATACCACTGCAAATGATCAATATCTGGAACGTAACACCACCGTCTGGTGGCAACAGGCAGTACTAAAATGTATCTTAATGATGTCTCAGGAAGTCAGTCAGGTGCAGGTCTACTCTCTAAGTTTTTGACGACCCACTCTATTATCATCTTCAGGGAAACTAGAGGCAAGGTGCTCAGATGTCAGTGTTTGTACCCAACTGGCTAGGAGTCAGGCAATTGCCTCAGATGTTACTATTGCTCTGCAAAAGTCAATGAGCTTAGAGGAGGGTGAGGCAGGTACTTTCTGATTACTGCCAGTTGGTTCTTGCTTATTTGAAGCCCATCCTTATTGTATTATTTTTATTGGGTTTGATGTCTGTATAAGGCTTATGTTTTTACTCTGTCATAGTAATTTGTGGACTTTCTATGATCTCTGTAGATTTGTAATTGATTTTAACACCATTATTGTAGCCATGTTGTGCCACAACTGATTTTTCTGGATAGCACGGCCTGATGCAGCATCAAAGTTCTTTAATCTGCTCTTCTATAGTCCTTTCAGTCTCCAAACACGTCTTCTCTGCCCATTACAGGTGTCATGGTAGAGGTGCAGCACTAGTGGGTGGGATGTGGTTAGTGCTCTGAATCCCTCCCGGCCAGTTAATGCAGTCTACACAACCTGGAGCTACTATTTTTTCCTCAAGTAGCTCAATTGACCCCACAAGGACCTCACGAGACTGAGTGCACCCTGGACCAGGTCTCCTAATGGGAGAAAATCCCCATGCTGGTACTTTGAATTGAACCCTGCTCCCCTGCTTAATAAGCAGCTTTCCAGTCTGGACAATATATATTTTACCATATTCACAAGGGATTTTATAGACAACGGCAGTATGGATACTTAAGGTGTCTTTAGCTGAGCCAAGGTTTCTTGATTTTGACAGGAGACTTAAAGACTACTCTAATGCTACTGTGTGGCTGGAATCCACAAAATCCCTTGAAAGAGTGCTAAAATATACATGGCCAGACTGGAAGAACTATAGAAGATAAGATTAAAGAACATCAACACTGCACCAGGCTGAGGTACCTGGAAAAGTCAGTTGTGGTATGTGCCTACAATACTGATCACAAAATTAATTTCAAATCTACAGAGATAGAAAAGTTCAGCAATTAATATGACACAGTAATAAAAAGAACCCATATACATCAAAACCAACAAAAATAATCATTCACATATCTTTCTTTAGCTGTTCCATGTACAAACTATTCTTACAAAACATTATTCTTTTATCTACATCATACTAATCTGGATAAACATTAGCAGAATTGGTCTTCTTACTTGATTCCTTGTAAATAGTACAAGGGAAATAAGGGAATATATTAGGTTAAAGCAATAGTCAAATTTTTTAAAAGCTGGTCACTATGTGAAACAACTGAGGTTTGGTTCACTTTGCATGACCCCATTTGAGAAAAGTTGGTTTAAAATTAAAACCAATTAACAAAGAATATCTTCGAAAATGGTCAACTATTTATGAAAAACATATAAGATATAAAGAATGTTTTTAAAGAGATCTATATTTTTTGTGTAGCACATTTTTGCCTATCTCTTACAGCTTAACTGTTATGCAAAATTCTGAAAAATCATCTGGTATAAAAAGGTCTTTAGAGGTTATTCCCAGAAAATTCAAAATATGTATTTAATTTTTGTTGTTAATTGTCAGTATTTTAATTAAAATTGTTAGAGCCAGTTTTGAGAAAAACATAATTTTCAAAAATTTTTCCATGTAAAGGATAGATTGTGGTGGGGGATTTTCTTTAAAATCTTTGTGTCGTATTCTTGGAATTTAAACATAAATACCAAGTTTGATATTTAACAGTCTTTTCGTTTTTGAGCTAATGTTGTCCACAGGCACGCATGCACACACTCACACACAAATGGATCTTTTTCTAGAAATGCTTTTTTCGTTCTCAGGAACCCTCAAAACAGATTTTTTCTGTGAAATATTGATATCAAATTTGTAGTGGAATACAATACCTTCTCTAGAAACTATGTACATTGTATGTAGATATGTGCTAGAGAAAGTAATAACTTCAATAAAGATGAACTTCAAATAAGGAAGAACTGGCTGCTAGTAATCAGAAAGTACAAGGGATGTTCAATGAAGACTGGCACTAATGCTCATACAACAATATCTTGTAAAAAAATCTGATGTGTACCATTCACATGACTTTCTCCATGTCCCTGCAACAAATAATTTTTAAAAAGCTTATACCTCTATTTACTTTATGCTAATCAGAAAAAAATAGTAAAAATAGTCTAATTACTCGCTTCCTTGTAAGTAGAAGCGAAATAAGGGACAACCATAGGTTAAAGTGATAGTCAAAAGCTGGTTGCTATGTCAATGAAGTTCCTTTGTCTATATGGATAGGAGTTGACAAGTTCCTGTATGAGAAAAGTACATGTTTTTCATAGCAGAAACAAAAAATAAGGAATGTCACAAAAACGACGAACTCCACGAAAAAAATGTATATAACATAAATTGTGTGTTTTAATGTGCTCTATATTTTTTGTGTAGTAAGTTTTTGTACATCTCTTACGGTTTAGCAGTTATTCAAAATTTAGTAAAATTCATCCAGAATAAACTACTCTTCAGAGGCTATTCCCAGAAAATTCAAGATATACATTTTATTTGTCGGGTAAATATCTTTAATATATGAAATTTTAATCAAAATCGTTAGAGCCATTTTTGAGAAAATCAAAATTTTTGAAAAAAATTTCATATAAAGGGTAGTTGGAGGTGGGGGGATTTTTCTCAAAATCTTCGTGTCACATCCCTGGAAGATACTAAACTTAAATACCAAGTTTGGTATTTTACCTACTTTTCGTTTTTGAGTTATCGTGTTCACAGACACACGGATACACACACACACACACAGACCTTTTTGTGAAATAGCTTTTTTTGGATATTGGGGACCCTAAAACATATATTTCCGGTGAAATCTCGGTATCGAATTTTTGGTGGAGTGCAATACTTTCTCTATACACTATGTACATAGTGCGTATGGAGAAAGTAAAAATCACTGTTCCATGCAAGGAAAGCTCCACACACGGATCTGTAACAAAACATAAAATAACGGCCATTTCTTGCACCTCCTATTGGTGGTGTCAGGAAGACAAATTTTAATAAGGAAATCCTCAGACCTTCCAATGTAAAAAACGTCACAACTAGGAGAATACATCACACAGCAGCCTTGAAGATGGCTCCAACAAGAGGCTGAAACATTGATATAAGTAAGAAACAATGATGCAGCATCAATCAGAAGAGCCAGTGATACTATTAACGACACTGGCCGCAAAAGCCTACGAGAAAAATTCACTTCTAAAGCTTTCATTGCCTCTGTCTTGTATTCAAACCAAGTTCCTTTTTGGACGTCAGGTTAAGAAAAAAGTCACATGGTGCCAGGTCAGGACTATGAGGTACCATAGAGATGCATTTTTGTGCAAGTAACTTGATAACAGCATTAGTAACATGTGTCCTAGCATTGTCATGATGAAGCTTCAATTGTCTAATGAGGATCCTTCATTTTTTGGAGATGTGATCCTTTACCAATTATTTCAGGATCTTCTTATAGTAATTTATAGTGACTGAGTTGATTCTTGAAACTGTGAGAACATACATCACCCCTGGTAAAAACTGACAACTATGACCTTATTGGCTGACTTCTCTGCCATGCCTTTGTAGTGGGGGTTTACCTTGTTGCACCCATTCTGTGCTGCTCTGCTTCATCTCTGGGTCATAACAGTACATCCATGTTTCATCAGCAATGTAATGTTTTGCCACCAAGCATTACCCTCATCCTCAATACATTGTTTCCAACAGTGGCACACATCAATGCAAGCCTGCATTTTCTGTGGAGTAAGCAATTGTGCACACACCCTAGGGTATTTGCAAATGCTCTTTTAAAATTGTGTGAGTACTTCCAATTGATATCCCAAGGATAGGTTTGCAAGCTGTCTCACAAAGAGACAAGATGCATCTTAAAAAATGGCATGTTGTGCAGATTGTTGTTTCTGTAATGGCAGTAACACGTATTCAGCAGTTTCATGGACAATTTTGAAAGCATGATGCCAAAGGAAATATGCTCTATGAGATATCGCTGAGTCCCCATAAGCTCTCTTCACATTGTTGTAGGATTCTTCAGAGAGCACAAAACTTATATTCATGAAAATTAATCAAGACAATATTTAGAGTGAATTATGTATGTGTTCACTTTCACAAGCTGCCAACACTCAATTGACAGAGCTATTACTGTAAAATTTGTTGTCGTTAGCAGTTAGAGTGTGTAGTTCAACAGCGTCACAAGTAGGCACTTAATGGAAGGGGGAAAAAAATCTAATGCATTCCATTCACATGACTTTCTCTACATATCTGTACCAAATTATAGTTAAGAAGCTTGTTCTTCTATTTACTTCATGCCAATTGAGAAAAACATTAGCAGAAATGGTCTTATTACTTGCTTTATTATAAATAAAAGGGGAATAAGGGTATACAATAGGCTAAAGCGAGTCAAATCTTTTAAAAGCTGGATGCTACATAATTGAAATCCATTTCTTTGTATGACCAGCAGTTGACTAGTTCTTGTGTGAGAAAAGTTTAAGTATTTTAAAACTGAAACCAGAATATTTCGGAAACGGTCGACCCCACAACACAAATCTGATGTGTTCCATCCACATGACTTTCTCTACATCTCTGTAACAAATTATTAGTAAAAAGCATATTCTTCTAACTACTTCATGATAATCGATATGAACATTAGCAGAAAGTGTCCTTATTACTTGGTTCCTTGTAAGTAGAAGGGAAAAAATCTAATGTGTTCCATTTACATGTTATCCTCCAGCTGTTTGGTAAGCAAACCTGTTATTCAAAACTTTTGATTTAATCGTCCTGGAGTATTTTACGGACAATGTTCAGAAATCTGTGGAGCCAACCACAGATTTATACCTATTGTAACTAAATCCACTTCTGCCAATGACTTTTTCAACTGAATTTCTAGTTTATATGAAGAATAAACATCAGATGACTGAAAAGCAAGTAATGGTCTCTTAAACCACATTATAGTAATATAATGAAATCAAGATAATCAAGATAAACATAAGCAGAATTAGTCTTATTACTAGCTTCCTTGTAAGTAGAAGGGAAATAAGAAAATGCACAGGCTAAAGCAATAGTCTTGTCCTCTAAAAGCCAGTTGCTAGTGAAACAATTGAAATTCCAATCTCTTTGTTTGCCATGAATAAACAAATGAGAAATGAGAAAAAAGATGTCTTTCACTTTGAGAAATGTTTAAGTGGCTTAAAAGAGAAATCAATAATCCAGATTATCTTGAAAAACGGTTCAACCCTACTAAAATAATGTATATGACATAAATTGTGTCTTTTAATGAGATCTACATTTTTTGTGTAGTAAGTTTTTGTATCTCTCTTAAAGTTTGCCAGTTATATAAAAGTCATCCAGAAGAGGTCTTCAGAAGCTATTCCCAGAAAATTAAAGATATACATTTCATTTGCATAAAAATATCTTATACATAAGGTATTTTAATCAAAATAATTACATGCACACATACACATGGAACTTTTCCTAAAAATGCTTCTTTGGATTCAGAGGATCCCAACACATGTGAAATCTCAGTATCAAATTTTTGGGTGCATTACAATACCTTCTCTATACTCTATGTACATAGTACGTTTAGAGAAAGTTCACTGCAAATATTTATCGAACATCCCTCATATCTGCCTCACCTTCTTCAAAGCTCACTGGCTGGTACCGGACAATAGCAATGCATGAGGGAATCTCCCAGCTCCTAGATGACAGGTTATAAATACTGCTATCAAGCAGCCTAACACTAACCAGACTTGAATTCCAGAGAACACATTATTAACCAATGCTGGGAAAGCCTCAACTCTCTGACTATGGAGTATGTTGACACACATTGGCATGACACATTCTTCAAACTGATAGTTTTCCAGTTTTTGAATGCTCATAAGTTTTATAATCAAGTTATACACCACAAATAATTCACACTTTTTTGAGTCAATTTAATACACTTATGTTTCTCATAGCTTAACATCTCTTGGATATCCTTTACTACCAATTGAGATAAGCAAAGCTTAAGAATATTTAAGCCAACTCAAAAGAATGTAGACTATTGTTCTTCAGAGGAACATTTTCAATTAATGTCACTGTCTAGGCATGTGTTTCCAAACTTATGTTTCCCTGCAACCCTTATGTATGACTGTTTATGTGTGGCTTATGCTCATACAAGAATCTTCAGATTTAGAGAATTTGATGATACTAAAATTTTAAAACTACTTTGGCAAGCTATATTAGTTATTACAATTTCATAATAGTGACATAATAATGAATAGGCATTTAGAAATGTTTAATCATAACTGAATAAACACCCCTTAAAATTTGCTGGTTATGTATAACATGGTTCACACTATGTTTAATATATTGATTTTCCTGAATTTTCATGACTGTATTGAGAAAATTTTCCCTGACAAGCCAAATTTTTTATTGTTATTGTTTGTATACCTTATTGGAATTAATAAATGTCTAATTTTGTTTAATTTATTATTGTTAATCATCCTCCACCATAACCTCCCAATGTTCTCCTTGTTATTTTATGTGTTATATTTGCAGAAAAACATTACTTATCAACATTACAAATTAAGAATACAAGGACAATTGTTTGCAATGTGTCCTACCAACATAAAACATATTATGGTTATACCATGAAGTCATAATCACTGAACGTGTGTGCATGGCTTGCTTAGTAAGTCATAGTTGATTGATACAGCTGGGCCATTCCCTGTGTCAGACAGGGGCAACAAATATTTGTTGGTTGCCATGAATTATTTCACCAAGTAGCCAGAGGTGTAAGCCATTTCTAACTAGGAGTCCAAGACCATCACGTTTTGTCTCAGAGAAGAACTTACAATGTAGTAAGTACTTTAGACCCAGGATTCATGGTATAGCCAACTATTATGGTCAATTGGTATTGGAATAATTGTTTTTCACACATGCCATGTGTAAGACAGGAGTTGAATAGGTAGAGTCAGACTGAAAAATTTGAAGCCATAGCCGGGATTTGAACCACGGATCTCTACCACTGAGCTACCATGGCAACATGCCAGCATAGCACTGAATTCTTTGAACAGTTTGTGTTACCAGCAGCGGCTGGCACGTGCGACTGCTTCTAACAATTTCCAGCCTTGTGATCAAGTGCTATAAAAAAAGTTGCTTTTGGCAACATCTGAACAAAAACAGTGCAGTATTTACAGTAAGTGGTTGTATCCTTAAGGTGGCGGTAGCATGGCTGCTTGCCAAGCGGGAGACCTGGATTTGATTCCTTGTACTGGCATGGAGAGTTTTCCCCCTCTGGGAGGCCTGGTCCAGAGTGCACTCAGCCTCGTGAGGTCCCTGGGGGATCAATTGAAGAGCTACTTGATGGAAAAGTAGTGGCTCCAGGTCAAGAGGACTGCATTAACTGACACGAGGGATTCGAGGCACTGATTCCATCTCATCCTCCAATACTGCCCCCCATCCATGGTGCCTATCGTGGGCTGAGATGGAGGATGCAGCAGCCAGGCAGTAGACCTTGGCCCCTTGTGTGTTGTTGCACAGGATTTAATTTAATTTACAGTAAGTAATTTAGATAAAACCTATAATAAGTTTAATAGAAAGCAAAACTGTAACTATATGTTCTAGTATTCCAAACCAGCAGATGTCACAATACAATTACGAACAATCTATGTTTCCAATGAATATGCATTTGCCTCTTTTTCATTTTTGTAAAATTTACAATGAGACATTCACGTGAAAAAATCCCTAACTTTTCAAAATTTGAAAAGTATCCCTGACCATTTTTTATTTCCCTAATTTTTCAGTTAAGTATGAAATATATATAATTACTGTATAAGCACCACTAAACTAAAATGTCTTACCCTAATTCTTTATTTGCTACTGCTAAGTTATGTACAAGTGAATGTGACCAGTGATGGCTCTTTACCAGTCATACTCATGCTTTCATTAATCCTGCAATTAGTTTGTTGTCTCATTCATATCTTGTTCTTTGACTTTTACTAGCCATTTATTTATCACTTTATTTAAGAATATTATCCTTTTGGAACATTTCAATATTGCCATATTTCTATCCATCCTAACCATTTCTTATTGATGTACTCTTGTCTTCAAATTTCAGCTCCTTTACATTTAAATATTATATGCTTCAAATCTTCATTTCCACAACATATGGAACATAGTGTTTGTGAAATATTCTTTCTGAGATCTTTTAGCTTTCATATACCTGGTTCTCAACTTCTCATGTTATCCAATATAATTTCATCGGTTTAGAAAAGGTGTGGGAACTATAAGTACCTTTTTAGGTTTAGTTAAACACCATAAGTAACTTTTAATTAAAGTGAGCTATTTAAAAGTCTATTCACAGTTTATGACTAAACATTCTTAAATGCCAAAAAAGGCTTGTTCTGTGTCAAACAGAATACTTCTAAAACTTGACGCTTTAATATTTTCTCCAAAATGTTTTCTGGTTACCCATTCCTTTTTCATTTTGGTCATTGCGACTAATTAACAATTTATTAAATATTATTTTTACTTATATATTCTTACACTATATTATAGGAAAATTGTTATACTGAAGCTTATAATATGAAAAGCAGAATTTTCAGGTTTGTGAGATTTGGAAGTTGCAGTTTTACATACCATTTTTAAGAATCAACAAAACATAAAATGGGTAGTATTCTAGGGGATTTTAGGGGGCAGTATTTGATGAGTTTTTAATTAAGTAAAACCTTACTTAAAAACACCTAAACAAAATATCATCATAATCTCTGAAATATTATGCATTGAAGTACATTGGTTTCAGAATGGAATTGAAATAAGAAGTGATTTTATAAATACTTAACTGATACCAAGTTGAGCTAAGTCACTTGGATTGAATGAGGACACTGCTATGAACATGCAAGGTATCCATTTACTTCTCATGTTTACTGTTCAGACACATCACATAATAAGCCAGCTATAAATAAACACCCCCCTCATTTCATTACATTTAGTATGTTGACCTTTATATGAATTCTGATGTGTGTGGTTGTGCTTAATCATGGCTGATTTGGTAATTATAATTACTAAGCCCCAGATTTTTAGGTTCTAAAAAGTTAAAATTAGGTTCTATGTATCAGTGTATTAGGATTTTATAGGATCTTATATGTTGAATTTAGGAATTTATAGGCTACTGTGCAAAAGTTGAAAAACACATAATTTCATTTCCAACACTGCATATGCAAAAATACTGAGTATAGTTATTTTGCTTTAATATTATACTTTAAAACACACACAATTAATTTTAAACACTACAAATGCAAAAGTTTTCAGTACTCATTTGCACTCCTACTAAGACACTGAACAATGAAGTACTTGAAAAGATTGTGAGGTGTAAACCCCCTTCTGTCTTCTCTTAAAATGCGCTTGAAAGTGGAGAAACTGCATTCCACTACACACGAGGTAAGACGTGCGAACTTCATCTCGGCTATTTCCTTAGGATTCCAACTCAATGATCCCTGCACTTTTTCTCCACAGAGAATGCGGCCAATTGTTGCTACGACATTGAAATCTGGACTGCACACCAAAACAGCTTCTAACTTCTTTTTTATAAATTCTCCACTTGGTCCAGTAGCATTTCGTTTCTTACCTCCTCTATGACTTGCAATGCTTCTGTCATGGGGAGAGATTATTCTTCTAATTTTTTTTATTGCACTTTCAAAGTGTAAGCAATTTGCTTTAATATAGCTCAACTCCTGTACTGCTGCTCCTGAGTGCAATGCTTTCTTTGCCTTTACAATGGCGGCTGCATCAAGTTCATTTAATGAATCAATTACCTCTAAGACACTTGTGTAGTTTTCTGCATAATACATTGCTGCTAATAGCCATGAACCCCACCGTGTCACTACAGGCTGTGGAGGCAGCAGTATTGAAGGCTACCTCTCTCTGAATATTACCACTCGATTTGGTGCTTTCAAGAAAACCTTCTTCACCGAAGAAATTAATTTGTTGACTGTAGAATGCTCTTCCCAAATTTTTTCAGCTACCTGGTGGAGTCCATGTGTAAGACAGGTGATATGGAGCATACGAGGATGGAAAGCCTTTAGACATTCACTTGCTTTCAACATGTAAGTTGCACTGTTGGTCACTAACAATCTCAATTTTTCCTCTCCTTCTGCATCTGGCTATATGACTTTTAAAGCATCCCTTACTGCAATTGATATTATAGAGTGATTTGCTTGTTGAAGCTCCTTGCATAGGATGACATGGGGTGTACTGGGTTCCTTAGAAGTGAGTTTGCTCACAACTATAGCGGCAATATATCTACTACAAGCATCTGTTGTTTCATCTACACTTAATCAAATGTGGTCAGCAATGTTTGCCTTTATGTCTTCAATAGCGTTCTAATACAAATGGGACAATACATTCTTTCTTAAGGTGGACTCATCTGGTACTTTAGAGTTGCAAAATTCTTGAAAAAAGTTTTTCAATATTGGGTTTTGTAGTGTAGCAATTGGTATATTGGCAGCAGTAAAAGCTTCACATACATGCATGTTAAATGAATTAGTTTTGGCTTCATTAGAACTGCCTGGCTTTGATGTTAAGAAACTCTGCTTTTTTTGAGATTCATTCCAACAGCTTTTGCAGAATGAGTCGCTGATTGTCGATGTTGCACCAAGTGAGAACGTTTTTCTGCTGGCACCTGTAAATTAAATGTAAACAAGAAAATTAGTCAATTTAAATACCCACCACCGGCAAATAAGTATTCAATAATTTTGGATGTGTGATGGAGTCTAAAGAGAGCATACTTTAAGTTGCACTCTGGTTTTATTTTAAAAAACAGCAGGGTGAAGAATTGCCAAAATATGAAAAACACAAGAAATTATTCCTACCTGCTTCTGATAGGCATTACAATAAATAACCTTTCCATATGTAGAAAAGCTTTTGTCGATCAGGATCCGCTAGTGGAGCAGAGAACTTCTTGATGATTTGCTTTTGGGCATGGTGCAAACGACTGCTATCGTCACTAGTAGCAAGAAGACTGAATATTTTGCCACTGAATAGAAACTCCCTATAACGGAAGAAGCAATAATGCATACTATTCAACAGCGCTATTAAAATGTTTGCCTCTAGTTGTCACCTATTGTTGTGGCATGTAAATATCACACACTTCAGAAATACTGCATGCCACTGACCACCTCTTTCCACAATAGCTAGAAAATAATAACTGAAGGCGGTAGACTATTTAATTAGTTTATTATTGCAAGATTTCATAATATAATTATTTTATAGTTTCCTTATTTGAACGGCCTCCCGTTGTTTTAAAAATACTTTTATATTCATAAACCTACTCTTATTTACTTAAATAACCGAATTAGGCACTTTTAGGTTCTATCATGAAAAATAGGTTTTATTAGGTCCTAACATAAAATTAGGTCAATTTAGGCTCTATAAAATTGAAGTATATTACTTGTTGGTAACTAAAACATTAAAATAAACCGAAGTTTGGAGTGTAGGAGGTCAGGAATAAAATATGTTAGAACCTAAGAATCTGGGGTTTAATAATTACTGTTTAAAGGTATTATTCACACTGGCTAACCATAGAGTTAAAATAATGAGTTAAGACCAATGACCTATGCAATGCTCTTAGAATTAAAACTGAATGGTGTAAACTTGTTTTGTGATTTGAGAGCAACCAGTGATCATGAAAATGTAACTTCCAAAGAAACATAGTACAACTGAGTTATGTGTACCAAGTACTAGAGCATGTTCAATAGAAGAATGTGAAAATTTAGATAGTGATAGCTCCTTCTGCTCCACCTGTAGTGTACTATGGACACAATGAACATAGAGAAATCGAGTATTATTAGCAGCATTCACTAATAAAAATCAATTGTATGTTAACAATGCTGTCATCAATTGCCAGGATCATATCATATCATCATCATCATCATCATCATCATCATCATCATCATCATCATCATCATCATCATCATCATGTGCTGAAATTGTGTCCCATAGGAATTCTTTTACTTGCCAATTAAGCTCCTGAAGTAAAAAAATTGTTGCAAATTTGCTATCCTTGAAAGATGCTGCAGAAAATACTACAAAAAATGAGCAATAAAATATTTCATTTTACACACTCAATTTCAAATAAAATTTTTAATCATTCTGAAATGGTACAAAAACTAATAAGATTCTTTACATGAATCACATGACAAAACTCTTAAATGCAAATATTAATGATATTGGCAGTTCTTAAAAACACATCATTTTATGTCTCAATTTACATAATCATATCTCAAGACATGGCCAAAGGAAAGGGAATTTTAGGTCCTTAAATTTGACTTGCCAATATCTATATATATAAAAGAAAGTTGTGTTAGTTACACTATTTATAACTCAAGAATGACTGAACCGATTTGGCTGAAAATCGGTGGGGAGGTAGCTAAGAACCAGGAGACGGACACAGGATACTTTTTATCCCATTTCCGTGGGACATGACATAAAACGTGGTATAACAAAACGCAACAGACAGAAAAACGCATTGTTGTCTATGGTGTTTGTTTTGAGTTTCTATTAGCTTATTGTGCCGATATTATCATTAACAATGCTACGACCAAGACAATCAAATCTTTCCCAACAAAGGATTCAAAACATTGCAAATGAAATTGCACATGAAGAGCAACTATCCAATTATATTTTTAAACTCCTTGGATGTGCCTGGCATACCACCGCACAATTTACAACTAAAGGTTGGCTCCATAGTAATCATGCTTCGAAACATAAACCAACCAAAACTGTGCAACGGAAGACGTTTGGTGGTAAGTAAATTGATGAACAATGTGATTTATGCGACGATACTCAAAGGAAAATTTGAAGGTGAGGAAGTTCTCATTCCGAGAATCCCGACGATCCCAACCGATTTGCCGTTTGAGTTTAAACAACTTCAATTTCTGATCCGTCTTACATTTGCCATGACTATTAACAAATCACAAGGCCAATCCTTGAAAATTTGTGGTCTGAATCTAGTAAATCCATGTTTTTCCCATGGTCAATTATATGTGGCATGTTCACGGGTCGGAAGACCATCTGCGTTATTTGTTCTTGCGCCTGATAATAAAACATGAAATGTTGTCTATCACAAGGTGCTTCCTTGAAGAGTGCAACCCATGCACCAAAATACACAGCCAATAAATAATCATTAAAATACTTGACTTTTTGAATTTATATTTATTATCCTAATACAAAATTGAACTTAATAAAATCCAAAATCTGCTCATTTATTGCTTCTAAGGCGGAAGAAAGTTCACCGGGTCAGCTAGTTAATTATAAAAGGCTCTAAATTCTATGTTCTAAATTCAATGTCATGTTATGCCTAATAAAAAGAATTAGTTTCTGTTAATCTTAGAGAAACTTACCAATTTGGATTTCAAAATTTTTCCAAACACATCACTTTTATGTCTCAACTCACATAATCATGAATATCTCAAGAGGTGGCCAAAGAAAAAGGAATTTTAGGTCCTTAAATTTGACTTGCCAACATTATAAAAGGCTCTAAATTTGATGTTCTAAATTCAATGTCAGGTTATGCCTGATAAAAAGAATTAATTTCTGTTAAAGAAACTTACCAAAACTTAATGATGTGAATCCGGATTTTAAAATTGGATTTTCAAAATTTTTCCAAATTAAAGACCAAACAGACGTGTACTCCCTGGAGTCAGTATCTCCATTTGGTTTGCTCTCTGCTTTTCAGGAACATTTTAAATTAATGATTCTCATCTCAGTGCAAATTCTAATTCTATTTTAACTAAAAGATTAGCCTGTCACAAATTCTCTGTGACCCTCCATTTCAAAGCAAGGGCAGAGTGGTAGATATTTAAAACTATTTTACTGATCTGTTATTAATTTAAAAATCAGTATAATGTGAAATGTAATGAAATCCATGATTGGAATTTTAAACCATGTAATGTTGAGTTCATGTCATCTGAGGAATGTACTGGACTAAGTGATCAATGACATATAATTAGCTATTCACAGAATTGCCTTTGTAGACAATGCGAGCACTGTAACGCATGACATATAATCAGCTACATTCTTCTTGGCCTTTTTTCAATGCCAGCAATGTAACTCTACTGCTAGATGGCTGCATGACATATTAATTTAATTCCTTTTGTGATTATTTGGATTTCCAGTCCAATTATATTCTAGAATTATATGAACATTTTCAAACTATTGAAAATATTTTTTGAAATTTTAAAACAGAATGTTAGCATTAAATGATGTTTATCAGAATATTAAATAAATTACTTTTGTTTGATGTGTAAATGAAGTATGTATTCTAACATTCAAAATGAGCCAAAGGTCATATTATTCTGAAAATAGCCATACTTAGGTAGAATAGTGCATGCAAAATATTAGAAAATGTAATGCTTAATGTTTATCAAAATAATGAAAACAGCCATTCATAAAAACCAAATTTCAGATATAAACAAGAATTTGTGTTCTATTTGCTTCTTTTTAATCTAGGTTAAAAGAGTTTGATACTACATGCTGAATTTGAGTGCAAATAAATGTGCATAATTTTATCAGTATACTCAATTATGGATGCCATGACGTAATTTTTCATGATTCTTGAGATAACGCTTTTGCCCAAAATTGAGGTTGCAGTGTGGACAAGAATATGGCTTTTTATCAGAATGTATAAGTTTGTGCCTAGTTAAATCTGTCTTCACACCAAAACCTTTCCCACAAATGTCACATGTGTGGGGTTTCTCCCCTGTATGGGTAGTATGATGGGCTAAAAGCTGCTGTCTCCAACGGAACTTGCGTTGACAATAGCTGCATGCATGAGGAAATGAATCTGTATGGATCTTGCTATGGATGTACAGTGATGCCTTGGATTTGAATGCCTTGCCACAGGCATGACATACATATGGCCGTTCACCAGTGTGTATGCGACGATGGTCCTCCATAGCAGCTTTCAGTGCAAAACCACGACCACAAATGTCACAATGATGATCCTTCACACCAGCATGTACATGCTTTAGATGGTAGTAAAGTCCCCCAGTATGACTAAATTGTTTGCCACAGATATGACAAGTGAATGGCTTCTCACCGGTATGAATACGTTGGTGACACTTATAACTGTCTTTTAAGGCAAACTTCTTGCTGCAATGTTCACATTCATACATCTTCTTCACTTTTAACTTTCTATCTTCTACATCTGAAGTTATTTCAACTTCATGTTTCTTTAAGTGCTTATTAAAGCACAACATAGTTTTGAATTCCTTTTTACAGTACAAGCAATGCAAGTTTTCTACTGATTCTTTTGCTTCAACTTTTGTTCTTAGAGGAACTGCAAGAGTATATACTTCCTGTATACAGGGAATTAGAGAAGCTTCTGGAGATTCAACACTTCTCATCATCTCTAATGCTGGCAGTTGACAGCTTTTATGTATTTCTAAATGGTGTAAGAACAAATCTTTGGTTCTGTAAATTTGGTCACATTTGTTGCAATGAAAAATCTCATCAATGTGTTCTTTAGCTAAATGTTCAGCCAAATCTGCCTTTTTACTAAAGATCATATCACAGAAATCACAATGGGCATTCTCTGTTTTAATCCAAACAGAGACAGAATTATCATGCTCTTTTTGATGGGGACTAATCAATAGGCTTTTACCTTCATGGAAAGCTCTGAATGATGACAGCACAGGCAAGGAATGACACCTGCAAGATAAAGTGTGTTTCAGTACTGACAATCTTATACTGGCAATCTTATTGAGATCACCTTTGCCACCAGCAAAGATGATCTCAATTTTCTAGCAATAATGATAGATAAAATCATGGAGTTTTTACCACCCAGCTCTAATATTTGCTTCAAAGCATGTGACTCAATTCTTATGTTCAATTGAGTATGTTGTCACGAAGCACAGATTGCCAAGTTAACTATGGTTAACAATGAACTAAAAACTCAATCATGATCTTCAAGGGATAGCTCATTTTCATTATGCAATTCATCTCAAAATAAATCTTGCTCAAGAATATTCAATGTTTCAATCCCAGGTGATCTCTCTATGCTGGTAACATTTTAAATACTGTCACAAAACAAAGAAGTGTCAAATTCCATTCTCTTTTCGACCACCTATGGTACAAATACTTAGTGGACACAGGTGTTGATATATCTGTAATTCCTCTACACAATGCTGATTGTCATAAGTTTCAACAGAAACTTATGAGGCATGCGCATTTGGAGATCTATTAAGACTTGACCTTGGTCTATGCTGTAATTCTTCCTGGAATTTCTTGACAGCAGAAATGCAATCACCTATCATTGGTGCAGACTTTATCACTACAATTTTCTGGTGGATCTACAGAATAGAGGTTTCATTGATGCAACAGTAACAGCAGCAATATCCAGTATTTTCTCAAAGTCTCAGGCAATAGATCTGTTCCTGTTATACCTCCAAATTACATATATGCTGTCATACTTAGGAACTTAGCTAACTTACTGCAAGAAAACATTGATCTGGACATTCCAACTTCTATAATCAATCATACAATCATAACAAAGGACATCCAATAATAGAAAAGGTACAGGGATTACCATAATAAATTAAAGGCAGCTAAGACTGACTTCCAAGAAATGGTTAACTCCAAAATATGTTATATTTCTACATATTGTTAAGCAAATTCCCAAAAAGGGGATTCCTGGAGATCTAGCAGAGACTAGCATGCCCATAACATCATTAAACCAAGCAGATACTTTGCACCTAATTTGCTCGATTTTAATAGCCGACTGGATAGAAAGCAGATCTTTTCTAAACTTTACTTAGTGACAGCCTATCATCACATTCAAGTTCACCCAGAAGTTCCCAAAACAGTAATAATACCATTTACATTGTTTAAATTTCTTTGACTTATTTTTGGAATCTGCAATGCAGTTAAAATATTTCAAGGGTTCATGGACAACATTTTGAGAAACCTATATTTTGTTTCCTGCTCTACTGATAATATCCTAGTTACATTAGACAGTGAGAAAAAGCACAAGAAATACCTTCACATGCTTTTTCAATGTTTAAGAGAATTTCCCATCAAACTTAACCCATGAAAATGTGTTTTAAGTGTCATGAGAGTTCCATTTCTGGGATACTTTGTACATCAAATGATCAGACCAATTCCAGAGAGAGTGCAAACTATTACCAACTACCCACTACTTAAAACAGTTCAAGATCTATGCCAATTTCGGGGAATAATAAAATTTTATTGCAGAGCACTACCAGATTCTGGCAGCAAGCAAGCACCCCTCCTAGAATTACTCCATGGAGTCAGGAGAAACAACAAAAGAATAATCAAATGGATGGAGACTCTTTGACAATTATTTGATACTCTTAAAATGAGTTTGGTTAATGCAGCACTACTGGCTCATCCATCTTCGGATTTTCCACTAATCTTAATGATTGGTGCTTTTGGATTTTGCAATTTGTGGGGTCCTTCATCGAGTAAAAGATAGCCTCCTACAACTTCTATCATTATTCTCAAGAAAGCTCACCAGTGCTGAAAGGAACTGCTCTGCATACAACAGAGAACTTGCAGCCTCCTCTGCTGTTAGGCGATTCTAATTCATACTAGAAGGATGTAATTTCCCTATTTATACTGATCACAGACCCTTAACTTTCATGTTCAAACAAAGGTGTGATAAAGCTTCACTCCGTCAGGTTTGCCATATGGGTTTTATTGGACAATTCACAATTAATACTCACTGCACCTGTGGCAAGGATAATATTGCGGCATATTTTTATTCAAGAATTGTTTCCACTACAATAACTGCAACCTTAATTACAGAACAAATTGCTCAAGGCCATACAGAGATACAGAACTGCCTGATTTAAAAAAAAAATCATCCTCATGAGTTTTCCAGACAGTAAAATTATCAGACACAACCTGGAAGATATTCCTCAACTCTCTGGACAATCTGGCACATCCTGGTATTTAAAGCTTCATCAACCCAAGAAAAGGCTGCTAAAGGATTGCTGCTTCATACAGGAAGGAGACCCTTTAATTGCTTCTTACGAGAACTTCAAACAACCGACCTGGGCAGTACTCTAGTGTCCAATTCCAACCTTTTTGTGGTGCAGCTTAACACATTCTGTATATACAATATGAACTAATCAGATGGGCTACTGCCCAATTAGCACTAGACAGCTTGGTGGAATATCTAACTGAGACTTGTTCACCCTCATTTCATGAACTAGCCTCTCTCTTTTCTTTAACCTTTTATCTTTTCTATCAGTCTCCCTTGACTAACTCTTGTTTTCTTCAACTTTGATGGCATTAGAGCATTCGAGTCCTAGTCCTTTCCTTCTTGTACCTTTTCTATCTTTATCTTCCATTAACAAATGTATGAACCAATGTAAGTACTAATCTGAACAAGGTGAGGTGGGTTAAGTTTATCAATTTAAGCACATAAATTTTTAAGAGGTACCTACATAATCTGTAATAACATCTAATGCAGCCCCTCTATTTTCTCAACAAACTATGATGGACAGTCTCAATGTAAAATGTTCCGTAGATACAACAGCCTCCCATTTGGATCTCCGGGCAGAGGCTACAATGAGAGAATCTAGAAACTTAAATAAAGTGACCATTTGGAATACTAAATGCCATACTGTACAGACAATCAGAGCTAGACTCTATTTAGCTAAAACTATTATAATGTGACAAAAAGGAAAATACAACTTTAAACGTACTGAATGTTGCTGTCAATCCAAAGAGTAATCAAGATCTGTTTTTCAAAGCATTGGAGTGATAGCCAAAGTGAATAAATTTCATATATCTTTAGGTAACACACATAAGGAACGTGAAATGAAAAGACAACTAAATAATAACAATATTGATAAAAACAAAAACATAACAAATTTAAAAATTTTGCAATGTAATGCAAGATCGATCTCTTGAAACAAGATATTCAGGAGAAAAACCCACTGTACTATGTATACAGGAAACCTTCTTGACAGATGATATCCTAAAACTTCATAGATTTCCTAACTTTAAAACTTATAATTTCTTTTATGAAGATGGAAGATGTGGAGGTGTTCTTATGATGATTCATAATTCCTTACTTGAGTCAAAGCAAAAATTTAAAGGACATATAGAATACATTAACACAAAAATTCTATTGAATAACAATTTTGTTTTGTTAATTGTCAATACATATATTCCTCCAGGATCCAACATATCTCCATTAAAGCATGAGGCTGTAGATGGTTTAATTCCAAATGACCAAAACTTCATCATATTAGGTGATTGAATAGTAGACATTCCTTTTGAAATAATGATTCCAGAAATCATTTTGGAAATATAATCTCAAAATGGTTGAAAAGTAATGACATCATTTTAATAAATAACAAAAAAAAAAGTACCCACATAACAGTATCCCAAAACTGAAACTAAAAGCATCACTGATCTAGCTTTTTGTTCTACAAATATAGATGGTAACTTCATCTCCTGGGCAATCGATGAAGTTTCATTCAGTGACCATTTTTCGATCCATATCACATTCTGCTTTTCTACAAACAATATTTCAGATAATATATTGCCTAAGATTAAATGGAAAATCAAATAAGCAGATTGGACACATTTTGGAATGGTAAGTGAAAATTGAAGTGATGATAATAATAATAATAATATCTTCTCAAAAATATACTGACTCCAGAACTTTTGAAATCACAAATTGTCTTATAGAAGCAGCAAGGAAATCCACTCCCACTATCAAACAACGCAAATCTAGACCTATGCATATGATGGAATAAGAATTGAAAACAATACTCGTCAGTAGACAATGGATAAACCAGGAAAAGTTGAGACAAAATAGGGTATCATCAGCCAAAATCAAAGTTAAAAAAGCATATTTTGGAAACAAAATGAATCAATTAGCAGCAATTTGTTGGATCATTAAACTCAAACACTCCATCTTCAACTGTATGGAGTCGCCCTCCGTGGTGTAATGGTTACCATGCTAACTTCATATACCCAAGGTCGCGGGTTCAAACCCGGTGGAGGACGATGGATTTTTTTGGGTGTAAAAATCCTCAGCATGGCTTCCTTTGGAAGGGAAGTAAAGCCGTGGGTCCCGTGTTGTAGATTTACGGCACGTAAAAGAACCTCAAGCTTGATAGAGAGGCCTCTGAGCAAAATTAAGCGGTCTTTCACGCCCACTTTAGAATGGGATGCTGAGAACCACAGTAGTTAAAGAGCGTCTATAAATAACACGCCATTTTCATTTTTTATTTCAACTGTATGGAAAAGATTTGAGGCAATAGAAGACATAGGACATGAAACTGTCACTCACCTTAGAGACAATAACGGTAACATAATAACAATGAACTTACAAAAAGAACTCTTAAACTAACATTATGCCCAAAAACCAAGAGTACCTCATCATGGCCAAAGCATCTGAATAAGGAAGAATAGCATCTTACATGTAATTATGAACAAACTTTCCATCTTAAGGATATAATGACTTAGCAATCACTGTAGATGGATTGCAGTTGGCAGTATCTGAATTGCATAGTACTGTTACAGATAATATCCGATGCTAACAAATGTGTCACCCAATTCTTCATTTCTTTAATATTTGGAAAACAGGCTTTCTTCCCCAAAGCTGGAAAAAAAATCCCCATTCTCAAACTTGGGGAAAAAAAAAAAATGGATCCAAAATCATTCAGACAACTTAACTTCTTTAACTTCTTGCAAAACTGCTAGACTGTATTATTTAGAAAAGATTAACTTGGAGAATTGAAAATTTCAATTTACTAAGTCAATTTCAATTTTGCTTTCATCCGTCTAGTGGCACAATAGAAGCATTACTATATTTGACTCAATACATATACTCAGGCTTATAGAACATAAAACTACTATAGTTGTTACAATAGACTTTGAAAAGTCTTTTGATACTGTTCCTCATAAATCCATTTTACTACAATGCCTGAAAATTGGAATTAAGGGTAGAATGTTAAAATTCATTAATTGTTTCTTCACTGAACAAACAATCAAACTTCAGTAAACAATGTATTAACTTAATGCTAAAGAATCACCAGTGGTATACCTCAGGGATCAGTATTGAATCCTGCTCTATTTAACATCATGTTACATAATATACCTGAAGTTATGCCTTCAGGAGTTAAAATAAGTATTTATGCCTGATGAGGTTACTATATGGACTACCAACAAAGACCCAGAAAAAGCAACTAATGAAATACAAACTGTATTTATGTAAATAACAGTTAATTCCTGGGCAGGTAAATGGAATTTAACTATTTCACAATCTAAAATTAAATGTACAATATTTACCAGCAGATATAATCTAAAAAACTATAAACATCCCATTCAATTCAACAATACACAAATTCCATAACACTCTACTCCTAAAATTCTGGGTGTTACTTTTCATGTAAATTCCTATGGAATGCACACATTAACAGGACTATCATGTAATGTGTAAAACGACTAAATCTCTTAAAAAGTATTGCAAGCAAAAAATGGGGTTTGTACGTCATAACAATGAGATCATTCTACATCGCCTATATAGGATCAAAACTACTATATGGATGTGAAGTCTGGGGTCCAACATCTTCAACACATTACAGAAAATCATTACAATCCAAAATACTGCTCTAAAACTATGCTTGGGCATCCCAAAAACACTTCATCAGCTGCTATAGAGATTGAATGTAATGTACTACCCATCAAGGTATATATAGGAATAATTGTTTTTTCACACAAGCCGTGTGTAGGACAGGAGTTGGATAGGTAGAGTCAGACTGAAAAATTCAATGCCATAGTCGGGATTTGAACCACGAATCTCCCGATCTCTAGCCGGTTGCTCTGCCATTGAGCTACCATGGCAACATACCAGCATAGCATTGAATTTCTCAACTGACTCTCATGTTTCCCACAAGGTATATACATTGGAAAATCTGTATACTACATATAAATCTTAAAACTACATTTAGATCATGGATATTTTACAGTATAACAAATATTAAATTCAACAAGTTCTATAGAATCAACATGGATATCTCATTAAATATAACAAATGCAACCTAGAAAAAGGAAATTATACAAAAAATTATCCACCAAATATTTTAAGACTAAGCTCCTTAGAGCTAGTTGGTAATAAATATTAACATTTTGACAGATGATCTTGCGATCCTGATGGCGACTATCTGGTGCAGATTGTTAAATTCCAAAACTTGAAGAAATATATTATATAACATGTACATCATCCTACAGCTTTGAAACTGAATTACTGGCTACAAAAGTAGCCCTTTTATATATATATATATATATATATAAATGAATCATAAATGAATCGCTGAAACGTATGTATGGATATCACTTCCGAACGACTGCACTAAATTGAACAATTATTTTTTGTTGTTGTGTTTGTTATTGTCATGACAAGGTTTGTATAAACTAAAATGTTTAAAAATTATATAGGAAAGTTTTTCAAGTATCATAATATGAATCAGATACAGTGCCAATGGAATGCAATTGGTTAATACCTGCCAGATGCCAGTGTTATTTGTTGCTAAATGGCCATCGTAGTTATCTATTTTTCCTCCCCATTCAATGTTAAGGTAATGCACCAATTTATAGAGACAATGATGCAATGCAACATTGAAATTCAAATACATTTTTATGTATTAACTGTCGTTTCCTTACTCCGGTTGTTTAAAATAAAGAAGCAAGAAGCTTATCTGACGACAAACACCTAGAGTACATAGTTATTTATTTGCTGCTAGATGACAGTTATTTGTTGCTAAATGGCTGTAGTAGCGCTCTATTTTTCCTTCCCATTCAATGTTAAGGTAATGCACTGGTTCATTGAGACAATGGTGCAACACAACAGTGAAATTCAAATACATTTTTATGCATTAACTGTACTTTCCTTACTCCTATCACCTAAAATAAAGAAACAAAGAAGCTTTCCTGGCAACAAACACCTAGAGTACGAACTTATTTATTTACCGCTTGATGGCAATATTACTGCTTCCTAACCTCATTTTCATCCGCCATCCTGCAAACCCCACATTCCTGTCAGTACGTGGTTAAATTCAAGCAAGAATGGGAACACATCTAATACACCATCAGGCTGCCCTCAGCCTGCCAACTGCTTGTGTCATGTAGTACTGCTCTATTTTTCTTCCAAATTCAATGCTTAAGGAATGCACCTGGTTATGGAGTCAATGATGGAAGATAACAGTGAAAATCAAATATACTTCTTATGTATTAACCATCGTTCCCTTGGTCACATAATTTAAATAAAGAAATAAAAATGTACTTGTTTCATGTTTAAGGTATATTTTTGTTGACATAATTCTTTAAAATGAACAAGTTAAAAACTATGCAAATAACCAAAAATCTTTATTGGAATCTGAAAATGGCAGAGAAATGACAGGACCTGGATAGTAAACCGTTTTAGGTTACCCTACCTATTGTAGATGTTGGTTATATGATACCTGAGCTAGCTAATGGTGATTTCATCAGAACACTCCAATTGCGGTGCTCTTAATACATTTGATCAAGAATATTTTGGGGTTAAATGGAGGAATTTAATACACAAAGCCATCATCAAATATAAACTTATCAATTGCCCAACCGGATCTCCTGGCTCTTTAGTTAGGTCATTGTTAGCTTTAAAAATTGCTATTTTGACATAAAACAAAATGAAAGGGGCGGAAAACAGTAGGAGTAAAGGAAAGAAAAAGATTTGGGTGAATCATGAATGTTACTTTGTGACTTTTTCCTTAATGTAATTCATTACCTATTTCAGCCTTTACCTGCCACACATGGAGGCACTGCCATTTCAGTTTTTTCATTAGGTACACCACCTGTGCAAAGCAGGGGTGGGTAGCTCAGAAACGAGAGAGAGAAGTGTCTACACACACACACAGACCCACCCACCCAGGCACGCATGCACACTCACCCATGCACGCACGCACGCGCACGCACACATACACACACACACATATTCACTGACTCTATGGGAACTATTTTAAATTCAATGAAATATACATTACACTCATATACCAGCTTAAATCTTTCTATAACATTTGAATGAACTCATGCAACTTCAAAAAGGAATAACCTTTTAGTAGATTCCAAGTCACTGTGGTATAACTGAAAATGAAATAGCTGATAGTATTGCTAAATGGGTGTCTCTTTGCAGCCTACACAAACATCGTTTTTATCTAGCGCATATACTACAATCAATTCCCATATAATAAATTCATGGATCAAAAATGCTTTCATCTGGCAAAGGCAAAACACTACAAACTATATAAAACAAATCAAATGATTTACTAATGTACAAAACCATCCCCATAATAATACAAACTTTCATAACAAGAGCAAGAATGGGCCACATAGTCACCCAGACAAATCTATTTTGTTTAAATCTCAATGACTCCAGTATTTGTTGTTGGTGTTACACTCATGAAGACCTTCAACACATCCTCATAAAATGCTCTTTCCCAAACCTTCAAAGAAACAAACTTAAATCTTCAATACCTGGAACTTTGGAAAAAACACTGCAGTATATCTTGACTACACCTCATCTTTGGAGTCTAGCAGCTGGTATATACTACAAACATCGGGCATTATATCCATCATTTGTGAAAAGAAGAACTATTTAGTGGAACTTGTGTTGTCAGCAAATAGCTGGATACACAAATAAGATAGATCAACCCAATAAAAAAACATTGTGTTTGACCATCGCTCAAAACAGACATCTAATCCTCAGTATCAACATACATACTATGGCAATGGAGTAAAGTTTAGAAACACATCACTAATGCAATCAGAAAGTACCCACAAATAACAGCACGATTCAGTCACATTTTTAAATGGTCCTTAACCACCTTTATAAGGATTCCGCTACCTGCTTATAGTTATCAAATATTCACCCATTGGCTAGAAGATGTGCCTCTTGCAGACGTTACAGTTGAAGCATTACTATTCATACCGATATGTCATTTTGGAGTGCCTGAATCATCACTACTGACCATGGAAAACAATTTGAATGTCAGCTTTAAGAGTGTCTTACTACTGCATTAGGCATTACATATACCGCGTCTTCTAATTTATTTGGTGAAAAAGAGGAGGTGTAGAATTGCAGAATTGAGCCGTTGGTCCCATGTCATACATTTACTGCACGTAAAAGAACCTCAACCCTGATAGCGAGGCCTCTGAGCAAAATAAAGCAGTCTTTCACGCCCAATTTAGAATGGGACACTGATAACCATAGTAGTTAAAGAGCGTCCATAAATAACATGCCAATTAAATTTCAATTTGGTACTATACATATTGCCAACTTCGTAAACAGGTTGATGTACTAGGCAGTGCAGAACGAGGAAATTTTATGTGCTCTTTACATGCGAGATGGAAGTGATCACTGATCACAGAATTTGCATGGTTGTGTGCTATTTCCAAATTGGAAGAATACATTACCTATCAGCATAAATTCTGTGATTGTGAGTTTACATGATGCAAGCGAATGTTCCAAATGTAAATATTGGAAAGGTACAATATAGTCCCATTTCACTAAGGTAACATCAAAACTCAAGACATCCTTGCTTCTACCCATCGTTCACCAGTCCTCAGAAAGAGGCAAACGTGTCAACTTGCTGCCTGGTATTAATGTCATGTGCAAATGAATGACTGGTAGCAAAGGCAGAATAAATCTGAAGACCCTATATAAAAACCACAGCGTATCACCCAGCAGCCAATGGCAAAAGTGAACTCTGGCATCACCAGTGAAAATCTGTTTTGAAAGCAGACGACTCCAGGATTGGGATTTCAAATTTTCCCTATTATTAATAGGTCTTCAATGTTATGTCATCCCAACAATTGAAATGATCAGCTGTGACTTTTGGTTCAATGACCATGCTATCTGAATTTTTTTTCCCTGAAAAGAAGATGATCATAGATATCCCAACTTTGTTTTCAAGCTGAAAGAACATATGAGATCTCTCAAACCAGTGTCAAGGGAACATCACAATAAGATGAGTGTTCATTGTGTAAATGTGTTTTTATCTGTCACAATGCTACTAGAAAACCTTTACAACCATCACATGACAGAACAACTATTTTGAAATATAAGCACCTACAGGGAAACAAACTGTGAGCATTTATACTCAAGGATTACCCTCTGTGAGCATTTATACCTTCATACTGACAGATTTTACATCAACAAGATACATCATATACCAGTATTACAGTTCTTCCATGTGCATCACACAGCACTCTTCCTAGGTCCCCAATCTCATGAACTACCTACCCAAACTACACATTCTAAAGACAAATCATTTTCCCTAAAAGATTTATGGATGCCAACATCACACACAGGAATGACAGTATATTTACTGTCTGCAAATACTGATTGTCAATTGTTATCAATTACATAACAATATATTATTATTATTATTATTATTATTATTATTATTATTAAGATTTGATTATTGCAAACACTTTTCTTTAAAAAAATCTGATATGTTCCATTCACATGACTTTCTCTACATCTCTGTAACAAATTGTTGTTAAAAGCTTATATTACATACTTCGTGATAATCGAGATCAACATTATCGGAAATTATCCTTATTACTTGGCTCCTTGTAAGCAGAAGGGAAAAAATGTAATGTGTTCCATTCCCAAGATGTCCTCTAGCTGTTCAGTAAACAAACCTTTTATTCAAAACATAAATCCATATCTTCATCATGCTTATGAAGATAAACATAAGCAGAATTAGTCTTATTATTAACTTCCTTGTAAGTAGAAGGGAAATAAGAAAATGCGCAAGCTAAAGCAATAGTCTCGTCCTTTAAAAGCCAGTCACTATGTGAAACAATTTAAATTCCAATCTCTTTGCTTGCCACGAGAAAAAATATGTCTTCCCATTTGAGAAAAGCTTAAGTGGCTTAGATTGAAACCAATAATCCGGAATATC
The DNA here is from genome assembly GCA_030762935.1 of Hymenopus coronatus. Classification (NCBI taxonomy): domain Eukaryota; kingdom Metazoa; phylum Arthropoda; class Insecta; order Mantodea; family Hymenopodidae; genus Hymenopus; species Hymenopus coronatus. The sequence continues at coordinate 66,634,146 of CM060882.1, forward strand.
TTGAAAATGGTTAACTCTACAAAAAAAATGTATATGACATAAATTGTGTGCTTTAACAATATCTACAATTTTGTATGGTAAGTTTTTGTATATATCTTATGGTTTGCCAGTTATATAAAAGTAATCCAGAATAAAGAAGTCTTCAGAGGCTATTCCCAGAAATTTCTAGGTATACATTTTCTTTATCATAAAAATATCTTATACATATAGTATTTTAATCAAAATCGTTAAGGCATTTTTGAGAAAATCAAAATTTTTGAAACATTTTCTATGTAAAGGGTAATTAGGGGTGGAGGAATTTTCTTGAAGCTCTTCGTGTCGCATTCTTGGAACATACCAAACTTAAATACCAAGTTTTTATTTAACGGTCTTTACGCTTTTGAGCTGTGCTGTCCACAAGCACACACACACACAGATGGACCTTTCTCTAAAAATGCTGTTTTTGGATTTAGGGAGTCTCAAAACATTAGTGGGTATAACTTTACAATGCTATTCTTTTTAGTACAATTACAGTATCCTACATCATCATGCCCTCATATTAGATAGCACCTATCATGTAATTCTTTATAACTTTATTTTGATTGCTCAACATTTCTTCAGCATTGTATTTTAATGTTAAAATCATTTGCCGACTCTTGAGTATTAAAATTAATACTTCAAAATAGCTTTACACATACACTTCTTAAGCTCATGGGTCACAGAAATTTTCAGTAAATGCACTTTCCTATCTGAGAATATCACTATTTTTGCAAAATTAAGCCTTCATATTACAAATACTGATTAGGTGCCAATATATGGCAGACACCATAGATTGTTAGAAAGGGAAAATTCTCTTTAGAAAAATGAATGAATACAGCAGAGAATCATAAGTGACTGGTTGCAACACTAACCCATGTGAAAAGCATGAGTTACTGGAAAATAAAACCTTGCCTATCAACAGAGATCAGAAGGCAAGTGATGGTGATATTATTGATATAATGGAATTTTAGGTAATACTGATCATTCTACCTCCAAACTTGGTGCTCTCTTATTCATCACCTTTTCTGAAATTTGAATGGCTTTATTTCATTGAGTAAGAACATCCAGTTGACCAGTGGTAGGTGCAACACTATTCTAGTTGTCTCAAAGGCTGCCAAACAAACAGTGCAAAAGCATACACTTGATTAGATCTTTCTACAACATTTTGAATGATGCAATTAAGTTGGGGGATTAAGTATAAATCAGTACAGTAACATTTGATAGGTTGGATAGATATTTAAATTTAATTCAGGTACCTTTACAAAATGCAAGCCAAAGAATTTTAGGAAATCCCTCACATTCCTTTAAAGGAAAATGCTGCCTTCTCCATTTATTTCTTAAAAACTGTTATTTAAGGTTAATGAAAACAGCAAATCTTTGAAATATTGAAATGATGATTAAAACCCATATATTAGATCTTTTTGTGCACAGTATTGTTCTCTCTCACTGAATTTTAAATAATTGTAAAGCACTCGAAGATAACAAAAGGCCCTGAAGATGACTTGTGCAGGAAAAGCAGATTTTGTGAAGATCTAAAATAAAATGTTTATGGCAATACCCTTCCCAAAATATTTATGGATGTTCATTTGAAAATGTTCACATTTCAAGCAATAAATTTTTAAACATAATATGACGTTTTTTTCTCAAATGTCCACGCAAACAGTACATATTACCATGATCAACATATCACCACTACATGTTTTTTAAATAGTTAGGTCTCAGCCTATGAAGAAGTAGCAGTAGCAGTAGTAGTAGTGGTGGTAGTAGTAGGTAGTAGTAACAGTAGTATAATTAAGATCACTTTTACAAATATTTATTATGCTTAACAGGCAACAGGAAAATTAGCATATATGCAAATATATTTTAAGATATAAATATAATAAAATAAGATGTGTTGCATTCACATGACTTTCTCTAATTGTTCTGTAGACAGACTATTCTTACAAAATATTCTTCTATGTACTTCATGCTATACAACATAAATATGAACACAATTGGTCTTTCTCTTAGATCCTTAAAAGCAGAAGGGAAATAAGGGAATATACCAGTTTAATGCAATAGTCATGTCTTAAATGCCGATCAATATGTGAACAATTGAAGTTTGGTTTGCTTTGCATTTCCAGAAAACAAAAGAGAGAAGAAACAAAGGGTGTTTGAGTAGATGTGTAATTTACAATTAAAATCAATAAAAAGAAATATCTCGGAAATGGTCAACTCCACAAAAACGAAATCTAATCTTTGTGCAGCAAATCTTTGTTTATCTCTTATGATTAACCAGTTACACACAATTCAGAAAAATTCTATCAATAAAGAGGTTTACAGAGGCTATACCCACAAAATTCAAAATACTCTACATTTTATTTGTCATGTAAATATCTTAAATACAACAGATTTTAATAAAAATTGTTACAGCCATTTTTCAGAAAATCAAAATTTTTCCATGTAAAAGTGTAGTTGGGTTGGGGGGTTTTTCTTGAAAATCATGTTGCATCCTTGGAAGATATTGAAGTTAAATATCAAGTTTGGTATTTAACTTACTTTTCGTTTTGAGCTATGCTGCTCTCAGATATGCACATGGACATTTTTCTAAAAAAAATTTTTTTTTTTTTTTTGGATTCAGGTCTCAAAACATGTATTTCCGGTGAAATCTTGGTTTCAAATTTTTGGGCACAATACAATATCTTCTCTATACACTATGTACATAGTAATGTAGAGAAAGTAATAATTATGAGTATATTAAATTGTGTGACAAAATACATCAGAATTTCAAAATTTATTTTACAAAATACCTTCCTTTAAACCATTTTCATATTTAAACACTCTTCTAATGTACCACATTTATCCGAGTACAAGACAATGTTTATTTTCCAAAATATCAATGTTCAAAACTGCGGGATCATTTTTCATTCCCGATATATATCTTTTTTCTGAATACCATGCGGGGTAAGGTAAGTTTCAAACTTTGCAGGTACAGTAGTGGCGAAGCCTGGGAGAAATGGTATGGATTACCGCCAAGGTCGCGACCATCGTAACGTATGAAAATGTGGGATTCATTCCGTGCCAAGAATTATATGTTAAAAGGCCTATGAGTATTCTCATTGTAAAAAAATTAAATTAAAGACTAAAATAAAATTAGAGAGCTTCCTTTTACATCGATGGTTGCATTGCACGTAATGTATTGGAAGCCAACGGTTAAGAGCAGGAGCACAAGAGCACGTGAACCTCCATTATTTCTTAGTAAATCTCCTTTTTCTCTTTCAGGAAACATTTAATAAAATGCGCTATCCGGTGCCACTTGTTTAAATATACCGCGCTCTGCTTTTCAGATTGAACACAGCTGAGAACCTGAGTATGTGGCAACAACGCTTGTAGCACAGGCCTCATGTGCTAGTGTATAACTAACGTTTAGCAGTTCTGCGCTTGTGCGGGCAACAAAGCAGCTTGGAGTTTTACAGCCAGAAATGAGCACAATGCGACCATGCACTTTCGTTCCCATTAACGACTCCAGGGTTCTGTTTATCGGCTGGAGGTGCTGTTATCTTTGAGATTTAGTTGAAACTATCCGGAAGAGCAACTGCAGTCTTTGTGAGACACGCTATTTTTCTTAGTAATTTGCATTCTATGCGAGAGTTCATTACAGAAAACAGCCTCAATGAAGAAACTTTTCCGCAACTAACCGAGCTACTGAAGATTGTTATCAGAAAGATACTTTTCCACACTAAAAAGAATTAAAACCTCTACTAGGAATACAATGGATGAAGACTTTCAGCACTGGCAATGCTTGCTATTGAGAAGAAACTGGTCAACAGCATAAAATACTTTAATCACCGAGTGATAGAAAAGTTTGCACATTTGAAAAACCGGCATGTGGAATTTGTGTACAAATAAATTTGGTGTCAATTGCGTAATTCAAACAATGTAAATATTATTCACTGCAAATACCATTCTTCACATGAACTGCATCAAAGGACTTCACCCCTTCATCACCTCATATTGCTGTTAACTCTTGGAGACTAAGAAATTCAAAATCTTTACAATACTGGGTGGGTGAGGATTTGTGTAACAAATTTATAATTCTTGTTATTAGGCACTATCATTATTTCTAATATTACTGAATTTGATGTTGCGGCGATGGCGGTAGCAGTAGCAGCTGCGGTGGTGGTAAATTGCTGATTTTTGAACACCTAAACTTTTAATCCACGAGCTGCCACTGGTTAAGAGAAAGAAAGAGATTAGCTGCGTGTTTCCCTTCTTCTCATTGCATACAAACCAGTACATTTCCGGTTCCCTTCTGCATTCTTGTGCCGCCTGCAATGTGAATTTATGCGCTAACTCGAATTAGGTAAAACATTTTACGATATATTATAATAAGTATGTTGTCTTAATGGAAAACAGCATCAATAATCGTCATCAAAGTCACGCTCCCGCCATGGCCGCCATCGTGATGTTCTACTGTGCTGCAATTCCGTACTCCAGTCTCAAAACATGAATTTATTAGCAAATTCGGATTGAGTAAAGCATTTTACAATATAGTATATTAAGTATGTTGTCTTAATTAAAATGTGTCCTTGATCGTCGTTACAGGCTAAACTGCCGCTGTCATCACACAACACAGACACATTTTCGTTCTCGCTTCTCCATCTTTCCTGCTCACGATGTGAATTTCTGCCCAAATTCAAATTATATAGAGACATTTATGATGTGCTATATTAAGTATGCTGTCTAAATACAAAGTCATATCCATCAAAGTCTTTACAGTTATGCTGCCGCAACCGCTGTTGCCACGCTGTAGCAATGCACCCATGTCATATATTGCCATACTCCCTTCTCCGTCAATCGATCTTGTATTCGGATAAATACGGTAGGTATATTCAAAAGTGTGTTGCTCTCATAGGTTTTATTGATTGATATACAACAGATATAACATACATGCAGAAGTTTCAAGCTGAACAACCAAGAAATATCTGACAGCTTAAAATATGTTTATTAAATAAGATGAACAATTTATACCTAAATGACTTCCTCTTTGAAGTGCGTTCAACATTATTAGGATATTTATTGAAAGTTTATTTAATACCGCAATGAATAGGATCTATATGTCGGCTATTATCTAATTTTGATAAACCATAATGCACAATGTTCAGCTTTGCTCTAAAATTTATATTTAACACATTTCTGAAAATGTTTCTTTCTTAGGACAACTTCAACTTGTTCAACTTCTACTGGTAACCTGTTTTCTATGGTTCCTTATATGATTCTTCAGATACCGTTCCTGTGCAAAAAGTTTGTCACATATCTTGCATTTGAATGTATCTTTGTTTGTGTGTATAAGAACATGATCCTTTAGTGTCTTATTATGCCGAAAGCTCTTGCCACAATAAGTGCAAGAATGAGGTTTTTCTCCACTGTGAAGAAGCAGGTGCATACTTAGCTGCTGCCGACGTCTAAAACGTTTATCGCATAACATGCAAGGGTGAGGGAAAACATCCTGGTGGAATTTTGTATGAATAAAAAGTGATGCCTTGGTCTTGAATGCTTTGCCACAGAGTTGGCATACATATGGACGTTCGCCAGTATGGATGCGACGGTGATCATTGCGTGCATTGCTGTTGGCGAAACATCTTCCACAAATGTCACAAGGATGATTTCGCACGCGCTCATGAACCTCTCGTATGTGACGTCTCATCAGGGCTTGTACTCTGAACTGTTTCCCACAAATATGACAGGTAAAGGGCTTCTCCCCAGTATGAATGCGCTGATGGCGAATGTAGCTGTAGCGTGTCACAAGTTGCTTTCCACATTGTGAACAATGATACACCTGACGACCGTCTACCTCAACTTGTGCTTTAGATACAGAATCTTGCTCTTTAGCTCGTGCACGCTCATGGCTATCTCGTATGTGGCGCATCAGCAAGGTGCGCATTCGAAACTGCTTTCCACATACATGACACGTAAAGGGCTTCTCACCGGTATGGATCCGTAGATGGCATTTGAATGTGTAAGGTGTGGTGAGTTGCTTACCACAGAGTGTGCAGTAGAATATCCGACGACCACCTATTTTAGCACATGCCTCAGGTATTGCAGCCTGCTCTTCTACAATATTAGAAACATCCATATCTTCTACTTTGATTTTGTTACCTAAGCTAATCTTGGTTTGATCAGAAGCTGGATCCACATGATCACACTTTTCTGTATGCAGTTTCATGTGTTTCAGCATGTCAAATTTCCTGCTGTATTTCTTCCCGCATATTTCACACTCAAACTCTGAACATTTTTGTTTCCTGTTTTCCGGCTTTTGGAGGATATCTCTTCCAGTGACTAACTCAATATCAACAAATGAAAATGAAGTATTTTCTATGTATGTGGGAGGAAAGTAATTTTCTTCTACTTTCACATCCTGCTTTTCTAAATCAGCTTTTCCACTAAGAGTTGTAATACCAACTTTATTAATAATTCTTTTTCCTTTCAGATCAGAATTGTGACTTTCAAAATGATTCTGCAAGTTCTTTCTTGAAGAGAAATTCGTATTGCAATATTTACAAAAATAATATTTTGTACTATTTGCTTGCGCTCCATCAGTATTCACTGTTTTACTCATATGTTGCATCATATGCACTTGAAACTTTTCTTTGCTACAGGAAAATATTTCATTACATATGTTACAGTGCATTACTTTTTGCAAATGATAGGTGGACAAATGGTCTGCCAGTTCACTGTTGCTTGCAAAATAAATTGTACAAAACGTACAAATGGCAAAGTCTGGGGGTTCTTCTGTCTTTACATCTATATGCTCTGTTGTTTGCTCAGCTCTGCGCAGATTCTGCTTGTCAGGGAAAGCATTGAAGGCTGTCACAGACTGTGCAGGCCACCTGCAAGAAAAGTGTCTTGGTTACAGCTCTTTGAAATCTCAAGTGTCATAAATTTTCTTAATGCTTTAAACATTAATTCACACTTTCATCTCAGTTTGCCAATATGGAACACGAGCTGAAAAAACTGTTTTCTAGAGATATCTCAGAATTTTCATCTTGGAAAAATATTGCTCAGTGATGTATTTCTGGGTGAAATTAGAATGCTTTCTAGAAATTTAATTAAACATAATTTATGGTAAATTTATGTTTCATTGCTGATCTCCTTGAATGAAAAAAGTTAATATGTACCAGACAATGTTTTTATTTTATGAAATCTACTTTAAAACATGAAATATAAGCAAAAGCTACAGAGATGCTTGCACTTTGAAAAAACTAATTTCAGATGAGTTCATATTCAACATTGGGCACATAGTACCACTTATTACGCTAAGCTAATATCGGATTATCTCACCTGTCTAAACAAATGTGTTTCTATGGTTAAGGCAGCCTTCAAGAATTCTAGGAAGAGGCAGAATCAGTATATGTATTTTTTTTTAAACATAAACATGTTGGGGTTCATACATAAAATCTGTTGTTTGTTGGGAATGCTTCAATTATCTCTTAGAGAAATGACTTCAAGCAATTGATTAACTCTAATCCAGCAATTAGCTATTTTACAGAGCTTTCAAATGATAGAAATTGCATTTGTTTTAAGGCGGTTTTATGAAATACATTACTGCCCTGCTTCTGAGCTTACTCACATTTTGGAGGGGTGTCACCAGATTGTACCAAGAGTGACTCTACTTAGTGAACTGCGGCTCAGTTTGGAGAGGAAACATCCTTAACACTATGTAAGCTGAAGGATGTAACTAAGCAGAGTGAAGAAGTTTGAGTGATGAAATTAACAGAATATAGCATTGAAAAGTTGAGAAGCAGAAGAAGAACCTTCAGTAAAAGTTATTTGCTCAACTGCCCAGATTTTTCATTTACCTAATTTACTGGTACCACCAGTATCAAGAGCTCATGCTGCATATGAGTGATTCAAATACCTCTCCCAAGATGTGTTTCTGAAAATATACAGCATTGCTGCATCAGCCAAAGACATTACTGGATTTAGGCCTAGGTAATCTAGGCAGTTTTCAGGAGTTGGCATTTTCTCTATCTTTCTGTTGCCCTTTTTTTTTTTTTTAGAAGAGCAGAGCCCGGAAAGTGCAATCCCGAACAGAAGATACTAAGTAGGGCATGTAGGGGTTAGAGATATTTGTTTCCTTGAGCTTATTTAACAGGCCCTGGTACCACATATAAAAAAGCAATAAAAATCAGTTTTAAATAAAATATAAAAGAATTTAAATCAGACCCAAGAAAAATTCTATAACATTTATTTTTAAAAAATGTTGGCAAATCTTTTCTGAAGTTTGATTTTGGACAACTTGTTTAAGTCGAATATTGTTTTATTGCGGGCTTGTGAAAGACTGTAGCTGCATAATTTTACTGCAAAATGTCTAGAAGTGGTGGGGAGGAAATAATTGCATTTAACTTTTATAAACAACAATGCCCTGTTGCAAATTAAATAGGAGGTACATTTATCGCTTATCAATATTAATATACCTCAATTACATTTTCAATATACGCCTATATTGACAATAGCTTAAAAATAAATCATAGCCAGCCTTTCAGAAATCAGTTTTGTTTCAACAATGAATGTTTTGAACTGTTAACAACTGTATTTTAGTATTGAATGGACTTAGTTAATAAACGGTTGTAAGCACAGAGAATATAAGAAATTGGAATTACTCGTTTTCCAAACGAGTGAACCTGAATCGCATAAAAAAAAGTATATATACATATATAAATAAAAAATGCTTAAGTAAAGCAAGAAAAAATAGGGTGTTAATTGGAAAGTGTAAAAAGTTAGAACAGTTTCTTTCTACAACATTGCTCAACAAAAGAAAAAACTGAAGAAGCTCATGCTGCTGATTTTAATACAGATTCTACTAACAAGGAATTAACAGAAACAAATACATTTGGACAGTGTAATGATAAGGGTGAAAGTATCAGTAGGAGTAATGGTAACAATAATTTCAGTGCATGTGATTCAAGAGGATATGAAGATAGTGAATTTGTTAAACCATGTTATGATTCCACTAAATGGTTATAAACAAAGCAACACGAGACTACATACTAAGACTCGGTGTAACACAAAATATCAACTAAAATTTTGAATGCACAAGGTGACAGTATTTAACATTGCCAGATACCTTTTTGTAATCACTATTCAGCTGAACTTAAATTAATGATGAAACACAATCTAGATCATGGTTAGCTTTCTAAAAGTAAATGTACAGTTTATTGTGCTCCCTGTGTGCTCTTTGGAAGAAGCTACAGAAGGTTACAATGACTGGAAAAACATGAGTCAACGTATGAAAGAACATGAAAAATCCTATGAACATAAATGTGCAATTACAACAATGTTAGCAAGAAAAAATATAGCTGAAATAATTGACAGGGCTTTGCTACTTCAAACAGAAGAGGAAATTAAATTGGCGGGAAGTTCTATAAAGCATATAGTACCAACAGTAAAATCTCTCACTATGGTGGTTTGCCGTTTAGAACCATAGATGAAAAGTTTGGTTCTAACAATAGTGGAAATTATATGATGTCATTAGAACTGATTGCACACTTTGACCCATTTCTCACTGAGCATATAAAGAGGTATGGAAATAAAGGAAGTGGCATAACATCGTATTTGTCATCACAAATTTGGATGAGCTCATTAAAATAATGTTCCTGGAGGTAAAATGAAATAAATGCAGCTAAGTACTTTTCTATAATTTTAGATTCAACTCCTGACATTGCTAATACAGATAAATTAAATTCATCATGCGATACGTATCTAATGTGGCTCACCACTAACTATGAAAGCCTAGTAACGACTGTGGTTGAAACTTTGAATGAGCTTGGTCTTGCTATTAAAAATTGCCATACTCAGTCCTATGTCAGTAATATGTCAGGCACAAACTCAGATCTTCAAGCATGAATTAAACATTAAATCCCCTTGCTGTGTATATTCCAAGCTCGGCTCAATCTTATTGGTTCTTCTGCTGTGTGATGTATGTATGCAGTAAACTTCTTTTGTGTTACTCAGGAGCTATATAACTTTTTCTCAGTGTCTACAAACCGGTGGAAACTTTTATCTCATTTGAAACCAAACTCTACAGTATTAAAAAGTCTTTCACAAACAAGATGGTCGAACAGGTTCAATGCTTGTCATAGTTTGTGTTCTTTGTGGTTAGATTCATCATCTCTAACAACAGAGAGAAACCACTAACTCATTCTGAAGCTGCAGGACTTCATGATTCACTCCAAAATTTGGAGTGCTTTCATGCTTTGCTGCATTATTGTGAATGATATTTTAGAAAGGTTTAACAGTGTAACCAAAATGCTATAATCTGTTGAGGCTGAATTAAGTTGTCATCAATCTTTACAATTCATTAGTAATATATCTTGAATGCAAAAGAGGTATATTTGATCTATACAAAGAAAAAACTATGAACCTATGTGGTGAAGATACATACAATTATAACAGCACAAGGAAACTATATGTAAGTTGCTACATGGTGAGCAAAGAGAAAATTTTGCATTTTTTGGCAGAGACAATTACACAATAAATATTTTCAATGTTATTATTGACGGGCTGTGTCAAGAACTGAAATGTAGATGTAATGCTTATGAAGAATTGTTTGCTAATTTTGATTTTCTTACTAAGCTCTGTGAATTAGACACAAAACAATTCGAATCTTTAAGAGTAACTTACTTGGGCGACATAGAGGATGAATTTGCCAACGGATGCATTCACCTTTGATGCTATATCCAAGAAAGGCCTCTTGGATGTTTATCCTAATATTGGTGTGGTGCTACATATATTTCTGTGTACACCTACAGCTAGTTGTTCAGCATTGAGATTAGTTTCAATGTTCAAGAGAGTTAAAAATTATCTTCCTTTAACAACACCGCAAGAGAAACTGAATGCTATGTGAATTCTTTGCATCGAGTGTGATGCGCTCCATCAAATCAACTTCATTGGTGTCGTCAATGCTTTCTCTATGAATAAAATACAAAGGAAATCGTTATAACTTACAAGATGCATGTATTTTTATTTCAAATATTTTTTTTTTCTTCTGAATTGTAACTTTCATTTAATGCCAAGGGGCAGCAAAATATCTAAATCCGGACATGGCCAAATACAGTTGATGTAAAGCAAGGATGTGGTACCTGAATTAATGAAGAGGCTGTTGGAGGAATATCCTAATTTTTACTTTCTCTATACATACTATGTACATAGTGTATAGAGAAGGTATTGCACTCCACCCAAAAATTTGATACTGAGATTTCACTGGAAATATATGTTTTAGGGTCCCCTTTATCTAAAAAAAAAAAAAGCATTTTCGGAAAAAGGTCCATCCGTGTGTGTGTGTGTGTGAACATGATAACTCAAAACTCGGTATTTAGTTTAGTATCTTCCACGGATGCGACATGAAGATTTTGAGGAAAATCTCCCAACTACCCTTTATATGGAACTTTTTTCGAAAATTTTGATTTTCTCAAAAATGGCTCTAACGATTTTGATTAAAATATAATATATTAAAGCTATTTGTCTGACAAATAAAATGTATATCTTGAATATTCTGGGAATAGCCTCTGAAGAGTACTTTATTCTGGATGAATTTTACGGAATTTTGAACAACTATTAAACCATAAGAGATGGACAAAAACTTACTACACGAAAAATGTAGAGCATGTTAAAACACACAATTAATGTTATATATTTAGTCGTCCTCCATGATGGAATGGTTACCATGCTAACTTCATATACCCAAGGTCGCTGGTTCAAACCCGGCGGAGGATGATGGTGTAAAAATCCTTAGCATGGCTTCCTTCAGAAGGGAAGTAAAGCCGTTGGTTCTGTGGCGTAGATTTACGGCACGTAAAAGAACCTCAAGCCTGATAGAGCGGCCTCTGAGCAAAATTAAGCGGCCTTTCATGCCTAGTATAGAATGGGATGCTGAGAACCACAGTAGTTAAAGAGCGTCCATAAATAACATGCCATTTCCTTTATGTTATACAAAATTTTTTTGTGGAGTTCATCGTTTTTGAGACATTCCTTGTTTTTTTGTTTCTGTTTGAAAAACTTATACTTTTCTCATATGGTAATTTGTCAACTCCTGTTCATACAAACAAAGGAATTTCAGTCACATAGCAACCAGCTTTTGACTATCACTTTAATCTATGGTACTCCCATATTTCGTTTCTACTTACAAGGAAGCAAGTAATAAGACAATTTCTACTAATTAGCATGAAGTAAATAAAGTATAAGCTTTTAAGAATAATTTGTTGCAGAGATGTAGAGAAAATCATGTGAATGGAATATGTCAGATTTTTCAAACAACTGTTTTAAGGCAATATGGTTTCCAACCACCAGAGTAGTAGTAGCAGTAAGTCGTCGTCGTCGTAGTAGTAGTAGGGCTTTAGGGCGCTCAATGACAATGGTTATTAGCGCCCGAACAACCAGGATTTAAAAGGAAATTAAAAAACGAGGCACCACGGTTGCACACTAAAAACTAAAACACAACAAACATCTAGCTAAAACAGTGTCAGCAGCTGTGGAATGCAAAACTATATCCTGTGTAATAGTAGAGCGCCACCGATAAACGATGCCACCAGGTTGCTAAACAAATAAAAGACACACTGGCAACACGTGCAAATCATACACGGTGGCTCATACCGATCTGACGCATAAAATTTAAAACTCGTTCCACAGAAACAGGGTCATCCGCCAGTACCTCCGAAATCTCGGCTGGTATACCGACGGACAAACGTGAAGGAGCTAAAAACTGACACTCGATTAAAACATGTCTCACAGTCAAGGGCTCATGACAGTGAACACAAAGTGGTGCAGGGTCCGAAGACAATAAATGACTGTGACTAAAACGACAGTGCCCGATACGGAGTCAAGTTAAAAGCGACGTCACGCGCGAGAGGAGGTATTCCAGGCGACAGGGAGAGGCTTCACCACCCGAAGTTTATTCCCCTGCAGATCGGCCCAGGCAGAATTCCAACGCAAAAGGACAAGAGGTTGGTAAAAAGCGCGTAAATCCCCAGAAGGCACAGGTGCGTTAGAACACATGGGGGCTGAAATGGCGGCCTTCGCAGCGGCGTCAGCAGCCTCATTGCCATCTATGCCGACAAGCGATTCGGCAAGCGAATGGAGACAATCCCGGACACGCTGTACAACGGGATGGGGGCTGTACAGCAATCTCAGGCTCTGCAAAACACTCAAGGAATCAGAGCACACAACCCAATCACTAAAGCCTGTCGCTGAATATATAAAAGAGCCTGGTAAACACCAAAAAGCTCAGCTGTAAAAATCGAGCACTGCGGTAAAAGGCGAAATCTAAAACTCTGTCGGTCATGAATAAAAGCACATCCTACTCCCGTAGCGTCCTTTGAACCATCAGTATAGATAAAATTACAACCAAGAAACTGCTCTTTGAGAGCTAAAACGGCGGAATGAAGAGCCAAATGGGAAGTGGCTGACTTCGGTCTTGTTCAACAAGTATCTCAGGGTGGAGTCGCGGGGGGAAAAGAGTCTCCCCTCCAGAATAGAGTGGCGGTAAAGTGACGTCCAACAGCCGAAGGCGAACACCAGGCGGGAGTAAGGCCAGGGAGGTACTCGAGTATCGGCGATCCAAAGACTCGTTAAAAAAACAGGTAAAAGACGGATGTCCGGGTAAACTAAGAAGGCTACAGGCATAACTGCAAGGAGGACATCATGGCGGTAAGAGAGCGGAGGTTCGGCAGCTTCCGCACAAAGGCTAAGAACTGGGCCCGTGGGAAAGGCGCCAATACTCATACGGATACCACGGTGATGTGTCGTATTGAGACGAGCTAAAATTGACGGGCGGGCCGAAGAATACACAACACAACCGAAATCGAGCTTTGATCGAACGAGAGCCCGATAGAGCCATAGAAGAGTAGTCCGATCAGCCCCCCAGGATGTGCCACTTAAAACGCGTAAAATATTAAGAGAACGGTCACATTTTGCCTTTAAGTAGGAAATATGAGAAGACCAGCTGAGTTTTCGGTCAAAAATCAATCCTAAAACTTTCGTCTCCTCGGCGAAAGGAAGAACATCCGCACCAAGATGTAGAGAAGGCAAACGATATGCCTTCCGTCGCCAGAAATTAATGCAACGACGGTTTTCTCGACGGAGAATTTAAAACCATTATTGATACTTCAATGGTACGGGCGGTCAAGACGCAGTTGGAGGCGTCGTTCGAGAAAACAAGGTCGTCGAGAACTAAAATAAACTGCGAAATCGTCCACAAATAAGGAAGACGAAACCCAAGGTGAAATACACTCTACAATAGGATTGATAGCAATAGAAACAATGTGACACTCAGCACCGAACCCTCTTGAGTAAAAACACCGGATAAAATCGAGCCTACCCGTACCCTAAAAACTCTATCCTTCATAAACTCCCGAATAAAAACGGGCAGACGACCACGAATGCCCCAATTATGAAGGGTACGAAGTACAAACAGGTATCATACGCCTTTTCCAGATCAAAAAATAGCGCGACAGTCTGACTCTTCCGCAAAAAGGCATCCATGTTGTGTGTGGATAGTGCGACCAGGTGATCGACTGTAGAACGGTAACGACGGAACCCACATTGGACGCTGGCAAACAGATTTTGGGATTCGAGCCACCATCGCAATCGCCCATTAATCATACGCTCCATCACTTTGCATAGGGAACTGGTGAGGGAGATGGGACGATAGCTGGAAGGTAGATGGCGATCGTTACCAGGTTTTAAGATTGGGACGATGGTGGCCTCGCGCCAGACTGCAGGAAACACTCCATCGCACCAAATGCGGTGGTATAGAAATAAGAGAAAGAGTTTGCCGGCAGGAGAAAGATGCTGGAGCATGGCGATATGAATACCACCTGGTCCGGGAGCAGTGAGACTAGAGGACGAAAGGGAGTTTTCAAGCTCCTGGATGCTAAAAATCGAGTTATAACACTCATTGTTAAAAGAGCGAAAGGAGAGAACCTCAGATTCCACCTCAGCCTTGGTAGTACGAAAAGCTAGAGCATAATTTTCGGAGCTAGAGGCAGACGCGAACGTACTACCAAGGACGTCAGCAACAGCTACCGGATCGACGACTGTAGCAGCTCCCACGTGAAGTCCTGGTATGGAAGTGTTGGCCTGTTTACCGGCAGCACGTCGTAGCTTTTCCCAGACAACCGAAGAAGGCATTGAACTGTTGAAGGTGGCAACAAACGAAGCCCAGGAAGCCCGTTTGCTATCCTGAATAATGCGACGGGCCCGTGCGCGGGCTTGTTTAAAAGCCAACTACCAGAGCCTGGATTTGTATGCAAAATGCATAGAGTTTTTGAATAGTCTAAATGTATGCAGTAGCAGTATTCTTTACCATTTTAAGCTTTAAGAGATCACTAGTGCAGTTTTAAAATGCATATAATTGCATATTTTGGGAAAAACTGATTTTGCCTACATATTTCTTAAAATTTAACAGGTAATGGCATATTTTTCTATTTCTAGCCTAAATACAAACTATAGTTGGTCCACACGTGCAATAGTGTTTTTATGTTCTTGAAATGACGACTAGTGACGGTAGTTATCCGATTTCATTTTATCAGCTAATTGTTTACTCGTGTTGCAACAGAAGCTAGCGTTCCCCTCATGCGTGATGTCATCTGAGGTATGTTGTAACATCATATCTGCTGAATGTGTTTGGTCAAGTTTATTTGGAGTTGCAATCACAGTTCTTAAGTAACAATAAGGGGTGAAAAACACTTAGCTTCGTTATGCCACTGGTAAAATTGCCATGTTCGTCTGTGTTACGTAAATATGTTTCGGAGTTCGGCTGTACTTTTAGTGAGGATGGACAAGCATTATTTTGTTTGTCTTGTGAACGAAATATTGCTTCTGTACTACTTGGAATTTTTTTGTCAGAAGCAATATTTCACAAGACAAACAAACGAACATGGAAATTTTACCAGTGGCATAACACATAGCGTTTTTTATAACAGCACACTAATAAAGTAGTGCTTGACGAATCTACCCTTCGAAAATGTGTGTGTCCGAGTGTTTCAACGAAGTTATTCGAGAAATTTGGGAAGCGTTAAACATGAAAAGATTTCGGTGGACGAGACCACAGACGCTGCAGGCCACTGTGTGTGTGTGTGTGTGTGTGTGTGTGTGTGTGTGTGTGTGTGTGTGTGTGTGTGTGTGTGTGTGTGTGTGTAGTGCAGTAGTGAGTGCAATGAAACTGGGAAGTAAAACTTATCTGTTAAATGTTCAGATATTAGAAAGGGTAAACCATTCTACAACTGCAAAATTCTTCAACAATTCCCTAGGCTTTTTGTGACCAGATGGTATAAAATACGACAGTGTCCTGTTATTTCTTACAGATGCCGCTCCATACATTGTAAAAGCAGCAAATGCACTAAAAGTTCTCTACACCAAACTAGTACATTTGATATGTTTAGCCCATGGGCTACATCGCGTAGCAGAGACAGAGCCCAATACCCAGAGGTTGTTACCAATGTCAAGAAAATTTTCATTAAAGCACCTGCTAGAGTTTCAATTTTCAGGGAATTGGCTCCAAAGTTAGCATTACCTTCTCAGCCTGTTTTAACATGGTGGGGTTCGTGGTTGGAGGCTGCATGTTACTATGCTAAATATTTCAATGATGTGAAAAGAATAATAGATAGTTTAGATCCGGAAGATGCAGCTTCTACAAAGATACTCAAGAGTGCTTCAACTCAATTGATATAGAAAATCAATTGAAGTACATATGTAGGCACTTTTCAGTGCTACCAGAAATCACAAAGGAACTGCAGGCTAAGAATAATTCATTTCAACACTCATTGTCCGTTGTGAATCAGGTATATCAAACACTGTCCTTCGAAACACATGGAGTTGCAAAAATTGCTTTTGATAAGTTGGTAAAAATACAGGCTATAAAACAATTTGTGAAATTGCAAAACAGCTAGCCAGGGAAACGTGTGAAGTACAAGAAGAACTCGCTAAAGAAAAGATTTAGAGTTTCTCTCATGCACCGGTGACATCTTGTGATGTAGAGAGATCTTTTTCTCTCTACAAAACCTTCTTTAGTGACAAACGAAGAAGTTTCACTGCAGAGAATCTCAGGATGACATTTCTCGTCTATTGTAATAGCAGTATTGGACAATAGGGTGAGTCGCTAATATAACACATTCTTTCATTCTTTCTTAAAATTGAAACAGCACAATACAAATAAGTAATAATAATTAATAATTTAAAGAATTGATTAACAGTAATTAATTAATACTATAATTAAATTGTGAACTTATGAGAATAGTTATCAAGCATACCATTTTTATTTTGCATATCGTTTATGCATATTTTACGAGTTTTTAGTGTATATTTGCATGCATATTTTGGCATTCGTTTTTGCATACAAATCCGGGCTCTGACAACTACAAACGTAACCAGCAAGAGGGACTTTCCAGCAATACAAAGTTTTCTGAAACAGGTGAATAAACTTACACAAAGAAAATACAGAAACAATGCAGTGTTTGTACTTTGGTGACATTTTCAACTAAATTTTCTTATACTTCTGATTCATTTTTATCATCTGATTTTCCTAGTGTATAAGATAATTGTAATTATGCTCAATCCATTTTTGATTATATGTTCCTTTTCTGACATATAAGTTAGTTGTAACTATGGTTATTTCAATAGGAAAACAATGCTTCAGTTGCCATTCCTTGAATTTTTTACTTTCTCTACACATACTATGTGCATAGTCAGGGCCTATTTACGGCAGGGAAAGCCGGGCAACTGCCTAGGGTGGCACATTTTAGGGAGCGGCAAAATTACTGGAAAGCTGCACAAAAATAAGCATAGACATGAAACGTAAAGTTCATTTAAATTTGCCCCTCACAGAGGAATATTAATTGATGCATGTTGGCTATGCTGATTAGTTTGCATGCTATGCGCATGCAGCAGAGATAAAATGAAATGCATTCCAATAGTGAGAATCGATTAACATACACAAAAAATTGTAGGATCAAGAAGTGTGTGTTGTTATTCATTAACATTAATTTTCTATATATTGTTAGCTGAGGTAATGAACAGTAATTATTATTGTAATTATATTGAGTTCTTTTATATTTAATGAGCCGGCATTCCAGCATAATGAAGTAGTAGGTTATGTTTGAATCTTTTAAGTTTTTCAACTGTTTATCATATTTTCTTTCGTTTTCTCAGTTTCAGTGTCGATTGTCACTGAATAAAATGACAGGAAGAAAGAGACTTAGTGGGACTCAGTATCGTTCATTGGCAAAAGATAAAAGAAAAAAAGAAGAAGATGCATTGAGAAAAGTTCCACGCCTTGATGTGTTTATAAAATCGACCCCAAGGAGTTCATGTCAAGAAGAGCCACCCTCGCCAAGTGAAGCTGTTGAAGACTATAAGGAAACAAGTACCCCAAATAAATCTAAGATGAAAAAAAAAACTTTAATCAAATGAAAGTGAAGGCAGAACTTCCATTGTTGCTGATGAACCCTTTACAACTAATTCGAAACATCAGTTTACAGATGGTACCACAAGACGTTGTTCTAGTACATTTTTTCAGAGAAAGCTGGCGAACAATGAAATTATTAACAGAGGTTATTTAGTATATTCTGAAAGACAGGGAACATTATTTTGTGCACCATGTACTCTTTTTGGAGGAACATCCGACTTGGCAGGACCTCGTGGTTTCTCAAACTGGAAACATCCAGAGCTAATTTTAACTCATGAAAACAATTCAAGGCACCGAGACTGTGTTCTTAGTTTAAAAAACAGAAGTTCCATTTTGACAAGGATAGATGGAAAACTAGCCTCACAACTTGAAAATGAAGTTCAGTACTGGCATAATGTATAACAAAGGGTTGTTGTTGTTGTGAAAAAATGTTCCTCTCGAGGACTCCTCTTCCGTGGCAATGATGAAATTGTTGGAAGTGTTAATAATGGTAACTTTTTAATGTGCATAGAACTTATTGCCAAATTTATCCATTTCTTGCTAGCCACTATATAAGGATTCTGGAAGTGGAAAAAATTCATATCTGTCTTTTGCTATATATGAGCAAATAATCAAAATCATGGAGAAGAGAGTTGTCAAAGAAATAGTGGCACAAGTTACTGCGGCAAAATACTACTCTGTAATTGTAGACTCCAGCCCTGATATTGCTCATAATAACCAATTATGTCAACAAAGAGGGGCTGGCTGAAGAGCGGTTTGTTGAATTTGTGGCAAATCCAGGACATGGTGGCCAGGATCTGTCAAATGCAGTGATAAACTGCCTTGAGAGACATGGATTGGACATAGGTAACTGCAGAGGACAGAGTTATGACAATTCACCAAATTTGTCAGGTGTTTACTCAGGCTTGCAAGCTAGAATCAGAGCTCTCTCTCCTTATGCTTTCTATATTCCTTGTTCAGCGCACACTCTGAATTTGGCGAGTTCAAGTGCAGCAAGATGTAACCAAGCAACTTATTTTTTTTTTTTGGCATTTTGCAAGAAATATTTAATTTTTTCAGTGCTTCTGGTCATTGATGGAATCACTTAAGCACATTTTTCAGTAAAGAGAACTTGATTGTCAAGGGCTTCTACATTGCCCGATGATCTAGAGAAGAAGCTTGAACAAAGATGGTGAGGCACTGTTGTCAATAATAGGGAATGAAAGTGAGAAGTCTCTGGTGAAAGCTAAAGGCATAATGAAGAAGTTGTGTAGTCTTGAGACATCTTTTATGACTGTAGTTTGGAATTACATTCTTGAAAGGTTCAATGTTGTAAGTAAGCAGTTTACAAACAGCAAACATGGATGTAGCCACTGTTTATAATTTGTAAAGTTCTTTGGTTGGTTTCTTGGAAGAAATGCAAATGGGATATGAAGTTTTCAAGAATCTAGGACAGAAAAAATTTGAATCTCTTTGTAACATCACTACAATTGATCAGGATATGAAACACAATAAGAAAAAGAAAAGATTCTTTGATGAATCTGATTCAGACTCTGAAGGAAATGAGGATTCAGATGACTTACAGATGTCTTTTCTTTTGACTCTGGAGATATTGATTGAAGAACTGAACAACAGAGTTTCTTCCTACAAGGAATTCAGTGAACTATTTATGTTTTTGACAAATCTGAAGATGCTTAGCCCACTTGAAATTCAGGAAGCATCATCCAGACATTAGAAAGTCTACAGTTCGGATCTTGAAGATTCAGCATTTGTACTTGAATGCTTACAATTCAAAAGCTACATAGAAAAAAATGAAAATGTGTTGCACTCTCTTACACAACGGTGCAAGATGTTAAAAGGTGACTGTCTAGAGCAACGGTTCCCAACTGGTGTGCCCCGGCACCCTAGAGTGCAGTGTGATTGGCTAAGGGGTGCTGCGAGATATTGAGATAAACAAAAAAAAATACCTTCTACTGAAGCCTTAAGTCTTGTAAGGTCTTGAAATAAAATAAGTCAAATTAATTACTCTCATGCACGGCAGATGGTGATAGTGGTCAATTTATTTCAATAATTCAGTTATATTAGTATCCCACAGATGGCATTACAGCTATACCCAGCCGAATATTCCCGAGACTCCTCGCTTCCTCACGAACATTCCCGAGACTTCGACAGATGAATATATAAAAGTGTACGCCGCTTGGCGCTTTCAGTTGTCTTCCTCACGTTGATTCACAGTGTTTAGCTATGGATAAGTTCATTGTTAAACGTAAACGCCAGAACAGTGACAGTGAACAGTCGGCTCCTACTGCGTGCTTTAAGAAGCCAAATCTTACAGTTTCTCCCGGTCAAATTCACCACATAAAGAAGACAAACGAAAGAAAAGAACATACAAGGACAGTTACTTAGCGTATGGGTTTAAGTGGAATAACAACGAGGAAAACCCTATCCCTGTGTGTTTAGTTTGTGGCGAAACACTTAGCAACAAGGCCATGGTACCTAGCAAACTGAAGCGGCATCTTACAACAAAGCATCCTAGTGTGTCACAGAAAAGTGTAATGTATTTTTCACATATATTAGAAGGGGAGAAGAAAACAGCTGTGCGAATGGTAAAGAGAATGACCATAGAATGCTCTTGAAGCCTCATTTAAAGTAGTAGAACTCATAGCTAAAAAAAAGAAACCTCATACTCTTGGAGAGGAAATCATTGGCCCTGCATGTCAAGTTATAGTTTCAACAATACTTAGCGAAGGAGCAGCTAATCAAATTTCGAAAGTTCCTCTGTCCAACAACACAATCAGCCGCAGGATATCTGAAATGTCATGCAATATCAACGAACAAGTCACGGAGAAAATAAAAACTTATAGAACATTTGCTTTGCAAGTAGATGAGAGTCTCGATATTGGTGACAAACCGCAACTCCTTGGTTTTATCAGATATATTGATGAAAAAGATATTAGTGAACAGCTTCTGTTCTGTAGACTGCTGGAGACTACAACCACAGGCCATGATATTTTCGTTTCTATTAATTCCTATCTCAATGACCATGATTTTTCATGGAAAGACTGTTGTGGTATATGTACAGATGGTGCACCATCTATGTCTGGGAAAATTAAAGGTTTTACTGCCAGAGCTCTCAATGAAAATCCATCCATTATTATAACTCACTGTTTTCTGCATAGAGAGGCATTAGTCGTGAAAGTGTGTAATGAAGATTTTGCTGAAGTGTTTAACCAAGCTGTGAAAATGGTGAACTATATGAAGTCTCGACCTTTAAAGTGCACAATTTTTGAACAGTTATGTCGCGCAACGGATGCAGCTCATACCTTTTTGTTACTTCACACAGAAGTAAGGTGGTTGTCGCGGGGTCGTGTATTGAACCGGTTTCTCGAACTTAAAGAACAGCTAAAAACTTTTTTTAAGGATGAAAATCAAGACACATTTCATGAGCTCTTACTAAGTGATTCTTGGTGTTTTGAACTGTCGTATCTGACAGATATTTTTCATAAGCTGAATGAACTGAATGTTTCGATGCAGGGTCGACATGAAACAATAATCTCCTCAACCAATAAAATGAAAGGTTTTAAAAGAAAGATTAGTTCTTGGAAGTCTACAGTTCAAAAAGGAGATTTGTCGAACTTTCCATCTCTTCTTAATGTGGCAGGAGATAAAGATCTGGGTAAACTGAAAGACCGCATTTGTGATCACTTATCAAGATTGCAAGATGCAATAGATGCGTACTTTCCAACTATTTCCACTACGAATCTTGACTGGGTTGTCTCACCATTTGATTTCGTAGATAGTGCAGAGGAAATAGAATTCACTGCTTGCGAACGAGATGAATTTATTGATCTTTGCGCTGATTCCGCACTCAAAGGTAAGTTCACCAAGAGTGAGGCGTCGGTGGCTAGTTTTTGGCTTCAACGGAGAGAGGAGTACCCTAACCTAATGAAGAAAGCAATTAACGCACTTTTGCCCTTTTCAACATCCTATCTATGCGAGCAAGCCTTCTCTGCTATGGTGACAATAAAATGCAAAGCAAGAAATAGACTGAATAACCTTGAGGATGATTTGCGTGTTTCACTGTCAACTGTAAGACCCAATATCACATATCTGTGCTCTAAGCATCAATCACAAGTTTCACATTAATCATTAATCGAACAAAATTTATTGATGTATTTTTACTCAGTGATTGTAGTAAAGTTTACTGTATTATGTTATTGTGTACGTTATTATTATATAATATTTCAATAAATTAACATATTAAGCTTAATTTCCTTTTAATTCAAGGAAGGGTGCCCCTGGTGTTTAATGTTATTCCCAAGAGTGCCGTGAACTTCAAAAGGTTGGGAAACACTGGTCTAGAGAGTGTTTATCCAAACTTAAACACAGGTCTACAAATATACTTGAGCACTCCTGCTTCCAACTGCTCAACTGAGAGATCATTTAAGATGCATAACTAATTATTTAACAACATCACAAGTGAAGGATCGTCTTAGTTATCTTGGTGTTCTTGCAATTGAATCTTACTTAACAGTGAAAATGGACTATGACGAACTCATAATCTTGTTAGCAAATGACAGGGCAAGGAGGAAGCCTCTTTTTATTTAAACAGCATATGTTTTGACTTCTAATATGGGGTGATGCCTCCTTAGCGTAAGTTTTTTCTATTAAGATGTTTCTACTTAAATTTTAATATGGTATTTGCCACTCATACTTAAGTATCTAAACTAGAGAAACCATTCTCTATGTTGTGAAAATTTAAGTAATATATGCATTGCAAGTTGGGGGGGCCGCAAAAAATTCCACCCAAAAATTTAATCCTGAGATTTCACTGAAAATAGACGCTTTAGGGTCCCCTGTATATAAAAAAAAAATCTTTAAAAAAAGGTTTGTGTGTGTGACCCCACTGCATATTAAAGATATTTTCATGACAAAATGTATATCTTGAATTTTCTGGGAATAGCCTTTGAAGACCTGTTTATTCTGAATGAATTTTGCTGGATTTTGCATAACTAGTAAACTGTAAGAGATAGACAAAAGCTTACTGCACAATATATCTAGAACTCGTTGAAACACACAATTTATGTCATATACATTTTGGAGTTAACCATTTTAGAGATGTTCCTTGTCATTGGTTTCAGTTTTAAAATTAAAAAATTTGTCAACTCCTGGCAATGCAAAGAAACAGATTTCATCCACATGGTAACCATCTTTTAAAAGATTTGACTATCATTTTAGCCTAGTGTATCCCATTAGTTCTCTTCTACTTACAAAAAAGCATTTCTGCTAATGTTGATCTCGATTAGCATGAATTAGATAAAAGAATAAGTTTTTGAACAAAAATTTGTTTCAGAAATGTAGAAGTCATATGTCAGTTTTTTTATTTAATTGCTGTGAATATTTAATGAACTACTTTGAGCATTTCAGCCTACCACTTTTGTTCATTTTATTATCCTAATCTCTAGGTATAACCATAGCATAGACAACCTTTTCTTCAAAGAACCAGTCTATAAAGTTTGATTTAATTGGGGTGGGCTTACGTTTAATTTTACTTAGTCACCCCCTTCACAAACTCATCCATTTCATGTCCATTCAATCTTGCTCAATGTTTCTAGCTCTTCTCACACATCATGCACTAGGTATATAGTATAAAGGTTGGAATTTTTTTTAAGCAATAAGACTTGAGTAGGAAGGAGTAGGAAGGGTGAAGAATGAGGAACTTCAAAATAAGATTGGCATAACCTATGATTATTTAAAACATATAGTTTTCACACGTAAAATTCATTTTAGCAAAGCTTATCGTTTGTGCATTTTGTGTTAACAGCTTAAGACAATGCAAATAAAATAATGGTCAAGACTGGGTATTTATAGTTGCTCTGTTAACAATCTTAGTGAATGTGTCAGCATGGAAGCCAAAATATAAATAATGGGTTACAAGGATATTAACAGCCAAATCCAGTAGCAGTAACTTATCTTTTAACCATTGGTACAAAAGAAAAAAGTCTAATCATAAAAAGTAAATATTTGTAAAACATCAATAACTTCAAATGAAGACCAGAAAATTATATTTCAAAGCCAACGAGGCCTAACTAATTCTTTTCCTTAACCATTGTTATGTTTTAACCCAAATTTACTTATTTTTGTAATTATACATTTTCTTTTGCTGCCTTGATATTACCATTTATGTCTTTAATAAAACATTGTTTACAATGGTTTTAGGGCCGGTTTCACAGTCAAGCCAAAGTTTTAGTAGGCTGTGGATGTCATTTAAGCCAGGCTTATGCTTCAGTTTTAGCTTAGTGAATTTCACAGCAGGGCAATCATTTTTGGTTTCACAAAACTGTGAATTTACTAATGCTCATCCAGCTGCAATTAGCATAATTCCACTTGAGTATAACTTCATCGTCAAGAGAAGCATTGCTTCTGACAAATTACTTTATTACTGAAAGTAACAATAGATGTAATACCAATGAATGTGACAAAGTAAAAGATAAAGGTATTAGGAATAAATTGGAAATTGGGTTTTGGTTATCAGTTGGTTTTATGCTTATTTAATTATATCTTTATTTGTATCCCGAATGATTTCTGGTAAATACCATCATTG
Source organism: Hymenopus coronatus (assembly GCA_030762935.1). Classification (NCBI taxonomy): domain Eukaryota; kingdom Metazoa; phylum Arthropoda; class Insecta; order Mantodea; family Hymenopodidae; genus Hymenopus; species Hymenopus coronatus. Next base: position 66,659,186 of record CM060882.1, read on the forward strand.
CCGAGTATTACTTAATTGAAATCTCTTGAGAAATCCATTTGAAAGAACGATTCACATTCTAATCATTGTAGACTATCTTCTGTTGAACATACGGGTTAAAATAATTTGTACCTATTCATCACTAATAAATCTTCTATATATCAAATGGGAAACTTCTTTGCTTAAACCCAAGTTCAGTATGATTTATGCCAAGCCATGGATAAGCTCAGCTTATTACTTGAGTTAGTATTGTAAAACTAGCTTAAGTTTCTGCTTAAACTGTGGAACCAGGCCTTAGTGAAGGAAAGGGATAAATTGTGGTTCTATTCTATTCAGAAAAATTCCAAACTGTAACACTAGACTCTTTTATACATTTGAGAATACTTATGAAAATAATATACACTTGAATAAAATTTTAGTGTACTATTTCACCTTATGATCACTAGTTAAGACAATGGAATGTTACAGTAGCTAAATAAATCTGCATCACATTCATAACACCATGTAACAAAATAATATTTTTTTATTTAAGTATATTTTATGTTTGTTTTGGATGAATCAGCTCACAACAAAGCTACACTGAGTATTCCTTATTTTATATAATAATTTCTTTGCTTTTTATGCCCAATAGTATGAAATTAGTTTACAACTATTTCAGCCAAGAACACCTTATGTATGAGATGAATAACAGTTCCACTCTACGTTTTACTGTTTCAGATTGACATTATTGATGAATAATGGCATCTTCCTGTTGTAAGCATAATCCACACAGTTTTTGTTATGTGTGTGGCATCTCCCTGGGATCGAAAGCAGTAAAGCATACACTAAAGGATACTAATTACTTCTGCTTAGCATACAGATCTTATTTTGGTTTGCCTGTGGGAGACCCAGACAAGAACTGGGCACCACATGTTGCAGATCCACTCATAAGGGCTGGTATAGAGAAAACAGAAAAACGAAATTTGGTGTACCTAAATTTGGCAAGAACCAATAGATCACCTCTCCAACTACTATTTCTGTGTTAGTGACTTGTCTCATCGTAAGAGGTGTAAGAAAACCATTGTTTTTGCTTATCCAGACCTGTCATTATCTCTTAGGTCCATTCCACATACTGAGGAGCTTCCTATTCCTCCTCCTCCAGTACTGAAAGAGTGTGAAGACACTAGTGAATCAATTACTGAAATCGGCCACGAAGAAGACTTCTCAGCGATGAAGATGCTAGACCTCACTACCCCACACAAAATAAGTTAAATGACTTGATCAGGGATCTAGGGCTTACAAAATCCAAAGCAGGTATTCTATCATCTAGACTAAAGCAGTGGAACCTATTGAGTAAGCGTTGCAAGATATGCAGACAGAGAATATGCCATGAAACTTTCTCACAATACTTCACTCTGACAGACAAGTTGTGCTATTGCCACAATGTGTTAGGTCTTTACAAGGAAATAGGGTTTAACAATGATCCAAAGACTGACAACTCTTCATTGATAACTCCTAAAAGAGTCTGGAAGCTGTTCTCCTCCATAATGGAAACAAGTATCCCTCAATTCCAATTGCTCATTCGACTCACCTAAAGGAAGAATACTAAAGTATTCCACATCTCCTTCAGGTGGTAAATATGTTGAACATCAGTGGGATGTAATTGGTGATTTCAAAATGATTGCATGTTTCATGGGATTACAAAGAGGAAACACAAAGAATCCCTGCTTTCTCTGTCTTTAGAATAGCAGGGATACAGGCAGACATTTTCAGACTGCTGAATGGTCATTGAGGCGGAGTTTGTGGTTGGCCAGAAAAATGTGAAGTGGGAACCCCTTGTCAAGCAGGAAAAGATACTAATGCCTCCCCTTCACATTAAGCTTAGACTCATCAAGCAATTTGTCAAGGCATTAGATACAACATCAGATGCAATAAAGTACCTCTAGAATGTGTTCTCCAAACTATCAGATGCTAAGATAAAGGGTAGAATTTTTGTGGCCCATCCGAATGAAAAAAACTACTTTGTGATAACACGTTCATCAGCAATATTCTACCAGTTCAAACAAAGGCCTGGAAGAGCTTAGGGGATGTTGTGAATGGTTTACTAGGTAATCACAGAATAGACAATTACAGGGATATGGTAGAGGCTCTTTTAAAGAACTGCAAATCAATGGGGTGCAGAATGTCTCTAAGGCTGCATGTACTCCATTTGCACCTGGATGTTTTCAAGTCTCATATGGATCCATATTCAGAGGAACAGGGCGAAAGATTTCATCAGGACTTGTAATTGTTTGAACGAAGGTACCAGGGACACTATAATGAGCAAATGCTTGATGATTATATCTGGGCACTGATCAGAGAGAGTGAAGTAACATACCAGAGGAAAGACAACACATTTTTAGCACGCTGTACATGACAGTATACACTTTCAAGTACTTTTACATTTTTGTCATATATACGAGGGCCGTTTTCTTTTTCTTAACCTCTGATCGCTTAGTATAGAAGCTACGTGAGCGGCAGAAAGTGGACATGTGCTGTAGGCTACTGCGCAACTCTCACACTACACACTCTGCCATTGCTGACCTCAAGGCAACAGTCTGCGTTGCACTACAGCCACATAAACATGGCTGCCATCATTGTTGCTCCCGCCAAGTGTGAATTATGAAGTGTAATTCAGTTTCTGCAAGCAGAAATTCATCGGAGAATGAGCCGAGTGTTCGGTGATAGCTTCATGACTGATGGTGTTGTGCGTGAATGGTGCCAAAAGTTTAAAGATGGCCGAAATGACATGCATGATGAACATTTAGGCTACAAAAAACTTTGTGCTCGGGTTCCAAAAATGTTGACGGATGCCCACAAAAGTCACCGAATGGCATCAGCTTTGAACTTCCTTGGCCGTTATCATGATGAAGAAGAGGAATTTTTGAAATCAATTGTTACTGGAGATGAAACTTGGATCCATTACGACACACTGAAAACAAAATCACAAACACAACAATGGATGCATCCAAATTTACCAAACAAACCAAAAAAATTCAAACATTCAACAGAAAGGCTATGGCTACCATGTTTTGGATGTATTACTTGTACAGTTTATGTAGCCCGGAACCATTATCAATGCAGCTGTTTACTGTGAAACTTTACGATGCTTGCGGAGAGCCATTCAAAACAAACAAAGAGGAATGCTGACTTCAGGAATTGTGTTGTGGACAACACTCGTCCACACACTGCTGGCACAACCCATCGGTTTCTTGAACAATTTCAATGGGACATTTTCAATCATCCGCCACACAGTCCTGACCTAGCACCCAGCGACTTTCACCTTTTCTCTGAACTGAAGAGGTGGCTAGGAGGGCAGCAGTTTCAAACCAACGTCAATGTCAATGTTCATTTGAAATCATTGGTGGCAACATTTTTTGAAGCAGGTATTGCAAAGCTTGTGTATAGGTACGATAAATGTTTCAATCTTTTTTTGGTGATTATGTTGAAAAGTAAACATAAGTGTACAAAACTTTTAGTAATAAAATAATTGTTTTCTAAGAACTCATCTTTTATTTATAGCCTGTTAAAAAAAAATTGTTTTCTATGAACTTGTGTTTTATTTATAGCCTATTAAAAACAAAAAAACAACCAAAAACGGCCTTCATATTCACTGCATTTACATTTTTTCAAACGCTGCATTTAAGAATTTCTTTTGTTTTAGTTTCATGGATATATGCACATGAGCATTCATTGTTCCAAATAAATGCATTTACCTAAAATTAAGAAAATTAATGCTATTTCCCTAAAACAAATTCCCATATGCAAAAATATGTTTACATAGTGTTTTGAAACATTCTGCATCAGAATCAACAACAAAATTAGCTTAAACAATATTTTGTTACATGGTGTAATTATACCGACAAAAATATTACCTTTAGTAGATGAAGCATACATAATAGAATGATGCTTTTGCAGATTTCACACTTATTAATTGCTCACATCTGAGAGAACAGAAAATTATCTAATTTTATTTTAATTTAAATGAACAGTATGAATGTTTTGTTTTACACACAACAAATTAACTTCCAGTAACTTCAAAGCACCTTTTCATAGAACCAAGAGGAGCTTAAGAATGCCATCATACACAGCAGGATAGCTTATTAAATCCTACCTACCACAGGTATCCAACTCCTTTCAAGCTTTAATGTCATGACTTCTAGAAATTAAGAATTAATTGTATTCCCCAGAAATAATGCATTTTCTGTACAGTTGCTTTTTTAGAAGAAACTAAGTTTAAAAACAATGTGGAAATATGTAAAGTATGTAAAACAACTTGGGGTCTAAACCCAATTGCATTTTATGAAATGGAACAAAATATTAAAACTTGACAACACTGAATTTATAGCTTAACTATAAAAGAATACTGTACAATTACTAAGAGAGGACACAACAGTGACAGTTTGAGCTATTAAGTATTCAAGCATTGTTTGCCAATTTCTTATTGCATTTTATCACCAATATATCAACCTCTGGTCCTAAACAATTCTGCTTTGGTGGAAATCACTTCTATCTCATGTTTGGGTACAAGCCAATTTCTGAAGCTCTTAAGCCAAGAAAGCTAAGCAGTTGTAGCAATTGTGAACACAAATATTTACTCAGAATTATCTACTAGGGCAATGCCATAGTCATAGGTCAGTGATTTAATTATTTCCTATTCTGAGTTAAAAGTTGGTGCTGCTATACTAAGGGATAATGCTGATTTTGACCAATCAACATGTACCATTTCTTCCACTGTGCTACTCAGAGTGCAACAAATGGCAATGGTGCTTAGTAACTGTTCTAAAATGGTAATTGAACATTCAGTAGTGCTTTTTTAATAGCTCACATTTGAAAAGTAGTTAAATGTCACTGGGGAATACAAAAAGCATGTACAAATAACATAGGAGGCTCAAAAGGATCCTATTTTTGCTAACTAAAGAGCTGATGGTAGTAGCACTTCCACAGAAGTGGGTTAGGGAGACACATCAACACACACCACACTCTCCTGATGTCACCTGCTGATTTTGACTTGTTTCAAAAGATTATTGAAAACTTTTGAATCCGAAGAAAACTTACTATGTGGAAAAATAATGTTATTGATGGTATCCTATGCCTTCCAGTAGTGTGAAAAAGAACATGGAATGCATGGAAACTTGATGGAGCCTGTAGGGAAATTGGAGGGTATTATTAGCAAATGTTTTTAATATTACTGATTAATAATTATTGTAATATGATCTTTGCATACTGATAAAATGTTCTTGATGATATAAAAGCTTTGCGCTTAGATATCTGATTTACCTTTGTGGAGATTCACACCTTTAAAGGACTGCTGAAGATAAATGAATATGAAGAATCTAGTCATATGTAACAGAATCTCAGTACAAGAGAACTGCATTCAAATAATATTTATAAATATCATGTCACAAAACTGTCGACAATTGAAACATTATCCAATAACAAACATTGTGTGTAAAATATTTAAGTTCACATCAGGAATGAAACTCATCCATTCTCTGCATGATGAGCTTTAACATGTCTTTTCAAGTAACGCTCTTGCTTAAAACCTAAACCACAAGCAGAACATATAAAGGGCTTTTCATCAGAATGTAACATCCTATGGCGCACCATCTCATTTCTGGCTCGGAAACCCCTTCCACATATATCACATGTGTGAGGCTTCTGCCCAGTGTGTGTGACAAGATGTTTCACCATCTCATGTTGGTTACGAAATGCCTTGGTACAATGTGAACATGAAAAAGGAAAAATATCAGTATGTATTTTGCTATGAATATAAAGTGTTGCTTTTGTTTTAAAGGCTTTGCCACAAATGGAACAAACATATGGACGCTCGCCTGTATGGATGCGCCGATGGTCCTCCATAGCTGGTTTTGCTGCAAAACTTCGTCCACATATATCACAACAGTGATTCTTGATTCCTGCATGTACATGTTGTAAATGGTAGTGCAGTCCTGTTTGTGAGAAACTTTTACCACAGATGTGGCAGGTAAATGGCTTTTCACCAGTATGGACAACATGATGGGACTTAAGTGTACTCTTGCAACTGAACTTCTTACCACAAATATTACACTGAAACAAAGGCTCATCTTTCAAAAGCGCATTATTATGTGGACAGTGCATTTGTTTGTGTCTATTCAGATGATATGTTCTGCTGAAAACTTTGCTGCATATCTCACATGATAATTCTCTCTTTTTCAACTTAAGTCTAACCCTTATGCTTGCTTGGGTTACTGAGTGTTTGCATTTCTCTTCTTTCACACTGCTACTTCCATCATGATTTGGTGAAGCAGTTTCCAAACCTGAATCTGCACCATAAGTCATTGACTCTGTACACTGCTTTATAGGACTGTTTTTCAATATTTTCTCATCACAATCTTCAGAATATGATTTCTTTCCTTTTTGTACTTGAATTTCACTGAAGTTACTAACTTGTGATTTAATCCAGTCAACAGTTTCAGGTATTCGTGAGGATATGGTCACCATTGGCTCGTACAAATTCCTCAATGCGCTCTGTGCCTGTTGAAACACTCTGAATGAAGTCAGAGATGTTTGGTTGCACCTGCAAGACAAAGCGTGCATCAATAGCCATCCATTGTCTGCTAGCTGCTTTTTTCTAAGTCCAATTCAGGAAAAATTCCTTCTGTGTAAATATCTCTCTGTGCTAACAAAAGATTCGGAAGGGAAGTAAAGCCGTTGGTCCCGTGTCGTAGATTTACGGCACGTAAAAGAACCTCAAGCCTGATTGAGAGGCCTCTGAGCAAAATTAAGCAGTCTTTCACACCCAATTTAGAATGGGACGCTGAGAACCACAGCAGTTAAAGAGCGTCCTTAAATAACACAACATTTTTGCTAACAAAAGAGATGATTCTCTTCTCATTCAATCCTAGCATGTAAACATTGTAATGCAAATGGGATGCTCTGGCATCTTCAGTATAAGTAGCCATTTAAAATTATGGCAGGCATCAAGCAAGAGAATTTTTGCCACCGAATATATCTTAGCTATTGTGAAAGGTGTCAAACACAATAATGTTGATCTTGTATGAAGGCTGCAGTGTCAAAACAATTTACTTTACCATCATTAGAAATTTCAAACATTCTGCTACACTATTACTAAGAAAATACATCATTATTTTATTATTATTACTCAAAAGATGGGTTGTATTTATAACATAAAATGCATGACCACAGTATCTCTAAAGCATTAAGCCCTACATTAAGCATTCTGATCAATAATAAATTTATAAAAAAAATAAACATGCACACACACACACAAACAAAAGTCAATTATGAATCCCCTTCAGAGCTTAATATAAAGCAAGTTACAACTCACTTGATTTTGAACTGCAGCAAATAGGCTTCCTCCATGCATGCATTGGCTAAACATGTGACAGCATGGAATCTCTTCCTTGTATACTATGTCATATGTCAGTTTATGTTAGGAACAGAAAGAAATCCAACATACAAGCCACTGACTCCAATGTTAAGCCTGCCTAAAACAAATCTGTCTTATCCACAGAAAGTGGTGGAATAAGTGCTTAGTTTTCACCCAGAACGGCACTCAGAAAAAATAATTTGCAGTGTCATTATGCAACCCATGCAAATGAATACCAAGGATAGGAATGTTTCTTTAAAATTACCAAGATACCTTTTCATTTTCTGTTATAAAAGTGAAAGTTTTTCATTAAAATTATTATCATTCTGTTGGTAATACAATGCAACTACAAAGTTATTAAGCAAGTTAAGGAGTCTCTTGTTTTATTATGTAATACTATAACAATTGTCATACTTTTTTTTGCATTTATTTATGTTACGATTACCAAATTACCACCAAACCTATGAAAATATATGTTTATATCTAAAGTATAATTGCCTATGCAAGAGACATAATAGGCAATTGTTCTACCAATAATGAACCTAAAATAAGTGTATTAACCTAGGGATTACATTTCAAATGCAAAATGTTGCATACTGCACAGCACTGAAGCCGTTCTTGCTTTCTGCACAGTTGGTTGTGCAGCACACAATAGTCAATTTGCTTGAGCTTTGAGAAAATTTGCTATCTTTGCGTTACTCAAAGGGCAACCAGTTGTGACCCCTGATGTAATGTCTTTAAAACCACCACTCAATTGCATAATCTCTTTTCTTTTCTTTCTTTGGTTTGCTGTCACCCTATCAAGGCATTTTAATTTTTACCAAGTTAGCAATCTAAGGTTATCTGAAAAAAAAAAAAAAAAAACATAAATTTTTACAGTGCATCAGTGTTTCTGAAATCAAAAATGTCCAACATACCTTATAGTTTTAAGTAGAAATGGGACCTTGATACCATCAATACCTCAATCTTTAGTAGTTTAGAAACATGTGTAATACTTGGAGATAAACCTTTAATTTTTTTGTTGCAAAGTTGTAGTTTAACTTTATGCTAGATAAGGAATAAAAGGAGTTATTGCCTTACAAAGAAGGGTCTTAACTGTGTTTCTTGTGGTTGAATGAATACAACATTCCATGGTCTGTTGAGTCAATCAAAACATGGAGGAGCAGGAGGAGGAGGAGGAGAAACATTCCTGTAACATGAAGTGGTAATTGAGTTGTGAATGTAGATGTTTTAGCTGTCTTAAGTCACGTTTCTGCAATTGTCTAGCTAGGGGCTTCGCTTTCATCCATTGGAACCTACCCAGATGCCAAAACCTGTGTATCACACACATTATTTTTAGTTGAGTTTTTTGAGGGTATAATATATTAGTTTATATTTTCAAGATATCCAAATAAAAATGAATTGCTAGCATTTATTTTATCTGGATAAAAAATCCTTTAAAAGAGTCTTTAGTACAAAATATGGCTGCATAAAAAGGGAAGCAAAGAAATTATTATTATTATTATTATTATTATTATTACTACTACTACTACTACTACTACTTTATTGTTGTCATTTATTAGGAAATATAACCTATGGCATTACAAAGAAAAAAAAAACAAAAAAACTGCCAATTACAGAATGTTAAACAGGAACAATTTTGGAATTAGCATATAATACAAAATTGGTTACATGCATTTATACACAGAAAACTACTAATAAGAACATAAGTTGCCTTTATAGCTTTTATAAAGTGAGTATGGAGTATCAATGATCAAAACTCAGTATTGATATTCAACATCAATTATCAAAATATAATAGTAACATCCCATTACAGTTTTAAGTATTCTTCCTAAAAGACTGCACTCATGCTTCAAAGAATTCAAGCGCTTCAGAAGTTTTTAAAATAAATAATTTTATGTGTGAATATATACTCACATATGAAAAATACTTTTGCATAAAATTGCACAGACTAATGGTTAGTAATTCCTAATAAGTTTTTGTTCCCAAAGGTATTAAATGAGAGTATGGTAACACTTGAATAAAACAATTTTGCCTGCCTGGGTAGTGTAGTGGTAGCGTGTCTGCCTCACATTCAAAAGGCTGTGAGTTCGAATGTCGCTTAGGGTGAGTTACCCGGATAAGGTGTTTTCCAGGGTTTTCCCTTATTCTGAGAAGACGAATGTCAAGGAACTTTAAGCTCCATGGACCCCAAGATCATTTGAACATCATTTCACCAATTTCATTCATTGTCCTATTTGACCAAACCAGTTTAGAGGATGTTAAACTACAAAAATCATTCTTAGGAACTTCAATTTACAGAAAAATTGTTTTCATTATTTTTTTTTAAACTTAGTATGCTAGTTCCTATATTTTATCTAAAAGCAAATTTAATGAATAAAGATGATGCATGTTTTAGAATGTTCAGAAAATCATAGTAAATACACCCTGCTGGTCCATAATCATTGCACAAGTATTAGGGGTTTCAAAGCAAACTGCTAACACTCATGCGACGATTATGGGCCAGCAAGGTGTAGTCATACAATTTATTTTGAGAGTAGAATGGTTATTTGCATTTAACTTTTAATAGTATTTATTTGAGTTTACACCTTCACTGTAAGCCTTTGAGCTTTAACCGTGCAGAAGTGGTTAGAGCTAACCTCAATCATGGGCTTGAACATAAAAATATAGTTTAAGATTTTAAAGAATCAAAGTAAATGTATCATTCAGTTATCTTAAGTGTTACCTGATATAATAAAAGCATATTTTTATTTTCTGAAGTTAAGATTCTGTTCCAAGTTCAGATTAGAAATTACAATAAAAATATTTGTACTTTTTAACTACCCACATTCTCTAATAGACAAACATTATTGTGGAATGAAGAATTAGTATGAATCACATTTTTTGCTAGCTACTGCAGACATACGCATGGTTCATTTTGTATACAAATTATATTTGTCATATAAAATCTGTCGAATACATAAAAGTGAAAGAGCATACGATTAGAGGGGATGTGGCAGTAGGAAAGACTTGTAACTCTTAGGCAATTATTGATAGTAACATTTTCAAAGCATGCTTTGTTTCAAGCCATCTGTTCTATATGCCTCTGCACTATCAAAATTGTTAATTCTATATTTTGATACTGACAAAATTCATAGTTGACTCAAAAATTTGATGGCAAAATGCTGCTTAAAAGAGTTGTATATTCCTTAAAGAAAGTTGAATCACACTTGAAAAGTTCAACAATACAGAATCAGGGTAACAAAACCTACCATTGAACTTATCCATTACTTTGCCTATGTTTGTACACTATAATCCTACTTATCTGAATCATTTATTTACATCATCTAGTAGATTTCTAAGATCACCTCGACTGGTTGAGTACTCAGATTAAAGACAATTCATTATTTGAAATACTTAATTGGTAGATTTCTAAACAAAAAATTTCAACTTAATTTACTAACAGAAATTCTTCTTCCACATTAACTTGTAGGATAAAGATTGAATCAAGCCTTAAAAACTCGATGCCTTGTCCAGAACTTGAACCATACTTTCAGCTTTTATGTTTACCCTCCACCATTGAACTATGAAATGCTTTGCTCATAAATGCACCAAGCGGGTTTCTTAGGCAAAAAAAGATAAAAAGCTCAAGGAACAAATTTTATAAGTTTCATTTGACTTTCTATCTTGAGCTATTGCTTGGTTTGAGTAAAAGAACATTTCCATACAAACTCACTGTCATGTCTTTCATATGTAACTGCCGTGAACTCAGTGAAAGAGAGACTCCAATACTATGTTTGGCTCTTAGCTCTGTTTCTATGAGAGGACTGTTTGTAAATCTTGCTTAAACACTAACAGATTAATTTATACGAAGAATATGTAAATGAGGTCAGAAATCTGGACTACATGGCCATTTGGACACATGATAATTTATCATATGATTTTATAATGCTGTGTAATGATGAGTGAATTTTTCTTCTTTACTAACAAAACAGGGGAAAAAATTTAAAATGCATGTATCTGCATTCAATCAAAACTTGTCAGCATCTAACCATGTCATAACACCAATTGCTTTAGTTGGGTCCTCCCATCTTTTTCCACAGTTTCTCTGAATGCAAAACATACATTTTGCCTGGATTCAATCTGTTATCCTTGGTTTGAGAGTTAGCTACTTCTATCATGCCTTAGAGACAGCATGGGCATAAATCCAGATGTTGAGGTTTGCATTATTTCATGGAGATATCCAATGTTATCCATTGGTAAAATGGATTATTTAACAGTCATGCACAGGACATAGTATCATGTCCATATCTCTGAAGGGGTTAAAATATTGGATTGTTATGTTTTATTTGTTCTTTATTTTCTCCCCTCTTCAAAAATATTTATACTGAATAGAGATAATAATTATTTGAAGAAAATGGCACTAACTGTCTCCAAATAGCCACACTACAGCATTTTGTTCTTATTTTTCCTATTTTTCCCTACTCCTTTAAAATTCACTACCAGGGATGTCCAACAGCGTCAAATACTTGATGAAATTCTGTAACAGTGAATTGTTTGAGCAAGTATTCTATAGTTACTTTGTATGATGTGGGTGAACAAATTGGGTGAGTCAGTATGAATGATATTCTGACCACTGTATATGACTAAAAACCTTCAGTATGGAAGCATCTTTGCAAATTCAAACACAGGCACTGATTTTTAATATAGATAATGAAAAATAACTATGTAAACAACAATGTCTAACTTCTATGTAATTTCAAATTGTGATTTCTCAAATAACGTTTTTGCTAAAAGCCAATGGAACATAAAGCACATTTGAAAGGTTTATTTTCAAAATGTCTCTGCTTATGTTGAAGCATATCATTTTTATAATGATAGCACTTCCCACAGGTTTCACAGCAATAAGGCTGCTTCACCTGTATGCATCATCATGTGCCTTTTCAGTGAATACTGTCATTGAAAAGCTTTATTGCATTGTGAGCATTTGTGAGGGAACAGATCAGAATGAGAGAACCTGTGACTATAGAAAATGGCTCTTGTCTTAAAGGCCTTTCCACAGAGGTGACAAATAAACTGTATTTCATCTCTGTGTGTTGTAATATTGTCATTGCAAGTATGCTTATTGGCAAAATATCTAACACAAATGGGACAAGCATGTTTCTTCACACCTTCATGAACCTCACGTAGATGGCAATGTATTTGTGCCTTAGTTCTGAACTGTTTACCACAAATATGACATGTAAAAGGCTTCTCTCCACTGTGAATGCGCAAATGCTGCACAAAACTGTGTCATCTGCATAAATGTTTTCCACATTTATTACAATGGAAGTAAGTTCTACCTTCAACACAAATTTAAACTGTATTCACCAATCCTTCTGTTATTACTGCAGCTGTGTCTTCCGTATGCTCATTTTTCTTGCATATTTCTTCTTCTATTTTATTTTTATTCTGTTGCAGATTATGAGTGTTAAATAAATGCCTTTTCATGTCAGCTTTTCTTTTGAAATGCTTGCCACAGAGCTTGTAAGTAAATACTACTGATTTGGCTATGTCTTGACTGCTATACTTGGAATTTACAACTTCTAAATGATGCACTTCTCTTTCATGTTTGTATGCATTAAACTTTCTTTCAAAATGTCTATCAAAAAAACTACATTTTGTATTTGTTTTTGGATCCTCCATTATGGTATTTATCCGAAAAGTATTTTTTTGAGTTTCATCATAATGCATTCTTTTTGGGAAGATCAACTTCAGGTTTTAGAATATGATCTTCCATGTGATTTACAAACCAACATTTTTCTGAAGTAAATAATTTATCGCAGACTCCTTAGTGAAATACAGGATCTTTATGATACTGTTCAAAATGAATTGCTAATTCACTGTTACTCAGACAAGTTTCTGTACAAGGTTTGCATGTTGGACTACTTTTATGGTTTCTTTCATCACTAACTTCTGTGATGACCAACATTTCTTGCAAGCTCATTTGAGTTGTACCATGGGAAGTTTTATTTAATGCCAGGGGTTGATCTTCTAAAGACCTGCAAGGCAAAGTATATCCTGAAATTACTGAAAAATTGGGATGATTTTTGCACTTAAGGTGTGCTGCAATTTATAACATTCTATGATAGGTATAACAAGAAATGTTCATGCTTCTCAATAAGAAAACTAAGAATCTTTTAAAGTAAAACCTTTATGCATGTATTCACAAGTCACTCATAGCACTCAAGAGCAGTTCATCTCTTGCTCAGTACTAGAATGAATTGAATAAATTTATTTCTCACCAGCTGAAACACCTGGCGTTGCTCGGTTCCTCAAGCTCAATAGCCTTTCATTTTCTTTAGAGACATATAAAATGTATATTTTTACTCCACAATTGCCTCACCAGTAAAGCTATTAATGTATTATTTTTAGACTGGTACTATAAGGCTCTAAAAATTCCTCAGGACTACTTTTGGTCACTAAGGTCCAATGCAATACGAGATTTATATTCAACTAAACCAAAAGTAGTTCATTTGCTTTGACGACTTTGTTGTACTATGTGAAAAGCAGCAAGCTGCCAACATGTTTCACCAAAGTTTCATGTGCACTATTTTAGATATAGGTTAGTGTATGATTACACTAATTTTTTTTACAATCCAGGTGCTGGTCTAGTGAGTTTCCCTCACTGCATTGTGCAATAGCAGCAAAATGGCATGATTTTCTTACTCACAACACATATTTTTGTAAATTTTGGTATTTAAACAACTAGCTTAACACAGGTGCAGTATGTTGATTCAAAGTGTAAAGGATAACATGACTTCCAGATGCTCCGCAGTGTGTAATACACTTTATTTTTAAATGCCTTATTTTCCCTGGGGCATTTTGTGGAATGGTGGCAAACTTACTACACGATTTACTTAAACAGGGACTTGATTAAAATTCTCAGGATAGAAAGATGCTGTTGTATACACTCTTGACTATTACCAAAGTATTATATATCTCTAGTTTACATTGATAAAAGCTGAAACCATCTTGGTAATGCTGCTTCAGAAGTCAGCATGTCATGGTGAATGTTTTTAATGAGCAATGTCAGCTGCTAACTTTAAGCAAGTGGTCAAAGGAAACAAAGAATTTGAGAGTTGCAAAAATGCTATATGCTATGGTAATAGAAGAGCATTAGATAGTAAATAAATGCAAAATAAGGTACAAAACAGTAAATAACTGATATTTTTCAAGTGCAAAACTATCTTTTCTTTGCACCTTAAAAATTAATGCATTACAAAATAATTATAACACAATGACTTCTAGAAGCTTTGCAGTGAATAATAACATCTGTGTCCCTTCGTAAATGCACTATACGAAGCATTTATCCTTTCCTTGCACCATTTCTTTAAAATAAATACATTAAAATTTATTTATTTCATGTGCACAACTATCCTTTCCTTGCACCTTTAAAATAAATACATTACAAAACATATTATAACATTGTGGCCTTTATGTGCACAATTATGTTATTTAATATTTTAATAGGTATTAAATATTTAATGTTTCTAATTGCGAAAGGGTTCAGTGGATAATAAGATGATTTCCACTTTTGAAATATATTATATTAACTGTGTAACCAATATAAACTGTTACTTAATGTGTATGCAAAATCACTAACAACCACAAACACCACAGTTTGTATTGATAATTTCTTATGAATGCAATTGAGTTGCCTCCAGGTTGTTATATTACGCTGCCTTGTATTTGTTTATAGAGAACATTTCAGTAGGGAAGAAATAATAATAGTTTAAGTAACATCAATATTACCTTGTTTATTCTTAGTAAATACATATAGAAATATTAATAAAACATCCAGAAGGAAAAACAAAAGAAAGGCAAAAATTAACATACAAATTGCTATTTGAACTACCACCATTAACATTGAGAATCATTCAGATGGCCTTGTTAGCTTTGATAGGCATATAAAAAATTAAATACCTAACTAATCCTGTGAAATGGGACAGAATTTCAAATTTTAAGTTAGACAATGATTCTTGCCTTGTGTCAAAAGGTATCTGTGCCAAGTTTGGTTGAAATCACTACACGGTGTAGGAGCCTATAAAGCACATTCACACGAACATATAAACACTGACTTACATTAAGTGAACTGTTCTTTCAGGGGTTGCTTAAAATTAGATATATATTCATCTAACATTCTGTTTGTGTATATGCATCCTTCATTCATATGTGTATACTCTGATAGATCCACATTTAAATTAATCTATTCTCTTTATTGATTTACTATATTATTGGTTCTGTTGTTTAGTTGTTCCCTATACCATTGCTTCTGTTGTTCCTCTTCTTTACCTTCCCTATGTATTCAACAAATTGTTTAAAAAATTCTTCCTACTGTTTCCAAAATGTTTGAAATATATTGTATCTGGTTGTAAGTTATCCCAATTATTATTTCATAATTTACTCCCTTTATAGATATTGTTTCTGTTGTTTCCTCTCTTTCCTGACGTTCCACTATCTTTACCTTCCCTATATAATTGCTCACTTGTTTAAAAAATTCTTCCCTAATATTTAAAAAAAAAAAAAAATTAAGCACATTTTACACTGAACACAAAAATTAAAGGACATTGTAAGATCATCCAAAAATGGTGCAATAGTATACGAGATCATTTATTTTTTCAACCACATATTACTTATATAATGCTATTCCAATAGATAAAGCAGGCCATGACTCCAGAGAGCCCTGATTAGTGTTTGAATCAAATGAAATGAATTAAGAGGGAATATGGCAAACAAAAAAAAGCAACATTAACACTACATAATCGTGGGCCATGGGTGAAATTGTTCTTCAGTATGGTGTATGGTTTCCTCAAATGGCTAGCACTGCTTCACACCTGTGTGACATTGATGCAATGAGATGATGAATAGTTCTTGGAGGATATGTGGCCACTCTTCCATAAGAGCAATCTGCAGCTGTGGAATCATTGTGGGAGGTGCTAGTCTGCCTAATGCATCCCACACATGCTCAATTGGATTTAAGTCCAGCGAGGAAGCTGGTCACTGCATACGCTGGATACCCTACTCTTCCAGCATGTCATTCAACAACCCAACTCTGTGGGGGCATTATCATCTATAGACACAAAGGAAGCAACTAAGGCACCAGCAAACAGCACAACAAAAGGTCGGAGAATCTCATCAAAGTACCATCTGCGTTGATGTAGAGGTCTGTACGTCCACCCAAGCTGATTCCTGCCCTCACCATCAACACACCACTGCTATATGGGGATCTTTCTTGTACAAAAGCTGGGTTGTTTCCCTCGTTCCCTCCAGATGAGATAAAGTTGACTATCAGATTCCACATTGAATCGCAACTCATCAGAAAACAGAACTGAGCTCCATTTGGCATGCCTCCACCCACGATACTCCTCTGCCCAGTTTCTGTGATCTCTATGGTGTTGTGGAATTAACCTGATACACACCATGGGCCTATGCGCATAGAGGCCACATGCATGAAGTCGGTTACAGACAGTTTGGTTTGATACTCTGCGTCCTATTACTGTTAGAAGGGCCCTTCTCAGTTGAGTTGCATTCTGCCATCTATTTTGGTGGGATGGTAACAAGAAGTAACGGTCATCCCTTGCTGTTGTTGCCCATGGGCGACCTTGTCCTACCCTTCTGTGAACAGTACTTGTTGTTTGAAAATGATTCCAAAGTCCTGAGATCACACTTTGAGACACCCCAATGGCTCGAGCCTCCTCTTGTTGTGTCTATCCAGCTTCCATCTGTCCTATGGCCCTCCAAGCCTCCATTTTCAGCCAGGGTCCCAGATACTGCAATGGTGCTAGCTGGTCAGTCGGATCTGTTGCACGGCGATAAACATGCAGCTGACTCGTACTTTCCTAAATCCGTCCCAGCCTGAATGTGCTGGTTGGTGTCCAATGGTTTCAGTAGCCTCACGGCACTTCCTCCCGACTAGGTAACAATGTCCGGGCAACATATAATCCGTTCAATGTTTTCCAGCTCAATACAAGGTTGCTTGACCGTTGACCCTCCAAATGCACTTTACCCACCACCACGCTCCTTGCGGGCACAGCTACATCCCTCAGGATCACCCTACAGATCCCCGGATGTCCGTGGGGGCTCTGGCAAACACCTTGTCTCGGCCAAGTCACAAGATCTTTTGGCAGGCATTGACCATCGCCTAGTGGCTTCTGAGGGCATCCAGTTCCAGTATCACATCCTTGGAATACCCAGGCTCACAGTGCTTCAACCTAGTGTCAACTACAGCAGGGCCTCCTTTTCCACAGGTAAGATGTCGGCCTGTGCCGCCACTAGTTGGTAGGTCCGACTGCAAGTCCTTCACCATGCCAGATCTGATTATACAGTATCAGCTGCACTGTGTTTACTAGTCCGGCAACGCCTTCCTTGTATCCAGCTGTCTGCGATGAGGATGTCCATTCTTCTGCCCAAGTCATGTAGCGTCACCCGGAGGGGTGGTGAAGATGGCCCCGACGTATTCCTCGCCATGCCGGTTCTTACTCGTTTTCCGTTTGATGGTCGACTTGGTGTGGCTAGTTCTTCACTAGGTAGCCCGGCTCGCCACACCTCTAGCTCATACCACTGAAAGGTTATCATCTCTGGGTTGTCCCTGTCTTAGCAGATACTAGTCTTCAAGGCCGACGCAGCTGTTTTTTGGGCCGCCTCCATCCTTAACGCCATAATCCGCAGTCATTATCTCGGTTCTCATCTTGCCCATTCCGGATGCCATCTCAGTTCACCTCTTCTCTGTTCCGGATTCCATATTCTCTTCCATCTTCTCCATTCCCCATTGAATATCTTATACCTTCCTCATGCCGGACTCCATCCTCGTGTTCATCTTTTCCATTCCTGATTATATTTCTGTGGCCATCCTTTTCATAACCTGACTTCGGCCGTATCATGGCCGAGTGGTAAGACCACTCACCTCTCACCTAGACGGCCCGGATTCAATCCCAAGCGACAGCATGTGAGATTTGTGGTGGACAAAGTGGCGCAGGGACGGGTTTTCTCCGGGTTCTCCCCCGCCATTGCATTCCACCGGTGCTCCATTTTCATTCCCTGAATCACTAGTGTCGTCTGCAGTGCTACAAGTAGTAAAAGCGAACGTTAAACACTACAACAACAAAAATAATAATAAAAAAAAAAAACCTGGCTTCATTTTCTTGATTTCGGCAAGTAGAGTTTCCATCTTTTCATTGTGATGTTAAATCCCTACTGCTGGCATCATTATAACAAAAACCTCTCTTTACTACTCAAACAGCTCTTTACTTCTTCTAATGATTACAAATGAAAATTCGATCACAAATAAATGTATTTATTAGGTTTCCAGCAAATTTGCCACATAGTTTTCTTTCCAATGCTGGTTGCAGAGGCAGCAATTAATGCATGCTCCTAGTTTCCCACCGAAACTCAACTACTGCATGCCATGCATTCCCAGTTTAAACTGAACTCTCTATGGGACTCATTCCCGATTGTTTTACCTGTCAATGATGTGGCCAAAAACTTTCAGAAGCAGTCGAGCATAAAAACTACTACAGGTGTAACAAACTCACGCAGATTGCAGGTGCAACAATCACATCAGACATTTTTAACAAATCTTCAGAACGAGCAGTGAAACTTGAAGAAATTGTTGCTGGAAGGATCTCTACTGGTACTCCATCCCATGGCTTTTAAATGAATAACAATCAATACAGTGTATTGATTTACTGTATAAATATTTCTTGTTGAATGTTTCTCCGGATTAGAGAGTTTGCTTTCATAAAGTATAATATTCAAGAGGCAATAGGTCTAAGACTAAATTTGGAAGGCATTTTTGACTTTCTTCTTTTTTGAAATAATAACCCATGTGGAAATTTTGTATAAACTGTTACAGGATACAGAGAATGAACCACTGAAAGCTAGAAACAACATTCAGAGCTGCTTTATAGGATAGTGGATACAAATGTGAATATGGATTAAAGATGTAGAAATAAATGTACATTTAACACTCATAGGATAATAGAAGCTAAGGAGGTTTGTGACCAAATTAACCTGGAGCTATACAGTAGATTTCAATCTTTATACAATTACAATTAAATCCACCATCAAATATATTTCAATAACAATCCATTAATAAATAAACTTTAATGTAATCCATTATTCAACTTATATATAACTGCGCCTTGACTTGAAATATTAATCACTATTCTGTAGACAAACTCATTAAATATACGAACCTCCAATAATATTTAAACTACTGCAGAATCAGAAAGATGTTTTAAAACACTTTGACAAATCAAAACCTTCCTAATAAATACAACGATATAAGAACATATTTCTGCATTTGCTATGTTATCTATAGAGAAGAAATTGATTTGAAGGATAGATGACATCAAAAGCAGGTAATGGACAAATTTTTAAGGTCACTAATAGATGAGTTTTAATTATTTCATCAGCTTGTTTTTGATGTTACACGTTGTAGCTCTCTATTTTTGCCACGAGCTGCCACTGTTACAACTACCATTTTTACTTTCTCTGCACGTACTATGTACATAGTGTATAGAGAAGGTATTGTAATGCACCCAAAAATTTAATACAGAGATTTCACCAGAAATACAAGTTTTGGGTTCCCCTTAATAAAAAAAAAAAAAAAAAAAAAAAAAAAAAAAGTCTGTGCGTATGTATGTGTGTGTGTGGAGGGGGGTCAGCATAGCTCAAAAACAAAAAGAACATGGAATACCAAACTTGGTGTTTAAGTTTGGTATCTTCCAAGTATGCAGCACAAAGATTATCAAGAAAATCCCCCTACTTGCAACTGCCATATACATGGGACTTTTTCCCCAAAATTTTGATTTTCTCAAAAATGGCTCTAACGATTTTGATTAAATATTGTATATTAAAGATATTTACCTGACAAATAAAATGTATATCTTGAATTTTCTGGGAATATCCTCTGAAAACTACTTTATTCTGGATGAATTTTATGGAATAAGAGATGGACAAAAACTTACCACACAATGTAGAACACGTTAAAACACACAATTTATGATATATACATTTTTTTCATGGAGTCGATCGTTTTTGAGATATTCCTTATTTGTGATTTCAGCTTTGAAGAACATACTTTTCTCCTACAGGAATTTGTTAACTCATGTCCATACAAACACAGTCACATAGTAGCCAGCTTTTGACTATCACTTTAACCTATGGTACTCCCTTATTTCGCTTTTACTTACTAGGAAGCAAGGAATAAGACAATTTCTGTTAATTTTTTCTTGACTAGCATGAAGTAAATAGAAGCATAAGCTTTTTAACAATAATTTGTTGCAGAGATGTAGAGAAAGTCCTGCGAGTGCAACACATCAGATTTTTAGATATAGTATAACATACATAGAATAAACTTTAGCATCTACAAAAAGTCAGCATGACAATTCAATCTAATAGCTACAACCCAAGATCAAAAATCAAGCTTCTTTCAACAGTTTAACACACAAGCTTACGTGCACAGCACACAAATATAAAGTATAACATAAAAAAGTCATTGAAACTGCAGAAATAAGTGATTTCCAAAAGCCTCTGATGGACAAAAAAGTGAAAAGAGCAAAAAAGAAAACATTGTTTCAAGAAACAAACAAGATCAGTACAACAGAAAGAATGTGCGTTTAAAAGTAAATCCCTCATCACAGAACATAACATTGGCTCCAGTTGTGTGAGTGTGTGTGAGAGACAGAGAGAGAGTAAGAGAGAGAGAGAGAGAGAGAGAGAGAGAGAGAGAGAGAGAGAGAGAGAGAGAGAGAGAGAGAGAGAGAGAGACAGACAGACAGACAGGATATTAACTACCCATGAGTGTCAAAGGGATGAGATAATATTATGGCCAAGCATTAGTTGAAAATAACAGAATTTGGGGTAATATGGTTTTTGTTACAATATATTTGACAGCTAATCCATTTCTACCAACTCTTCCTAACTCTGTTAGGGTTATCCTTTGACAACTACTCTTGGTAATCCAGTATAATTTTGGAGAATTCTTGACATCTGTTCTGTAGCTCCCATCCTTCTCTCAATGCATTTTGGAGTAGCAGAACCAACATCACCATGTCTAAGCCTACAGACTTTTAATTTCCTTTGCCCCAATTATGTTTCACTTTCTCCATTTCTTACTCAAAACCATCCAAGTTATGACATTTCTACATTTGTGTTATAAAATAACATAACTAATCATATTCAACCAATTATTCTATTTAATAAACCAATTTAAAGAATATCTTCTAATTAAAAAAACAAATGGTTTTTTAATAAACGAATTTAATTCGGGAAATATTTTAATTATTTTTTATTTAATTATTAGAATATAAAATATTTCTATCACCTTTCTTAATTTTATCTAATAAACTTTCCACATTCCATTTTGTTAGTCTAGGTGACTCAGTTGCTTAGATACTGACCTTCATATCCCAAGGTCAAAGGTTCAAATCTGCCCCAGACTTATTGTTTTTGGTGTGCTTAAAAGTGACAGTCCCATCAAAGTAATTTGCAAATGACATACTAATGAGCTCTGGCAGGTCAAAATTCTTTCACACCAGCAGCAATGATACGATCATAGCGATTGACACCGCTATTAACTTTCTCTCCATACTATGTGTATAGCAGGAGAAGTTATTGTATTCCCCCCAAAAATTTGATGTCAGGATTTCACAGGAAATCTATGTTTTAGGTCCCCTGAATAAAAAAGACATTTTCAGAAAAATGCCAGTGTTATGTATATGGACAGCATAATTCAAAAACGAAAAAAACTATTAAATACCAAACTTGGTATTCAAGTTTAGTATCTTCCAAGGGTGCACATGAAGATTTTCAACAAAATCCACTGCACTCCCAACTCCCTTTATATGGAAATTCTTTAAATTTTTTTTTCTAAAAATGTCTCTAATGATTTTGATTAAAATAATATATACCTATATTAAAGATGTTTACACGACAAATAAGATGTATATCTTGATTTTTCTGGGAACAGCCTATGACGACTTCTTTATTCTGGATGGAGTTTATATAAGTGGTAACCCGTAAGAGATAAGCAAAATCTTACTTAACAAAAACTATAGATTGCATTAAAATATATAATTTATTCATATACTTTTTTTCCCCCTAGAGTTAACTGTTTCTGAGATATTCCTTGTTATTGTTTTCGGTTTTAAACTCTTAAACTTTTCTCAAATGGAAAACTATCTTTCGTTTAATCTCTCTTTTGTGTTAATCCTAGCCATGCAAAGAGAACCAAACTTTAATTGTTCATATTGCGACAGCTTTTAAAGATTTGACTATTACTTAAGTCTAGTATATTCTGAATTTCTCTTCTACTCAGAAGGAAGCAAGTTATAAAAGCATTTCTGCTAAGGTTTATCTCAATTAACATGATGTAGATAAACAAATGAGCTTTTTAAGGATATTTTGTTTGCAGAGAAAATCATCAGAATGGAACACGTACAATTTTTTTAACATTCCAATAAACTATTACCAGGGATATCCCATCTTACACTGAATTTGTCCTTTGTTATTTTGATTTTCTTCTTGTTCACTCCTCTCTTGCTGACTCACGATTCTCTCTCAATCTTCTATTTGTCATGATGTTCCCTCCTGGTGTTGATAGTATACTTTATGCCTTCCCAGTCTTTCCACACGTCAATTACAGCTATCATCGCTGAGGTGTCTCTTCTTGCTTTATCCATCAGTTGTTTCGATGGGCTGACTCTCTTGATACCACACTCTTTCCTCTACCGCTCACATTTCTTTTGACAGGATACTGTATCCCATTCTCCTCCCCTCCAATCCTCTCTGCTGTCTATAGGTTGTTGACCTTGTTGCTGCATTATTGTAATTCTGTCTATCTACACCTACCCAAAAGCTCTTCATTCATTTCTGGCATTTTTGTCAATTCTTTAAACAATTTCTTATTCATGTTTTTTACCTCATAATCATTTTCAATGAACATTCTGATGCCTTTTGATTTCCTGGTATGCCCAGTATTTTCCCTTATAGTTCAATGAAGCTACTTAATCTTGGTGTCATCACTATTTTTAATTCTAAACAAATTGATAATTTTCCATCCAATTGATTTGAGGCCCATTTTCCGTTCAATAATTTTTTCTGCTTCTTCATATATATATTTTTTCATCTTTATTCCTCTACTCCAAATATCACAACAATCAGTTTCCTGTTTGCATCTGTTGATTTCTCCAATTTGGATATTTTGCTTTCTTTTATACACAATCTCTGTTTCTTCTTCCCTTGGGTGACACTATTTTTTATTACTTGTGTATCCTTCTCCATTTTCTCTTCCATTCTCTTCTCCCCGTGTTTGATTTCCTTTATATTGTATTATTGTTTTGCATATGTCTTACTTCTTCCTTTTCTGGTCCTGGATTTGGCTCTATTCCTCTGATTGATAGTTATGCTTTTAGCACTATCGTAACCCAAAAACTTAGCTTTTATGAGTTTTTTCTTTATTTGCCCTTTGAAGTTTAATTCTGCTGAACAGCCTGATATATACTCTATATACTGGAACTGTAACATCCATTTTGACTGTACTGATAACCTAGCACAACAATCTTCTTCGCACATGCAAGCAACTCTGCTCAATATTGTGCCTATACCACTGTTGCAGAAAAAGAGAATTCCTAAGGAAACACGTTACAAGCATGCAGGATTTATACATGGAAGCTGCAACACAGACCTCTTTAAAACTGTTCTGTCAAACTCGGGGCATCATTCATGTTCAAGGATGTAAACTATCCAATGCAAAGTATGCAAGAAGCATAGCTTCCCTAGCATTTTTCCTAAAAATGGTTTCCTAAATGTTAAGTTTCCCTAACTCATACTTCATAAGTTTTGTAAACAAATATTTGTTACATTTTGTAAAGTAACACACTGCTCCATTGTTTTAATTTCTAATGCCTTTTTCCAAATACCATATGCTTAATAATCATTTTCTCTAAAAATTACCAAATCTCTACATATGATTTCATAGTAATACTGATGTTTATTACCCTTCAATTATTATGGTAATTACTGTAACAAGCAGAATTCCAAACTCTGATCTGGAATTTATAATTGCAACTTAAAGTTTTTATAATACAGGGATATATGGAAATTGTTACCTCCAGTAGAGGTGAAAAAAGATAAGTAATTGATGGGTTACATATAATAGAACTTGAACTTTGAATTATTATGGAGAGTATCTGATATGTTAAGAAAAAAATTCTGATGTGTTATATTCACAATATTTTGTCTACCCATTCTGCAAAAAAATATTCTTACAAAAGTTTATTCTTCTATTGGCTTCTTGCTAATCAAGATAAATATTAGCAGAAATGGTTTTATTACATATTCTCTTAGAGGTTCAAAGTGAATAAGAGAATACCTAGACAAAAGTGACAGTCAAATCTTTTAAATTAAATTGAGTTTTATAGATAGACTCTCTTTAACTGCTACAGTTTTAGTGTTCTATTCTATATTGGACGTGAAATTGTTATAACGCTTAGAGGTCTCTTTATCCAGGTTGAGGTTCTTTTATGTGCCGTAAATCTATGACAGGGGCCCAATGACTTTAGTTCCCTTCCAAAGTATGCCATGCTAAAGATCATTAAACCCCCAAAATCCATCACTTCACAAGGTTTGAACCCACAAACTTAGGAACCAGAGGCTAGCATGTTGCCCCTATACCAAGGAGGATGACCCAAATCTTTTAAGAGGCTATAGGCTATGATGTTCATTATGGGACGACTTTGAAATTTTGTTCATTTTGCATGACCAACATTAAGAAAAAATATATCAATATCCTTATTTATTGTTAAATTAAGAAGCAAATTCACTGTAATAAGTTTCAAACTGGATTTCATGTAAACGGTATAATAAATATTTGATATGAACATGTAATAAGCAATTTTGTTAAAACAAAACTGATAACTTATTGAGAAAAGCTTAAAGTAGGGAAATTTAAACACACAACAAGAAATCTCGGAAACAGTTAACTCCACAGAAAAAAATGTTATGACATAAATCGTGTGCCTAAATGAGTTGGTTTACTGATGTTCAAGGTCAGTAGGTGGTTATCAGTACCTTTATGAAACAAATCATGGCAAAAGCCAGTGATAAAGATCAATATGAAAATAAATCATAAATATATAAATGGCAAAAGTTAAATATAAAATTCAATGTATGTAAAACTAATCAAGACAAACCAGAGATATCCTTCAATAAAACTTAAAAACCTTATTTACTGCTTGGATATAATACGCCAGGATCTTTGCAAGTTACATGGATTCCTGTTTATGTACTAGATGAACATACTCTAGCAACACATGGACCGATAAATCTTCTCTGCATAGCAAACAGATAGGAGCGGTTCCCTTTTAAGAAGGTAGCATGTGTAAAATTATAATGAACACGCAAGCGAGCAAAAATCACTACCTCGTGATAGATGAGAGGAAGTTACAAGGTCTTCACTGCTCTAAGCTTGTTTCTGCGGAGAATTGACTACTCTTCATGCCAACATGAAAATACCGCTCACTGCACAACAAGCCTAAAGCCTTCTGATGTTACATAGGAAATTGCAACATTGGGTTCTTTGGTTATGGACTTTGCTGCCAAATCTACCAGTTTATTCCCCTGCAAGTCAATATGACCAGAAATCCATGCATGCTCCAAATTAACGCCAGAAGCATTTAAACTTTGGTGGGCAACCTGGATGTGTTGCACAATGTGATCGAAGCTGCACAGCTGACAAAAGCTCTAAAATGTACTAAGGGAATCACTCATAATAAGGCAGCCATCCAAATTTCAATGGTGAACATGCAGAATTACTCGATATGTGACACACAGCTCTCCACTATAAATGGATGAACTACTATGAGAACCGGATGTATATTGTTTAGTTTCATAAACAAAGGCACATCCAACACCATCTGTGCACTTACTTCCATTGGTGTATATACAAACTTGGTCATTGTAATTTGACAAAAATTCTATGGACAGGTACTAGACACGGGCATTATAGACTTCCAGTGTGTTATCATCCCGAGATCAACATGGAATGAAGCACATAACCAAGGTGGATCCACCCCCTCCCCCTTAGGAAACATACTAGGTATTTCAAGATTGTGCTTATAAAGCAGCTCTCAGAAATAGAAACCTTCAGACCTTAGACTGAGATGTTTCGATAATGTTCATCCAGTCCGGTGTGGAAGAACAGAGTTGGTGCTGAATGCAAAGACATTCACTTAAGCCCACAGCCATAATTTGTAGGACATCAAGCCTACATTGCAGAGGGGGTTCTACCAATTCGGCATAAAGGCTTGCAACTGGGCTGGTTGGAAAAGCTGCAACAGTCACATGGATACCTTGATATTGACAAGGTCTAATCTCAGCACAGATGGTTATGCTGAAGAATAAACAATGCATCTGTAATCTAACTTGGATTGGATCAGTGTGCAATAGTCGCAACATGACTGTCCGATCTGCTCACCAAGATTTGTCACATAGAATCTGTAAAATATTCAGAGAATGGTCACATCGCGCTTTTAGCTGAACTATATGTGGTGACCAACAAAGTTTTTTTATTGAATATCAGCTGGAATCTTGTCTCAATGTGAATGGTAGTAAATCTGAACCAAAAGAGACAAAGGTAGTAATCGCCTCTTAAGGCACCAGAGGTTAACAAAGTGACTTCACAGTTGAAAAACAAAAACTGTTTTTAAAGCTCCAATCTGATAATTTGTCTAAATACTGCTGCAGACAGTATTCCACAGAAATGCCATAAGCTGAGAAATACATTAGGCGGTAAAGTCGTCTTTGAATAAGTCAGACCATACTTATGGAAGAATACTTTTTGCGATAGTATTAATTACTGTAGGAAAAGCATTAACCCTTTCAGTGCTAATCACGATCTAATCATGGTTTGAAAATTCAGCAAAAAATGCTAATCACAATCTAATCGTGATGCCAGTTTCATGCGTTTTAACTCTTTCCAGCAGGAAAATCTGTGTACTTTCTATATTATGGATATAAAGAAAGGTTTTCTTGAGCATTTTAGGACCTTATCTTCACTCCAAAGTGCTAAATTAGCTCAAAATTTAATTTTTCTAGCCAGGGTTTGTATAGATTTGTTGAAACATAGCATCGTCTAGCTGAACGTTATGAACCGAAGAGAAAATAAGAGCTGCAGTTCGCAATGTATTAGAAGAAAGTGAGTGATTTTGAATTTGCAGACCATGATGAGAAGGTTTCTGACATTGGCGTAAGAAAGGAAGACATAGATTTCCAGCTTGAGTGATTTTTTTTGGCAGTGTTTAACGCTCGCTTTTACTGCAATGGCACCACAGGCGATGTCACTGATGATACATGAAGATGGAGCCCCGGTGGAATGTGATGGCAGGGGAAACTGGAGAACCCGGAGAAAACCCGCCCCTGCGGGTCCACCACAAATCTCAAATGCGGTCGCTTGGAATCGAACCCGGGCCGTCTAGGTGAGAGGCGAATGGTCTGACCACTCAGCCGTGGTGCGGTCCGCTTCAGTGATGAAAATGCATCCGATGTCAATGTACCTCTTACGCATGCAAATAATTTGTGTACTTATCACTAATTGGATGCGCTGTCTGGTGTAACCAGACAATGCATACTATGTGAATCAACCATTCAGCTATGCAATAATAGAAGTGCTATATTATATAGTAATCCATGTTACATTTGTATCCTATTGCTTTATGCAGTTTTCATTAATAGTGGTATCATGCTTTTGTGTGGGGTTTTTTGGTGATCTCTTTTTTCAATTTCAGGTTATGTGAATTCCTTTTTTGTATTTTAAAAAATAAAACACCAACAGGATGCTGTTTTAGTAAAGAAATATCTATACATTCATTTAATTAGCCTGAACTTTTTGTGAAGTAAGCTTTTATATGCCTCATTATTGATTATTTTGGGATATTTAATTTTTATTTTCAAGTTTTTTTTCTTTATAATTTTTTAAAAATAATGATAAGAATCCTCATCCATATAATGCATATTACACATATTACACATTAAACAAAAGGGTTTACTAAAAATTGGAGGAAAAAAAAAAAAATCAGCTCTATGTCATTTGGTACTCATTTTATTACTAATTATATAAAAACCCTGCATTTTCCTCAAAAATTGCTTGGCACTTTTCAGACAGTATTTTGCTATTTGGGCTAGTACTAAAAAGAGCTAATAAAATAAACATGTCATCGAGAATGAAGTGGGCTTCAAAAGCTTTTCCCAGAAAATTCAAGACATAAACTATTTATCATGTAGATATTTTAACACATTTTTAAGAGATATTTTTGAGAAAATAAATTTTGAATCATTCCTGTAAAGGGTGCTTTTGGGGGTGGAGCTGCAGACATCCATGACTGTAATATTGGTGAGTGCTTTATAATGGTATAATAGGGCAGTTGATATTGTTTAGGGCTTTTGTGATTGGCTAATTTTACAAAGTATAGCTCACTTTGTTTATAATTTATTTCATTTGCTAAGCACATAAGATTTAAACATTTAAATAATAGGATGTACTATAATGTTATCAGTAGGTGTATCACTACATAAATTACTGAAGGATAATGTAATGAGGTTTGTGCAAATATGTTTTCACGATAAGTATGCATTTAACTTAAGCATATTAAAAACACTGGGTAAATCATAACCATTTCATTTATTTATTAATTTAAATGTATTAAAAACATTGAAACATACTACTCACAACCAAGTATATTGCTGCTTGTTCATCTGGTATTTGCATTATGACTTTTTGTATGTACAACATACAATATTGAATATTTACTTTATAGATGCTTTGGTATACAGCTTAGTACTATCAGTTTTTCATACATCATCAATATTCTCTCTTTTATGGTGGTTTTTATCATGGTTCTTAAGATAGCGTTTCTGCGCAAAGCGCAGTCCACAGATTGCACAAACATACGGTTTTTCATCTGAATGTATTCGTCGATGACGTCTCATGTCATTTTTTACTCCAAAACCTTTACCACAAACATCACAAACATGTGGTTTCTCACCAGTGTGAGTGGTAACATGATTAAGCAGATCCTGATGTCGACGAAACTGCTTTCCACAATGTGTACATGAGAAAGGGAAAAGGTCTGAGTGGATTTTGATGTGAACATAAAGAGTGGCTTGGGTCTTAAATGCTTTACCACAGGAATCACAGACATAGGGTCGCTCCCCTGTATGAGTACGACGATGACCATCGCGAGTGGCCTTTGCAGCAAACATTCGTCCACAAATATCACAAGCATGCTCTTTGATACCTGCATGCACCTCTTTTAAATGTCGAGCCAGACCAGCTGCCCATCGAAATTGTTTACCGCACACGTGGCATGTAAAGGGTTTTTCACCACTATGAATGCGCATGTGTATTTTAAGGTTCTCTTTCAGAGCAAGTACCTTGCCACACAGACTACACTGATAGCCCTGCACTTGGAATGAATTCTTGTCTTCTAATTCTGCTTTTAAATCTAAATCACTATCATCATTTACCATTCTGTACCACAAATCATTTGTTTCAAATTCCTCTTTCAGTTCCTGTTTACACTCCATATTTTGTGTCACAATAGGCATCTCCTGCAATTCATCTTTCACTCTGTGACTTGATTTCTGCTTCCCTTTCAAAGTTCTGCCACCATTCTTCTTCCTAGCATTAGTGATATTACGCACAGTACAGCTTCTTAGTCCTCCACTCTGCATTTGTCTGCTCACATCCTTCATTGCTTCAGTGCGTGATTCAGAAAGTATGGTCTTTTGATTGAGATGTCGAAACCTGCAAGACAAAGTTTTGCAGAGTAAATAACTCCTGGTGGCTGCATCACAAAATGTTTCTTCTACTTGCAAATAAAACTGTTTGATGCCAGCAGTTGCTCTATTTTCTCTATTCTGCATTTTCTGCTATTAACAGAGAATGTTTCATTTTACAACAATGTAAGCAACTTAAAACATATTAGCATGTCGATCGTTGGTCATATAGCCATAGGAAAATATATAATTTCCAGGGACTAAGAGTATTATTATTATTATTACTGCATCCATGAACAGAAAAATAGCATGAGTAGGTTCCCTCTTTTAAAACTCCCTGGATGTTATAAGCATTATAAATTAATTCAGCAAGCATCACTTGAATATATTTCAAAAAGAAACACAGGAAGCAAGTTTACATTTTTTGGAAGAAACAGTTGGCTCAACCGGCTTATAATTGGAGAAATCCATAGCTCTGATATGCATAATTATGTAACAAAGTAAGCTGTAGACAAGTGTGCTTCAAACTTTTACTTAAGATCTTCAAGGAGAGATTTCTGAGCAGGATTAAAAAAAATCTGATGAATACCTTTCACATGACTTTCTCTACATCTCTGCAACAAATTATTGTTAAAAAGCCAATGCTTCTATTTACTTCATGCTAACCGAGAAAAAATTAGCAGAAATATTCTTATTACTTGCTTCCTTGTAAGTAGAAGTGAAATAAGGGAGTACCAAGGTTAAAGCGATAGTCTTTAATATTCTGTATTTTAATCAAAATCGTTAGAGCCATTTTTGAGAAAAAAATTCCATGTAAAGGATAGTTGGGGGTGGCGGGATTTTCTTGAAAATCTTCATATCGCATCCTTGCAAGGTACCAAACTTAAATATTAAGTTTGGTATTTAAAGGTCTTTTCGTTTTTGAGCTATGCTGTCCACAGACACACACACACACACGGACCTTTTTCCAGAAATGCTTTTTTTGGATTCAGGGGAACCCAAAACATGTATTTCTGGTAAAATCTCGGTATCAAATTTTTGAGTGCATTACAATACCTTCTCTATACACTATGTACATAGTACATATAGAGAAAGTAATACACATTGGCAAAAGTTTAAAGATAATATTTTGTTTCATGCGAGATGGAAACAAAACTGCAACATTCTTTTAGCATTGCACAGTGAGACTGTGCACATAACAGTTTCTAAATTGTTCAGTTCACTTTTCAAGGAGGTCACTCCTCTCGGTGGTCAGGCATTATTTTTCTTGAAGGGAAGGGAAAGCTAGCTGACCTTAGCTATGATTGCAGCAGCCTTCATCCCTTTGCACCAGAGATGAACACTGGGGAACTTAATCGTGAAAGGAATCATGTTCGGTTCCCCATATCACCTGCACAAGGTAATCAGCTTGGCTGAAAGCGGTCCGGGAAGCAGATGAGGCATCCTTAACAAGTTGTGTTTGGGGCTGCATCCTGGGTTGCAGGTTGTTCTGTTGTTGGCTGTGACTGTTGCAAATATAGAGCTGCAGTACGAGTGCCAGGGTGTATCAACTCTGTGTCAGCCAAGGTGAAGGCAGGCTTTATCCTTTTGGCAGAGATGGTGACTGGCTTGCCAGAGATCTAGGGTCTGGTCAGCTGAATATGCAATATGACAATTGAAGTGAAGTGTATACATTCCTGACATAAGAACAGTGTGTGGTCTCTGACAAGGCTAAGTGGACAGTGCCTGAGAATTATGGTGGGCCATAGGTACAGGTTTAAGATTCCACAGCCTATGGATCGCCTGCGGTGCCATCAGTAGTTAAAGCGGGCATTAAACACTACCAAAAAAAAACAACAAAAAACAGCCTATGGAGTGGCATAACTGCCTGTAGAGCCTAAAGCTGGGTCTTGAATGTACATCCGATGTTTGGGGGTTAGTGGATTGCCGGGACCTGCACAGTGGTTTTGGTTGATCACCAGACCAATGAGTAATCTTACTTGTCACTGAATAGTGAATAGAAAACCATGAACTAACTTCCCAACCTCAAGTTGTTATGCATTTCCATACCAAAGGGGTGCATGGCAAATGGAAGATGTGTCATTAACAGAGCCTCCAGGTGATTTTCTACAGTATTTGCCCTTGACCTAGTACATGGGGCTCTGCTGGGGTCAACTGCCTTTCCTCCATACTTGTGGGATTAAAATGAACACAGTAAAATAAATCCTGAAACTATTCATGGAGCTCTAGAGTAGGCTTAACAGTAGATGATGATGATGATGATGATGGTGTTTAAGGGCGCTCAACTGCCGAGGTCATAAGCGCCCTACTCAACAGTACAAAACACCTCTGAACAATCTGCAGAGGATTGCAAAATCAAGACTGCATGTCGTGAAAATCTCAAGAGCTCAAAGGAATGGAATCTTTTAAATCTCTGAAACACGAGGACTCAGGCGAGGGATATACTGCTCCTAAGTCTTCAACACAGCAGAGCAGCATATGTCTTGGTACTCATCCACAAACCCTGGTGTTACATTGAGGAAATTAAAGATCTTAAGAAGGCTGGTGCAAAATTATTTTATAAAGAACCGACAAAACTCCAAAAAGCTGCACTTTAGTTAAAAATAATTTGAATATACTGCTATTAATGAATCTCTTTGGAACCTCATGGCAATCACACTAAAATCAAGGGAGAAAGGTGGGCTGAGGTATTTTATATTCGGATCAGTCTACCTACCTACCATATGAGATGCTATTCTGCCTCATATAATGATTTAGAACAGCTGGTAGCTACTTATGGCTGTAATGGGCTACAATTGTTAACTGGCTGTGATGCTAACTCCCATCATATTACACGAGGAGTACGGAAACAAAATGAATGAGGTGAGTATCTTTAATTTTATTATAACATATAATCTTTTGAATATACTAATTCAGAGGAGACAATGGAAGAACTTTAAGTTCATTTCCCTTGATTAATGATACTTGATAAACCTAATGGAGGATGGGACAGTCTGGGCCTGAAGCCCTTCAGCAGGGCACACTGAGAAATCGCCAAGTAAGTCATCAAATATTAAGAATTAAAATGGGCAGTGTTTTCATTTCAACCTTATAAATTTCCAAAAAGCGATGGAATAATGTCTGTTTAGTGAAGTTTTAATGAATTATCAAGAATTTTGATACAAATCCCAAGAGTCAGTTTGGCCTTGCAGATTAGCCACTATCCATGAGACTTGTATGAAATATTCTGCTTCTCAACATGGATTGAATCCATCAATAACAGTATTTCATCAATTCCATATCTCTTATATGCCAAGGCCTTATAGGTGCATATAATATGCTGGGGAATTCCATATTTCCTTACAGCAGTAGTTATTGCATTACAGTAGATCTTATCAAATACTATCAATGAGACACCAAGTGTTACCCCCTTTTCCTGTTTATAGTGACCTGAAAAATGGCAGTTTCAGTTAGCCAACATAATAAGCATTTTGGTGCAGAGGATATGCCTCCAAAGTATCTCCTCTTATATGCCTATCTTATTAATTTCTCAAGAGTTTGAGAATTATTGATATTAAACTGATTGGTCTTAGGAAATTCACCTGGGTCAGAGTTTCCCTGGCTTTGTTATAAATACTACCCGATGCCTCAAGTTTATTAGTATATAACCTAAGGCCAAACTTGCTGTTAGCATTTGTATCAAAATTCTTGCTAATTCATCAAAACCTCACTAAATAGACATTATTCCATCACCTCCTGGAAATTTGTAAGGTTGAAATGAAAACATTGCCCATTTTAGATTTTCATATTTGATGACTTCCTTGGCAAATTCTCATTGTGCCCTGGAAGCTCTCCTGCTGGAGGGCTCGAGGCCAAACTGTCCCATCCTCCCTCAGGTTCATCAAGTATCATCAACCCAGGGAAGTGAGCTTAAAGTTCTTCCATTGTCTTCTCTGAATTAGTATATTCACAAGATTACATGTTATAATAACATTAAAGATACTCACCTCTCTCATTTGTATCCATTTTCCCCAAGTAATATGATGGGAATTAGCATCACAGCCAGTTAACAACTGTAGTCCATTACAGCCATAAGTAGCTACCAGCTATTCCAATTCATTCATATGAGATGGAATGATGTCTCATATAGTATGTAGACTAATCCAAATATTAACTCCCGCAGCCTATCTTCCCCCCCCCCCCCTTGATTTTAGCGTGACTGAAATCCTGAAAGAGCTTCCATGATATCAAAGGCTTTTTGCTTGAATAAATGACCCCAACCTGTGGAGAGCCACTCATGAGCTTTGGAGCTAAATCAAACACCAGGTTCCATAATAGGGATGGTAACACCCTACCCCCTTGAACAACCACAACTGAGTTGTCATTTATTCAAGCAAAAACCTTTGATACCATGGACTATGCTGAATATATAGTTTGAGATAAATTTGCAGAACAGTCAGGGAACTCGTGCATTAGGCCCTGAATACCTTGACAAAATTTTCTGTGAATGAGGGGAATGAGCGCTTAAACATTAGCCCTTGTAAAACATTCATAGTACCATTTACTATAGAAGAAGACATAAAAGGATAAGAACCTCCATATCTTGAGCTTAAAATGTCTGAGGAAGTCAAATGTTTGGCATTTCAAGATAAAAATAAAACAAGAGAAAAGCAGCCTTTGAAGCATACAAGCACTATTAATGAAAATAGCATAAAGCAATGGGATGCAAATGTAATGTAGATTATTGTACAATTTAACACTTGTGCTGTTGCATAGCTGAATGGTTGATTCATCTTATATTCGTCATCTGATTGCATCTCCATAAATTCATTTTGATAAGTACACCAATTATTTGCATGTGTACAAGGGCTATTGCCATCGGATACATTTTCATTGCTGAAGCAAATTTATATCTTTCTTGCTTACGTCAATGTCGGAAATGCTTTCATCAATGTCTGAAAATTCAAAATCTCTTGCTTTCTTCTAATACATCCTGAACTATAGCTCTTATTTCCTCTTCGGCTTGTAACCTTTGGCTAGACAATGCCATATTTCAACCAACATAAACAAACACCAGTTACTGAAAATAAATTTGGAGCTTATTTAGTGCTTTGGAATATAAAGATAAAGTCCTGAAATGCTCCAGAAACCCTTTCTCTATGGCTATGACGTAGGAAGTTCACAGACCTTCCTGTTGGAAATAGTTCAAATGTATGGAAATGGCAACACAATTAGATCGTGATTGGCAATTCTCCAGAATTTTCAGATCACGATTAGATTGTGATTGGCACTAAAAGGGTTAAATTGTTTAAACATGCTCATGAGCTTGGCAGAATAGGATGAAGTTCAGTTACTCTAGGTGCTGGGTCGTAGTGGCATAGAAGGAACTGAAAAAGCTGACAAACTTGCAAGACAAGGCACAGCTTCACAGTTTATTGGGCCAGGAACATCTCAATGTTTAGCAAGAGAGGTTATTAAGAACTGGTGCAATGTAAAGCTTAAATCCTGGCTTAAAACTCCACGAAACACAGTAAACCATTTATTAGATGACCATGTAAGAAGAGAGCTGAAAGCTTACATAAATGTAGTGAACTTCAACTAAAAACAATTACTGAATTTCTCACAGGACATGTTATTGTGAAAAAGGTCTTAACCATGATGGGAGTGTTTTAGGGTACCTAACTTAGATTGCAGATTGTGCAAGAAAGAAACTGAAACTGCCCAGCACATTATATGCTCCTATTAGGCCTTGACATATAGGAGATATAAGATTTATGTTGAAAGTTTTTAGCAGAGATTCAGAAAAACATTTTATTTAGAAAATAATTATTACAACTTTTCCAAATACACTCCCTATGTACTTATACATCCTTTGGAACCACCAAGAAAATGGCTCAGTCCAAGCTTCTTTAGGGATGTCACTCAGAGCACTGTTGTATGCAGCAATTATTGGATGAAAAATGCTCTACACAAATTTTTTTCTCTTGTTTTTGGCAACACGAAGAAGACTCTAAGGGCCAGTCAGGTGAATAAGATGGGTGCTACAAGATTCACACATTTTCCTTCTCCAAGAGTCAATTGTTCTGGCAGCTGCGTGTGCTGAGACATTGTTGAGATGCGAAGAAGGTGCCCGTTCTTTGACTTTGGGTGCTGTGACTTCCATATGACCATGCCTATTGGCAGACATTCAATCACATATTACTCAGCATTAACTGCATGATGCTGGCCAAGATCAAAGAGGTGAGAGAATCCATCTTTGCAAAAAAAGTGGCCACCATCTTCTTTCCAGAGCTCATACTTCTCCAAAATTTTATGGGTGGTTGCTCACCTGGAAAACACCATACTGAAGACTGCTTCTTCGTTTCAGACTGACTGACTGACTGTATGCAGTATTGTGGAAATCCTGTGGTGGGGAACCGTTGCGCACACCTTCCTAAATAATAATAAAAAAAAAAAAAAAACATTGCTCTTTCCAACTAAAAGAACCCCACTGTCACCAGACTTCCAGTTTAAAGCTGCTAAAAACTTTTGGGATAACCCTCGTGTATCGCTTTTAGAATAATCTTTTAGAACTAGAAGAATTTGAAACCACATTTGTTATGAGACTGTATTCCTTTGTAAAGTGGCAGGTATAATACATTGGCTTTAAAATGATACAGGTAGCACAACAAACCCAAGGCTGAAGTGCATCCAGAGCAATGATAGAAATCTGTATTGTAGTATAAGACAACACAACACAGGTTTGAGCTGACACTAGGTAAAATAGATTATGTCATTTAGAGATGTTGCAAAGAATTCCCCTGGAGGCAGACAGTTTGCTGTAAACAGTTCTGCTACCAATACCTGAACTTCCACCTTAATCCTGCTATGGAGCCTGAGGAGGATGACAAGGCACTGGTACACATGGCATTCTCATGGCACATCAGGGTTTCCTTCATTATTCAAGGAAATGCTACACCCTCTGGTGGACGCAGGGTAGTGGGCCATTGTTGCAGACAGATGCATGCCGCAGAGCTTCAAAAAAAGTACAATAGAAATTGTTGACATTAGTCTGTGGCCTCCATCTGGGGGCAACCAAACCAGGTGACCCAGCACAACAGCAGCATCCTTCTCACTGTATCTGCAGAGATATCACCTATTGGGAATACCTCCATGCTAGAGTGTGCAGCAGCGATCACTGTGAGGCATAATGGGAGTGTTGGAAAATAGCAGCAGGCTGACCTATGCATATATGTAATTGGAAGGAAGCATTCAGTTGCCATCAGGGGAGTGCATGATCTTGTTACAGTGGTAAAGCATTGGGTGATCAGCTTGGAAATTGCATTTGTTCCAGGGTGGAAAAGGTCGTGTAGCAATGAAAGCTGCTCAGAATACGGCTGAGGTTTGTTTCCTGGTGGATGGATTACACCAGTGTTTCACCTGTTGATCAGGAACATGTGTTTGTTGATGCAGTCAGTAACATACAGGTGGGATGCAGCTGGGTGCTGCTGCTAACAGCTGCTGGTGCCATTTTCCTATGAGTAGAAGGACCAGGGTGCTATACATTGGCAGGCCTGGTCCAAAGTAGTAGTGGTATATCACTACTGGTGCCTGGGTTATGGTGTTCATGGCTACCTCAGCCATGTGAATGTCCTTGCCCACTGTGGCTAGTCTAGATGCAGCTACCTGGTGCACCAGTTCCTAGATTTTCTGCAGCAAGTTCTCGTGACTGTGTTGAGGAATAATGACAGTAATGACAACCTGTGATATAACCATGATTATATGATGCCATCCACTATTTAGAACAGCGACTCCAAGGTTGTGTCTGGTTGATTAGCCAGGATGGATTGGAGATGTATGGAGAGGCAGCTACTTCAAATGTTTCACAGGAAGCCGTCTGGTACAATGGGTGCAAGTTCCTGAGGTACCACAAGAACTATCTCAATTTGTGGTTACAAAGGTCATGCATAGTACTGTCACTGCTCTTGCAACATGGAAAGGTATGTGCCAGTTCCTTCTCTAACTGGTGATATTATGCTAGTTCCAGGTGAGAGACAATATAATAGAATTTTGTTGTCTTGTTGGCTATTTTGGACACGGTGAACTGTACTTCAGCCTATGTGAGCCATAGGGCAGGACATTCCAACCAAAATGAGGCAGTCTCATGGCTAATGCAGAAGATTTAATAATCACACTCCAGTCGGTTGGAGTTGTAATTATCCGTGCTCACTAATTCTGGAGAGGTTAGTGAGCAGGGTTGAATCACACTGGTGTAGATTTGAACATGATTACTAATTTCATACATATTCACAGTGGAGAACAGATTTAAACATCACCTTGAACTTGGGGTAAATTCTACCGCAGCCTCACACACTTGCTAATCATTTCTTTATCTGCCACCCGACATAGTAGCACCTCTCACTACCTTTTTATCATTTGGTTAACTGTTGTAATGGATGTATTCTTGGAGGTTGGCTAATGATAAAATACACTACTTTGATTGTGGGGTTGGGTATTCCACCCAAAAATTTGATACTGAGTTTTCACCGGAAAAACATGTTTTGGGTCCCCCTGAATTAAAAAAAAAAGCATTTTTACAAAAAAGGTGTGTGTGTGTGTGTGTGTGTGTGGACAGCATAGCTCAAAATGAAAAGACTGTTAAATACCAAACTTTGGTATCTTCCAAGGATGCGACACAAAGATTTGCAAGAAAATCCCCCCACCCCAACTACCCTTTAGATGGAACATTTTTCGAAAATTTTTATTTTCTCAAAAATGGCTGAAACGATTTTGATTAAAATATCAAATATTAAAGATATTTAACTGACAAATAAAATGTATATCTTTAATTTTCCGGGAATAGACTCTGAAGACTACTGTATTCTGAATGAATTTTACGGAATTTTGCATAATTGCTAAACCATAAGAGATGGAAAAAACTTAACACACAAAAAATGTAGAGCACATTAAAACACACAATTTATGTAATATACATTTTTTTCGTGGAGTTGATCGTTTTTTTTAGATATTCCTTGTTTTTTGTTTCAGCTTTGAAAAACTTATACTTTTCTCATACAGAATTTGTCAACTCCTGTACATACAAACAAAGGAACTTCAGCCACATAGTAACCAGCTTTGACTATCACTTTAATCTATGATACTCCCTTATTTGCCTTCTACTTGCAAGGAAGCAAGTAATAAGAAATAGAAGTAAAGTAAATAGAAGAATAAGCTTCTTAACTATAATTTCTTGCAGAGATGTAGAGAAAATCATGTGAATGGAACACATCAGATTTTTTCTTTTATATAACTATGGCAGCCTATGTGCTGATGATGTGAAGCTTAATGATTGGGTACGGGATACT
The DNA here is from genome assembly GCA_030762935.1 of Hymenopus coronatus. Classification (NCBI taxonomy): domain Eukaryota; kingdom Metazoa; phylum Arthropoda; class Insecta; order Mantodea; family Hymenopodidae; genus Hymenopus; species Hymenopus coronatus. The sequence continues at coordinate 66,698,675 of CM060882.1, forward strand.
ATAGATGCAGAAGAAAGTGAATTTAGTGATAGTAATGTTAATTTAGATTGAGATTTTGTATGCGATTTTGACAGTAATAAAGAAACTGAACATTATGATAGTGATAGTACAGAATCTGTCAAAGAAAATTTGTTTTTCTCTGAATGTAGAACATGATGCATTATCGAAAATAATGATCAAACACTTTAATACTATGGGAAAAGTGAACATAAATGGTTTAAGGACAGAGCAACAACAAACATCCAAACAAGGAACCACATTATTATTATTATTATTATTATTATTATTATTATTATTACTACTACTACTATTATTATACATTTGCCAGGTAGTTGGTGCAGGAAAAAGGCTTTCTCTGCAAAGCGCAGAGAAAAGCTGCCTAGGAAGTAATTTTCTCAAATGATATATTACCAACGGTATTGGTGCATACCAACAGTAAGCTGCAATAAACGACAGACAGACTAAAGCAGCCAAATCAGATTGAATACCAAGAATTAAATCTTGAAGAAATGAAAGCTTTTATAGGACTTTTGTTCTTTTCTGCTATATTTAAATCAAATAATGAAAGCTTAGAAGCAATGTCTGCAAGAGATGGTACAGGTCGGGAGATATTCAGATTTATAATGTCCTTGAAACATATGTGAATTTTAGCTTCCCTTTGTTTCAATGATGCCAATAGTAGGCTGCCAGGAAAGAATTTGTAGAACAGCAACCACCTTATGGATATTCCAGAAGTTTGTTGAGAACAGCCAATAAATGTATTCAATCAGCAATTTTGCATACATAGATGAAATACTCATTGGATTTCAAAGAAGTGGTAAATTTATGTTGTATATGTTAAAAAGTCAAGAAAATTATGATTTTTGAATGATACACAAACACACTACTTTTTAATGCATACCTATATACGGAAAAAGGCAGCGATGGAGAAACTCTAACCAAAGAAGACAAACATCTGGACATTCCAGGAACCAATTCTAATATTACTGCTAATAAATGGTTTTCATTCATCACCCTAATGAAGGAGCTGCAAAAGAATAATCTAACTTATGTAGTTATGCTGCTCAAGGGAAACAAACAAGAAACTCCAAAATAGTTTCTACCTTCAGCAAAGCAAGAGGTTTTCTCCATGTTTGGTTTTCATGAAGACATAAGAATAGTAGCATTGTCATAAAAAGAATAAAGCTATAATTTTGATTACCTCTATGTACCACACAGCTCAAGTATCAGAGGAAACTAAAAAAACAGAGATAACTGTTTTTATAATAGCATTTAGGATGGAGTGGATACTCTTGATGAGAAATATTCCACCAGATGCAGGACTTGCAAATGGCTGTTTGGAGTTTTCTGTGCTCTGTTAAACATTTAGTTCATCAGTCATTTATTTGACTACTCATCAGTAGAAAACTTGACTTGACTTCATTAGCTTGCAAAGCCATTAACAGAACCACAGCCTAAAACAAGGATGTTCAATTGCCATGTTCCATGGCAGATTCGAATAAGTACATCTGGTATCTTGAATGTCTTCCAATACACATGTTTAAGATGTTCTAAACGTCCTGATGGCGAAGACAAGAAAACAAAACAGAATTGTTCTGTATGCAACATACTGGTATGTGGAGATGTATAAATTATGCTCATGATTGCCTGCACTTAGTCTAAAAGATCTGGCACACTTTTTATAACAATGGGGTTCCTGTCTCTGATAAATTGCATGGCACTCAATTATTTGAGATTGTTAATGTTGTTTTGGTAAAAGATTATTCTTGTGTTTCTTTAAGCTATGATAAATTGTATTGAAGAACTTGTAGAAGTAAAAATATGCTTTCAGTACAACATACGTTCACTCACAAACAATTAACTAATGTAATCCTAGTGTTCAATATTGTCAAAACTTACTTTTAAGTTCTTTAAATTGTCAAACATTGAATACATATTACTCAAAACAATGTGTAGATTGGGTAGAAAATACCCAACATCCCAGGTTTTGTCACAAAATAAACATCTCAGGTTACAGGTTAAGATATAACTGCTACCGCAGAGAAACAACTACATATAAATGTTTCTGGATGGGAAAGCTAGCTCATCTTAGCTACAGTTGCAGCCAAATAACTGAATACAGCAAAATTTGAATGTGGAAGGACTGTGTTTGGTTCTCCTAGAAAGCAAAGAGCTTAAGGCTGCTTCTTTATTGGTGGGAAGAAGGGAAGAAAAGAAAAAAAATCTAATGTGTTCCATTCACATGCCTTTCTCTACATCTCTGCAACAAATCTATTGTTAAAAAGCTCTTGCTTCTATTTACTTCATGCTAATCGAGAAAAAAATAAGTCTTATTGCTTGCTTCCTTGTGCATAGAAGTGAAATAAGGGAGTAGCATAGGCTAAAGTGATAATCAAAAGTTGGTTGCTATGTGACTGAAGTTCCTTTGTTTGTATGGACAGGAGTTGATACATTCCTGTATGAGATAAGTATGTTTTTCAAAGCTGAAACCAAAAACAAGGAATATCTAAAAAATGATCAACTCCACGAAAAAAATGTATGTAGCATAAATTGTGTGTTTTAACATGCTCTACATTTTTTGTGTGGTAAGTTTTTGTCCATCACTTACGGTTTAGCAAAATTCTGTAAAATTCATTCAGAATAAAGTAGTCTTCAGAGGCTATTCCCAGAAAATTCAAGATACATATTTTATTTGTCAGGTAAATATCTTTAATATATGATATTTTAATCATAATCGTTAGAGCCATTTTTAAGGAAATAAAAATTTTTGAAAAAAAGTCCCATGTAAAGGTAGTTGGAGGTGGGGGGGGATTTTTCTCAAAATCTTTGTGTTACATCCCTGAAGGATCCTTGACTTTAATACCAAGTTTGGTATTTTACCGACTTTTCGTTTTTGAGTTATTGTGTTCACAGACACACACACATGAACCTTTTTCTGAAAATACTTTATTTGGATACAGGGGACCCTAAAACATATATTTCCGGTGAGATCTCGGTATCAAATTTTTGGGTGGAGTGCGATACCTTCTCTATACACTATACACATAGTACGTGTAGAGAAAAAAGAAAAAGAACTAAAATAAATAGCAGGCAATAAAGGCAACTGCAGACTCGCAACACATTTGGATGGAAGTAAATTCTACAAAGGTTTTATCATATCTATTTACCAGGAGCAGCATATCTCATGTAGATGTATAATCCTGTCAAATCTGTAAATACTTTCTGTAAATGCTTACTAGAAGTAGGTTTCAAAAGTTTCTGGGCTGGCTACTTTTTGTAAAAATAAAACAATGATGCCATTTTTCAACATAATCACTCCTTATTTCAGAACCTTTTCACATCTATGAATTAACAACTCTATGCCTTTCAAAAAGTAATCTGGTTATTTATTGGCAAAATGTCCCATTACAGCAGTGCACACTTCATCATCATCATCATCATCATCTAATGTCCTTTCTTCAGTTTGGAGAAGACATAGTAAACACTAGGGGCTAGATCAGGTCTATAGGGTGAGTAGTCAATATTTTGGAAGCCCCATTCCTTTACGGCAACCTTTGCAACTGCTGCCATGTATACTGGCACATTGTCATGGAGAAGACAAACAGCATTTGACAACTTTCCTTCCCTCTTTAGTTTGACGAAGTCACTCAACTTGGTAAAAGTGAAACCTACTATTCTGCATTCTCAGTGTTATTCCTTTCTTTGAAATCAATTAGGAGAATTCCTCCGGAATCCCAAAGGTCTGTTGACATGACCTTCTTTGTGGATTGAGTGACCTTCACCTTTCTTGGTGGAGCTTGATTCAGTTCACACCATTCAGGAGATTCTCTTTTGGATAGAGGATCATAATAGAGAGCCATAGTTCCATCCCCTGTAACAATGGATTTCAGTATAGTAGGAGGCTGCTTATCTGAGATAATTGGAACCAAAGGCAGCACGGATAGCAGAAAACTCTTAACTTAGTTAAGACGGAAAGTGTTGCAGAAAATTGCAACTTAAGGTTATACATAATTGATGACAGTGTTGCCTTTATGGGTAGCTTCCAAAAATCATTAAAACACAAATTCAAAATCTTAATATTACTAACCCATACGATAAATAATTATAATCAATTCAAAATCTTCTCGGGCTTCTAGCCAGGTAATAACTTGGCTTGACACCAACGTTTCGAAGAAGTGCATCTTCCTCGTCTTCAGGGTGATCAGTTCACCCTGAAGACGAGGAAGATGCACTTCTTCGAAACGTTGGTGTCAAGCCAAGTTATTACCTGGCTAGAAGCCCGAGAAGATTTTGAATTAACACGTCGCCAGGAAAGCTATAGTTCTTAATTATAATCAAATACATAACTTAGACCTCAACTAAAAAAGATCAACATTTATTAAAAGTATTGAACAAAAAACAAAAAAAAAAAATGACAAATTCTGAATTAAATATCATTCATTCATTTATTTATCATCCATTGAAACACACATATGTTATCAGATACGTCAGAAAATAAATACATTATTTACAAGTTACATCAAGTGTGATGTTCAGTGTTACAATAATTACAAATTTAAAAATTCATCTACAATATAAAAGTTGTAGTCTTTTAAGAAGTTTAACAATATTGTTTTAAATTTTTGTAGGGATTCAGTATTTTGTATGTATTCAGGTAGCTTGTTATGTAGATGAAGGCCAGCATATGCAAAACTATTTTCATAATGTTTGGTCCTGTGTGTATTTACAAATAGGTTACATTTAGCTCTAGTGTTATATGTATGAACTTCTGAATTAGTTTTGAATGAACATAAAATATATATAAGATACATAAGAGTTTCATGTATGCAGATACTTGGTAAAGGTAGAATGTTCAACTGTTTACAGTATCGTTTACAACTGGTTGTAGTAGTGAGATCCACCATGATTCTAATTATTTTCTATTGAACACCTTCACACTGTCTTTGAAGTTTGCCCAGAAAATAACACCATGTGTTAGCAAAATAAACTGCCCTAAGTACATTTAAACTGACATGGATTTGACTGACCTTGTTAGGTGGCACATTTTACTGAGCTTTTTGATTAATGCATCTATGTGTGCTTTCAACTCAAATTTTCATCTAATATTAGACCCAAGAAATGTTTGTTTTTATGTAATTTAATTGGCAATATCCCAGAGTTAAGTTTAAACACATCTGATTTTTACTTCGTTTGTTATGAAAGTTTAGAGCTGCTGCTTTCTCTTTACTTAGTACTAGCTTGTTGCATTGAACTAGTTAAGAATAGACTTCAAATTGTTATTTATATGCAGACTTGCCTCGCTCTTGTTCTTCCCTTTCATAAAAATACTTGTACCATTTGCAAGAAATCTAAAAATATTTAACTTCTCTTTATAAAACATAAGGAAATATGTACATACGTATTTCCTTATATATATATATATATATATATATATATATATATAAAAATGGAAATATACTAGTATTTACAATACTTTTTCACTTTATCCACATGTAGGTACTATATACATAGTGTATAGAGAAGGTATTGCATTCCACCCAAAAATTTTATACCAAGATTTCACCGGAAATATACGTTTTAGGGTCCCCTGTATCCAAAAAAGGTATTTTCAGAAAAAGGTGTGTGTGTGTGTGTGTGTGTGTGTGTGTGTGTGTGTGTGTGTGTGTGTGTGTGTGTGTGTGTGTGTGTGTGTGTGTGTGATATCGGAAACAAGTCAGTAAAATACCAAACTTGGTATTTAAAGTTAGTATTTTCCAGGGATACGACACAAAGATTTTGAGAAAAGTACTTCCACCCCAAACTACCCTTTACTTGGAAAAAAATTTGATTTTTTAAAAAATGGTTCTAACAATTTTGATTAAAATGCTGTATATTAAAGATATTTATATAGAAAATAAAATGCATATCTTGAATTTTCTGGGAATAACCTCTAAAGACCTCTTTATTCTGAATGAATTTTGCATAACTAGTAAACCGTAAGAGCTAGACAAAAACTTACTGCACAAGAAATGTAGATCACGTTAAAACACACAATTTATGTCATATATGTTTTTTCATTGAATTGACCATTTCTGAGATATTCTTTGTTATTTGTTTCAGATGTAAAATACTTAAAACTTTCTTCACATGGGAAGTTGTAAACTCCTGACCCTGCAAAGAAACAGATTTCATCCTCATGGCAACCAGCTTTTAAAAGATTTGACTATTGTTTTAGCCTAGTGTTCTTGAACATCATTATTAGGGTCATAGATTGCAGTAGTAGGCATTTTCTTAATTCCAAACAGCTTCTGCCATGATCTCATTGTATTGTTGTTGCTGTTATTCCAAAGACCTTGAAATTTATATTACCTAGGCACACCGTCGGTGCTACTGTTACTGTTGCTAACTGAAACCTCTTGTGCATAGGCACCTGGAGGGCAAATCATGCTTTTTACTATACGCTCAGTATGCTTAAAAGGCTTTAAAAGTGAGATGGTTTAAGGTATCAGGGTTTAGTAATTAACATGGCACATTCCTATGCTGCATAACTGTACCAACCACAAGAAAAAATTTTCTGATCACTTTCCATTGGTAAGAGTAAATTGTAACATTTTGATTTGAGTCCCAAATTCATTCCGACTTATTCTCGTGGGTTACCTCGGTCACTAACGGAATGATAATTTATTTTAGGTTTCCAATACATAAGCCAGAATTGCTGAGTAAGTTGTTAGCTGCTCTGAGACTGACAAATTTGTGCCATAGAAATACCAGACTATACTCAATGCACTTTGCAAAAAAATAGTTTCCATGAGAATAAAGGCAAGATGATGCTAAACCCTGACATAGTTCCTTCAATATTTAGTCTCCCTTATCATCTGACAAAGGTAATGAGAACACAATTTCATTCTTATAATTATTTTGTAAATGTTCATTAGCATTAGAAGACAATGCTAAAATATTAGATCGTCATCTGTCATCTAGTTTGTTTACAATATGCCATTTTGTTAGTTCATCTCAAAGGTGATTTGAGATTTTACGATGGATACAAATATTGAACAAAGAATCGGTCTCAAATTTTGCATTGCAAATGGTATTTCGTGTGCCGAATCACTAAAAATTTTAGAGGGCTTACGGTGAATCGACTTTATCAAAAACACATGCATATGAGTGGTACAGTGCATTCAAAAAGTGGTCGAGATGTGGTGGAAGATTTGCCTTGCCCTGGTCAGCCATCAACGGTTTCAACTGAACTGAAAATCGTTATTTAGGTCTGAGAGAGATTGCAGCAGAACTTTCCGTGTCTTATGAATTGATTTGTGCCATTTTAAACGATTGTTTGGGCATGACACGCATTGCAGCTCGGTTAGTTCTGAAAGACTTGAATTTTCTACAAAAAGTCAATCGCGTAAGGATTGCTGAAGACATGCTAGAACGAGCCAGTTCTGACCCCACATTCATGAAATGCATTGTAACTGGTGATGAGACGTGGGTTTACGAGTTTGACACTCAAACCAGTCAACAAGCTTCCGAATGGCGCCTTCCAACTGAACCGAAACCTAAAAGGGCACATCAAACTCGATCAAAACTGTTGACAGTTTTTTTCGATTATCACGGTGTTGTGCACTCAAGAGTTCTTGCCAGGTCAAATGGTAAATAAAGACTATTATCTGAGCATTATGAGGTGTTTGAGAGAACAAATACGTTGAAAAAGGCCAGATTTGTGGAACGACAGCTCATGGATTCTGCACCACGATAACGCACCAGCTCACAAGACTATTATTATGAACGAATTTCTGGCCAAAAACTCAACAATATTAATCGAACAACCATCATATTCACCTGATCTGGCTCCTGCTGATTTCTTTCTCTTTCCAAAACTCAAGTTACCACTTTGAGGCACCCGTTTTCAGTCGATAGAAGACATAAAAGAAAATTTGCAGCGACAATTGACATCGATTCCTAAAAGTGCCTACAAAAAATATTTTGATGATTGGATTATTCGTTGGCATAGATGTATAATTTCAGAAAGGCGATATAATAAAATTTGATAAATAATTCATTTTTTGTGGTTATTGGCAAATTCCCAGAACTTTTTTGACACAGTAGTAAGATACAAAAGGCCTACCTGATTTTGATTTCACATTCTTTATTTGTTTGGTTTGAAGAAACTATCAATTTTCTTTTGTGGTCTATCACACATCTCTTTCATAATGAGATCACCAAGACATCATAAGATGGTAGCATGCAGAAATCTATTTATTGTCAGTTTTCTTGACAAAGTCTATTACATAATTCAGATGTTGTTCAACCTCACTTAATTTCACTTTCGACCTTCCAAAATCCACATCCTCAGATTCGCCACTAGTGTCCCTTGCATTGCTTACACTTTCCATAATTTCTTAGTACGTCATGATGTGATAGCCTGGATCATCTCCATCAAGCCAGGCTTTGATCTCGTCTAATGTGACAGCTTTCTCGCCACCCACAACCACTGTTTGGTAAAACTCATTTAATTCAATTGCATTGGTGTCTAATTCAACATTGTCATTATACACTTTCTTCCATGCATTAGTCAATGTAGAGTTTGAAATGCTGTTTACTGCACTTGAAAAATTGAAAATCATGGATCTGAAATCATACAATTTAATGTTCTGGAGTGTTTTTTCTGCCCGTTTATCTTCCCCATCCAGAGGCTCTTCAACTTTCAAAACTTCAGACAAGAATTTTTCTGTACAACTACTTTGCACTTTGGTCCATCGGCTGTATCAGGGAAGCTGTGTTAGGTGGCAAGACAACACATTTGACCTTACCATCGGCACTACACAGTTTCTTTGCTTCTGGAAGTGCAGGTGCATTATCTAATAGTATTATGGCTTTCACATCATTTTGGTTTTTATTTTCCTTGAACTTTCTTATTGCAGGTGTGAAAACAATCATGGATGATGTCTGCTATAAATCATACATTTTTTGAATTGTAGTAATGCACAGGCAATGTGGACATTACATTCTTAATAGCCCTTGGTTGTTTACTTTTACCCATGACAACTGGCTTTAAAATATGGCTTCCATCTGCATTAGCTCATAATAACACAGAAACGCATTGTTTACAATTTTTTTATCCAGGTGTATTTTTTAAGGATTTGGAGCCGTGCATGTTCTTGGGCAAGGCGTGCCATAATAGACCTGTCTCATCGGCATAATACACTTGAGACAAATCTAACTTTTCTTCTTGAATGATAGATTTTAATTTTTTTCTTAATCGACCAAAAGTTGACGTATCAGCACTTAAGCTCTCTCCACACATTATTTTGTTCACTATGATATAACACTTGCAGAATCTGTACAACCAGCCCGAACTAGCTGAAAATACATTGATACAAAGCTGTTTTGCAAGACGTTTGGCAGCAGTTTGAATTTCAACATCTCTCATTGCAATTCCGCTTGCACAAAATTGTTTGTATCTCTTGTATGTCGCATCTTCTAACTTTTGTTCAGCCGGCTGCTGCATTCATTTGACCTGATATTTTTGCTTATTTACATCACATTTAATAAAAAATTATAAGAGTTTACCCTTTTTCTTTTTTATGTCTGAAACTGTTTGTTTTGCGATTCCACAGTCTGCACATACACATACGCAACAGTGGCACCATTTTTCAAGCCTTTCAATAATATTTTGTTTCTCTTGTATTGTAAGCGATTATGCTTGCGGTTTCCCGAAGATATTGTAGGTTTACTAAACGACATTATGCACCCAATATTTGTTTCTTTAGCTTAATTGCTGAGAAAGGCAAGTGCTAAACTAAACCTTCTGACAAGAGTTGCAAGCCCTATCACAGGTACAGCAAGAGTGTAGGAAGGAGGACAGCCTAATTTACCATTGTCACTAATGTATTCCTGGTATTCCTAAGAAATTCCTATTGTAGAGTCTGCACAAAAATAAAATGAACAATTTCTTTAAGTTTGTCTTAGTGCACTATTATAATTTAAGTTAGCAATTTGCAGTTTTTTTTAAGGATGCTTGTGCAGGTTAAGTGAAATCTGGTTTTAAGTGGTCTGGTTTAACAACGTTTTACTGTATTTTTTAAAGTTCTGAGTTCTGGGGCTTTTTGTTTTACTATCAGAGGTGTCAGTTGCAGAGAGCAGAAGTTTTACTGCAGCCTAAGATAGTAACTTATTTGAATTGTACCCAGGAACTGATTCTTCTCCATGCGCTGCCAGAGTCTTTGAGGGCAACATTCTGTAATTGAGACCCATTTCATCACAATTGAAGATTTGTTCTCAGGCAAGGCCATGTTTTAAAATTATATTTTTAAATTGTTTTTGAAAAATCTGATGTATTCCATTCACATGACTTTCTGGATATTTTTGTAACAAATGAATGCTAAAATATTTATTCTTCTATCTACTTCATGCTAATGGAAGTAAGCATTAGCAGAAATGGTCTTATTATTTCCTTCCTTGTAAGTAGAAGGGAAATAGGGGAGTACACTAGGCTAAAGCGACAGTCAAATCTTTTAAAAGGTGGTTGCCATGTGGTTGAAATCTCTTGATTTGCATTGCCAGGAGTAGACAAATTCCTGTATGAAAAAGTATTTTAGAACTGAAATCAATATCTCAAAAATAGTCAACTCTATGAAAAAAATGCAAATGACATAAATTGTATGTTTCAATGAGATCTACAGTTTTTGTGTATCTCTTATGTTTACCAATTATACAAAATTCATTCAGAATGAAGAGCTCTCCAGAGGCTATTCCAAGAAAATTATATATATATATATATTATCATGTAAATATCTTTAATATACAATATTTGTATCAAAATTGTTATTTTGATTTTTGAGAAATTCAAAATGTTCTAAAATGTTTCCATGCAAACGGTAGTGTGGGGCGGGGATTTCTCAAAATCTTTGTGCCGCATTCTTGAAAGATCTTGAACTTAAATACCAAGTTTGGCATTTTACTGACTTTTTTTTTTTTATTTATTGTGTTCACAGACACACACACCACCATGAATACATGCAGGCACATACAGACCTTTTTCTAAAACATATATTTCCAGTGAACATATCTCAGTTTCCCATTTTTGGGTGGAGTGCAATACCTTCTCTACCTACATATCATGTACTATGTAGAGAAAGTAAAAGTGGCAACAACCCTTTGTTGACACAAGTTTTTCACCAACAGTTTAGTTGCCAAATGCTTACCATCTCTTCTGACGAATTAACCAACCCACATTATTGTAGCTAAGAAATTACTTTCACCAGCTTGAAATATTTTATGAAACTCAAGTGCTTGAAGTATTGGCCTGCACACTGGATTCTCTTTAGACCTAATTTAGGAAAACCAGATATATAGTGCTTCAGATATTTTTTTTTGTACTCACATTTTTTAAGTGTTTTTAACTAGAAGCTTCATTACAGTTGTCATTCTAGGATGCCCATTTTTCAATGTCTGCTCTTTTCCGTTCCAATCTCCCACTGTAACTTCTGCCACACCCAACTCAAATACCATATTTTTAATCATCTCACTGCTGTCAATACAGCATATAGCATCTAATTTTTGTTTTTGTAAGGAAACCACTACTCGCCTACGTCTGCCAGTCATGTTAGTAACAAATCACAAAACAATGGTGCACAAAACTATGAAACGATGTGTAAATGTTGAGGCACTACTCACTAAGGAAAGCCAAGCAATATGTGGTAACGTGTAAGTAAGCGTGAAGATCTACTAATGGCTCCGAATCCTTGGCGAAGTTGGTCTATATAGACTCAGCTGCACACTAAAATTGAGGGGTGTTGGGTTAGTTCGTTACTAGTAGCACATTGTTATGAATTTTGCTGTTATTTATTTAATTACACTGATGAAATGCATGCCTTGGTTAACATCGAAACTCAGAAAAGCAGATTTCTACTGTACTTCTTTCTGGTTGCCATCCACAGCTCATACACTGTTCCTTCTGGACTGGAGAGAATTGTGGGTATACATCTTGCACTGACCTTTTTCATGTGCACATGATCATGAATGATAACCTCAACCTTACTGAAATTTCCTTGAGTTTCAACACTTGCCACTCAGAACTTTGCTTTCAACAATAGCGATGGCTTCCTCAGATACCACCTCAACAGATCTTGAACATGTAGAACATGAACAATATTATGAAACTGTTTAGACCATTCCTTTACTGTACTGTATGGGAAAACATTGCCAAAAATATAATCTAAGCAGCATTTGAGTTTAGCTGGTGCAAAACTTGATTTTATGCACTGTAGCAAATTAGCATGCAAACTTTTACTAAAACAACTGCCACTGCTCGATTGAGGCTAGTAGCGTCCTGAAATTTGTGTGTGCTTCTACTGACAGATGTCGCTAGCTCCCCTCCAAGGCACCTTAAACTTCATGCTCATTTTCAAGGTCAGGTCAGAAACTTATGGAATCACCCTCATATATCTATGATAGGACAACCATGTTATTAGTAAAGAAGATAATATGCTATTATTATGAGCGATTTGAGTATAAAGGCTGGTTCAAAATAACCCAAGAGCAGTAACCATACAGGATAATTGGTTTTTGTAATGTATTTCTTTTTATACTTTTCCTGGTCAACTTTATGCATTGAGAATTCATTTGTTTTAAATTACTAATGATATTTTTTATCTGTCTCTGAATCAGCCAACATAATGCAGGTTTGCCATCCCATAATTTGAAACAATTGTGACTAAAGTGAGCTCTAGCAGCTGATTCATATATGACCTCTAAAAATAATCTCTACAGCAAGGGTCTAATAGACACAATCTGCATCTCATATACCATGCAGGACAGCAAGGACATTAAAACTTGGCCAAGTCTGACTTCCCATTCCCAGGGATCAGGAAGGCTTCCCATTAATTGTGAATGCTCTCTCAAAATACAATTTTGTTGTTCTCATTCTGGTCACCGTTAATAGTTGTGAACCAGCCTTTAAATGCCTCTGTTAGCAGTTCTGATATAGAGCATTAAGTTGTAAATCATTCTACTAATTCCCCTTCACTTTAAAGTTTCACTTTCACTGATTAACATTTTATTTTAAAAGCTTCCGAAGCCTTTTTGCAGAATGACAGAAACTTTTAAGCAGCTTGCACAAACCATAATTTAGTGTCCTATCATTGTTTTTTTTTTCTGCAACATTTCCAATTATATCCTAAATGAACTGTGTTGTTGCAGCATTTAATATTTCTACAACAGCTATCATATATTCAGATAAACATTTTATGGGGCTTTGGATCTTGCCACTTATTATATGAACTGTAAGTGTTAATAATGCAGCACTATTTTGAAACTTTAATATTTCACAGCGTTAATGGTTTTCACATAAACATAATAAGCAGCAACCAAGATAGACACAGATGTGCATTGGAGCATTCTCCAGAGCCTTTGCTTAAATATGAGAGAGAAAGAGGGGGTGAAAAGGGAGAGAGGTAAAGGTAAGATAGGAGAGCAAAATTAAAAGAGAGTGAAGTTCATAGCATGAAGAATCTTGGGCACACTCCTCTTTTGCATACTGATTTGCAGCTTCTTTGAATTTGTGTTTTTGCCGCAGTTTATTCTTTCTACAAAAATAAAACTGATTATCCATAAAAATAGTATTCTATTGTTAAAAATTAAATTACATATATACAATTTTAATTTGTAAAATAGAATAAATTTGTATAAATACTATTTTCTCATGTTTAAGTTGGTCTTCCAAGAAGGGAGAGAGAGAGAGAGAGAGGGGGGGGTGGAGGAATGTATTTATATCTTCACGAAATCTTGATAACAACCAATTCAAAAATTGTTAGCATGTGCTTCTTAGATTATATTTTGTTATCTACACTAAAGATTCCTTCTCTTACCCATATTTAGTAGCAAACTAAAATCAACTTTGTAATAGTGTGCTTCTTTAGAAAGGATACCCAGCAATTTATCAGATCTTTCCAAAAAATTTTCAAAATAATATCCCATTTTCAAATATGGCCTACATTTTCAAGGCTCTCTTTGATTGTGTGGACAGCCCTTTCATGATTTTTCAAGTACCTCTTCTGACGAAAAGAGATACCACAGACTGGACATATGTGAGGCTTGTCAGTTGAGTGCACCAGTTTATGCCTCATGAGCTCTCCTTTCACACGAAAGCACTTGGTACATATGTCACAAATATGAGGCTTTTCACCTGTATGTGTAGTGACATGAGCTAGTAGTTCTTGTCTACGCCTGAAACGTTTACTGCAATATGCACATTCATGAGGAAAGGAGTCTGTATGTATCTTACTATGAATATACAAAGAGGCTTTTGCTTTGAAGGTTTTCCCACATGAATCACAAATGTATGGTCGCTCTCCAGTATGTATGCGGCGATGATCTTCTCTGGTTGCCTTAGATGCAAAGCTGCGTCCACAAAGATCACATCCAAAATTTTTAATACCTGCATGAACATCATTTATATGTCGAGCCAAACCACCAGAATCTCGAAACTGTTTTCCACAGAAATGACATATAAAATGCCTCTCTCCAGTATGTATTCTCAAATGGCGCAAATAGCTATCTTTAAGATTAAACTGTTTTCTGCAATGAATGCAACTAAATGACCTTGACTTCTCACACTTCTGTTTGGTTCCTGCTTCAGGTCCCTGATCAAAATATTCCTCTCCAAAATGCATTTCATTGTTAGAATTTTCACTGCCATCTGTTTTCAATCCTGACGCATGGTATTTCAAATGTTTTTTCAGTTCATGACATCTAGCAAAACTTTTCCCACAGTCCTTGCAGGTAAAACTGTTCATCTTCTGATTTATGATTGCTGATGTATTTATGATTTTATGCCCATCTTTACTACAGCTAACACTCTGCTGTTTATGCACATGTAACAACTGTGCTTCCATTTCATTTTTCATAACAAAGGATTTCTCACACATTATACAACTACATATGGATTCTGTATCTGCTTCTGGTTTGATTACTTCTTCTTTAATCCAGGAAGAGTTAATTGAAATATGATCATACATCTGGCAAGAACCATGCATGTTTGTTG
Organism: Hymenopus coronatus; assembly: GCA_030762935.1. NCBI lineage: Eukaryota > Metazoa > Arthropoda > Insecta > Mantodea > Hymenopodidae > Hymenopus > Hymenopus coronatus. The sequence continues at coordinate 66,713,697 of CM060882.1, forward strand.
CCTCCAAGTATGATCTGAAAGATGACAGAATTGTTCCATCCTTCTTCTTACTCAAGTTGGTTAAAGAATTATTTGCCTCCAGGAAAGCTCTATAAGATGAGAGGGAAGGCTGACCACACCTGCAAGCAAAGTGCGCATAGTGAATGTTTTATATCGTGACGTTCTTCTCACTCCGTCAGTAATTTTTAGTTCATAACAATGTTTATCTGTTCATTTGCATAAAGGGAAGAACTTGTAATATTAATACATTCTGCTCCAGCTTTCAACAAAACCTTTAAAGAAAACTTAGCATTGCATGTTAAACTCACCATAAAATGAAGCAATGATACAGACATTCAAATTAATTTTCATTGAATTCATAAATGCACTACTCAATATCTCATATTGGCTGTCTAGAGTAAAAAAGGGCTAGAAGAAAAATCAATCACTATGCAAACTATAATGCAGCAAACTACAATTCAACCATATTCTATTTTTCAACAATTTCACTAAGAATTTGTGGATGATAGCTTCACTTATATGGAAATCTGTCTTTAGATTTTTCAGCAAATTTATTCCATGAATGCCTAATATACTATACCACTCTTCACATCAGGGTAATAGAAACAGACATTCATTTACTGTGATACTTTTTTAATTGTTAAGAGATGAGAACATGGAGTATGCTTATATGTTCTAGCTTGACTTGCAGCACTTGGATACCCAATAAAAGCCTGGGGAAAAATTATCACCATGATCGTTATGTATAATTCATATTGGAGCAATCTTGATAAGCAGCATAAATGGGGTGTTGAGGATTTTGTGATAGTGTGTTGAATTATTTATTATTTACTACAGCCAAATTATGTATTTATTTCATATTCATACTCTTCATCCATATTAAAAAAAATCTAGAATAATTTTGATATTGCTCAAAATGAATAATATAACTAAGAGGTATATGTTTACTGATTCATACAGGCAACACATCATTATAATGTTACACATATGCTTGAAATATTAAAACAATTCAATCTGAATTACCATTTTGAATAAGCAATCTTTTGCCTTTTATTACACCTTTCTTCTTCCTTTCCTTCCATGTGAAGTTAAATTATTTTGTTTGTTAATGGTGCTATCAATTGCCAGGATCATATCACTCTACTGGTGTGCGGGAATTTTATCCCCTAAGGAGTTCTTTAACATGCCAGTAAATCTACTGACATGGGGCTGTCGCTTTTAAATATACTTAAAAACCATCAGTCTTGACTGGGTTTGAACCCGCAAATTGAGTTCAGAAGGGCAGCACCTAACCAACAGAGCTACTCAGACCGACTTTACATGCTGTGCTTCTTAATATTAAGTTTTTATTTCCAGGTTTAAAGAAGTATAGAGGAAAAAATCCTAGTTTTAATAAAATGATTTTTCTAAATTTCAATGAACCAGAAAATCTACTGTTATCATTTGAGATAATTGAGAAGAAGGAATGCCTCATCAGTCAAACCATTGATGATCATATTCTTAACCCTCTATTGCATGAATTATTTTGTTATAAATGCCATTCTTCCTCTAATTTGCAAATCGGTTTAATATACCTTTCACTAGCACCACAACTCAAGCGACTTGAATAGCCCTAACGTTGGTGCAATATGAAGTGAATTGACCATCCATTCAAAGTCAAACATAAAGAATGCAGTCAACTACTCCTGTGGTAAACGAAGGGGAGGTCCTAAGTAAAATAAGGGGTGTTATGGTACACTTGGATTCTGACAGAGTTATATTTGACTGCAGTTGCATGGATTTTGCTGTTTATTACAAGGGAAAAAATACACTGCAGTTTAATATAAAAATATTAACATTTTTAGAATATAAAGCAGCTATAAATAGTCTAATTTTATTGTAGAAGGTTAGTGTAATACAAAATTAGGAAGAGGAAGAAGAAGAAGAAAAAAAAAGAAAGAAAGAAAAAAAAAAAACTACTACTAAAAATACTAAAATCTAAAAAATTACGAAATGCTACTGAAATATACACTAGGCTATAAAGGATTAAATAGACTTGATATGTTTAAGTTCCGTGGTTTTCTATCTTAAAATATATCCATTGGCATACCTACACTTTAGATGAGTAATCTACTAAGCATTCTCTTTTCATGATCACTGAGAATGATAAATGAATTAATAATATGACTAAATGCATAATAAACAAACATTTTAAGAAAGATTTCCTGAAACATGATTTGAATGTCCTTGGTGTTAAGAGCTCAAGCTGACACAGGTTTAGAAATAGTAATATGTTTTCATTAATATACAATTAACACTGCTTTATTATTGGTTTTTGCAATCATTATTTCAATACAATAAGACAGTGTAAATTCTTAAAATAGTTTTAAAAGTAATACTCTACTTCTGGACAGGAAACAGTGAAGCATTGTCAAAATTTACAACTGCATTGTATCTGTGTCCCATTGGTGCTAATGCTGCTTTAAGCATAACATGAAATATCTATGCAGCAGATTCATCCTGCAAAGTGAATTTTTCACAAATAGAAATACATAATATGAAATAAAAATATGTGTCCCATTCATATGACTTTTTTTTACCTATTCTGCAACAAACTATTCTTACAAAAGCATGTTTTAACATCACCAAAATTGTCATTATTTTGGCTAAGCGAACCTTCAATCACTATATAGTCAGTTTAACAGAAACAGGCTTATTAACATTAAAATTAAAGCTGGTTTGTTTCTTACTAGGCATTAGAAAAATCCCAATATAAACTATGGAAAATAAAGAACACAAATCAAAAGAAGAACCACTTGAAAACAGTTTCCACTGTAGTAAATATTAAAACATGAATTAAACTTTAAATGAAACAGGCTTACAAAATGTATCCACAGTACTCATCTGAAATAAAAGCCACTGGGAAGAACTTCACAAAATATATTGTTTAATAACATTCCAGATATTTACGCTTATTTACAATATTACAAAGCTGTTACTAGATTTATCTATGTAAAACATAAGTGACAGTTAATGAGTTTTGTGAAACCAACATGATAAATTCAAAACGCTCTCAATGTGTCATCTCTTGATGAGCATAAATCTAAAACTCTATCAAAGCTGGATGAGAGCATCAGCCTTTTATATGGATCCTCAGTATATACTACTACACCGATAAAAAGGAGCATTTTTATAACCAATGTTCAATATTATTCATGATATACAGCAAATTTCTTAATAGAAAGGCTTGTTTAAAAGCACATTTTATTTGTCACAAAAATCTTCTACATATGGTTTTTTACTCAAAATAATTAGAGTCATTTTCAAGAATATAAATATTTTTTGAAATTTTCTCCACCTAAAGTTTGGGGGTGGGGTTTCTCGTTATCTTTGTCTCACATCCTTAGAAGATGCTTAACTTAATAATAAGTTTTATGTGCTTAATTGACTTTTTGTTTTTGAATACTGTGTTCTCTCTCTCTCTCTCTCTCTCACATACATACCCATGCACGCACACACACACACACCTTTTCCTAAAAAAGCCTTTTATCCAGGGGAACTCAAAATAAATATTTCTGGTGAAATTTTGACATCAAATTTTTGGGTAGAATGCAACATCTTCTCTATACACTATGACATAGTACATGTAGAGATAGTAAAAACTATAGTTGCAGCAGAAGGTGTCTTTTTACTTTCGCTACATTTACTATGTACATAGTGTATAGAGAAGGTATTCCAATCCACCCAAAACCACGATACCGAGATTTCACAGGAAATATAAGTTTTATGGTGTCCTGTATCCAAATAAGCATTTTCAGAAAAACCTGGTATTTAACATTAATATCTTCCAAGGATGTAACACAAAGATTTTGAGGAAAATCCCCCACCCCAAACTACCCTTTAGATGGAAAAATTTTCTAAAATTTTGATTTTCTCAAAAATGTTGTTTTTTTTTTTTTTTTTGTGAATAGCCTCTGAAGACCACTTTATTCTGGCTTGATTTTGCATAACTAATAAACCGTAAGACATAGACAAACTTACTGCACAAAAAGCGACATAGATCTGATTAAAACACACAAATTATGTCATATATTTTTTTCATGGAGTTGACCATTTTTGAGACATTCCTTTTATTGGTTTCAGTTTTAAAATACTTACAATTTTTCACCTACAGGAATATGCCAACTGCTGACAATGCAAAGAAATGGATTTCATCCTAATGGCAACCAACTTTTATGGTAAAGTTGTTCGATTATCAACTCCAAGTAATTGAATATTAATATTCATCCAACATGATTAATTGATGAGAAAGATAAAATTTTACGAAGATTTGACTATCGCTTTAACCTAGTGTATCCCATTATTTCCCTTCTACTTGCAAGAAAGCATTTCTGCTAATATTTCTCTCGATTAGCATGAAGTAAATAGAAGCATATGTCTTTTAAAAATAATTTGTTATCGAGATGTAGAGAAAGACATGTGAATGGAACGCATTAGATTTTTCATGTTGTTGACACCATCAAACTTAACATTCAATTGATTATATACCTCCATCGCTGAATCCTTGCACTTGACAGTTCAGACAATGGAAACACATCTAGATGCTGCACTGTTGCAATATCTGGCTATTTCCAACCATGTACTCAGTTTGTTAACTGAGTGTCATTGAGCTGTTCTGTACAAGATATGTATTATTCATTGTTATTTATATTTGTTGATAGTGTTTTGGTGCTTGTTTGTACATGAGGGAACATAACAAGACCTTCACAATGCTGGGAGGTGTGACGAGGGTGGATGCGGCTTCATGGAAGAAAGTGAATCATGTTCACAAAATAATACAAAAAGCACAGGAATTAGATGGAATCATCAGTGAATGTGAACCACTAATGATAATTCTTGGTGACGATGTCAATATTGATGACAATGACGATGATGCTTCAGAGAATGATGATGACGGAGACTTGGATGGAATTGAGCCATTAAAATTCTAAACTGGTGAAAATCGCTTTGTTATACCTTTGTGTTATTATAACAAGCTATTTTGCATTTTTGTTCAATATTGTTGTATATATGTATGTATGCTACATGCGTTACAGTATCACTGTTATTTTCAGTTAACATCAATAATAAGAAATTAGTTTCATTATTCATCTGCATTCATATACTATGTACATTGTTTATATTCGTTGTTACACACGATAGAGACATTTATAATCAGCTGTTGTTGTTTACTAATTACTCTGGCAACGCCGTATAGCCAACCTTATACAAAACCACCCGAACTGTAAAGTGCAAGGATTCAGCGGCAGGGGTATAGTGTACAAAGGTTCACTAATGTGCATGCAAAGTAGACAGAAACCAATGAGAATGAGCCCATTGCTTCTCACACAGCAGCCAACATGCACATCATTTATAACAACTGTACCCCACCTGTGTAAAAAAATTCCCCAGATATCTGCACAACTAATTGTATAGCGCCAACTGAAGTGATTAATAGCCAGTCTTTTTTGAAAAGTCCTGACCATGCCTTCTCTCAGATTTTATTGCTTTATAAACACAGTCATGCAAACAAACAGAATTTATTTAGTGTGAGAAGTGATGATTGTACGTTGTTGGTGATGTTCTTGCAGATTATAACAGTTTTAGAAATTACTCATACGATTAATAAAACAGATCTGTCAGTTAACCTCAATGATAAAGATGTCTGTCTACAGCTATTATTTGACAAGGGTCTGCTAAGAGGAGGAAGTGGAGGAGGACAAGAAGGAGGAGGAGGTGGAGGAGGAGGAGGTTATGTTCTAAATGTAATGCCATCCGGCATCCCTTAAGAGATGGGACTGCACATATCCAGAATTTTGCTTCAGGTAGGAGAATAATAAAATGGAGTCCTATTCTCAAGAGGTTTGATATTAATTACTAGTCAACAAATTTCAACTTTCTGTCTGCCACACAGACAAAACTAGGCCACTTCAACTAAATCGAACAAAAGTTTAGTACTGTCATTTTCTGAATATGAAAATTATAGTAAACGTAGTTTTTGTGTGACACAGCTGAGGCGGGTTCTTACAAAAGTGACAAAATATTACCGTTTGTTACCATATGATTCTAATAATGTGATGAATATTAATTCAAAACTACTCATCCTGTACATAATATGCTTTAATTTTAAATAGAAGATAATACACAGTAAAATAAACTAATACTCTGTCACAACTGGTTTATGTTTCCATTTTTTTAAAACAAAATTTGTCATTTTTACTTAATTTTTAGAACTTGCTTTATTTAAGAAATTTGAAAAGGGAGGCAAAAATAAAGCAAAATAGCATCAGAATTAAATAAAATTAATACTGTTAACAGTAAATTGCTGAAACATGCAGCTAAAATAAAATATACCTTAAATACAAGAGTTATTTTTAGCACTTACACTTTATTTCTACCTTTTGCAGACTGAGTCACTTTCTCTAATTAGAAACCAGTAGTAGTTGCCCATCGTGCTGGGATCCCATCTACCCTGGTATCTGTGCTCCATCTTCTGAATGTCCTGATGGAATCTTTCATTGCATTCATCATTCACTACTCCCAAGTTCTTGGGGGGAAAATCCAAATGTGAATGGAAAAAGTGAATTTTGAGGGACATCCTACATCCTAGCTTTTGGTAACCGTCCAAGAGTTCTTAAACTGTGAGCAATTTTCTGCTCTATTGTTTCCAAGGAATTCTTTCACCACTTCCTGAAAGGTTTTCCATGTAGCTAGTTCCTTAGCAGTTAGCTTTCTTTTGAAATTTTCATCTGTCAAAATCTTCCAAATTTAGGAGACTACAAATATTCCCTCTTTTACTTTTGCATCACTGAGTTTTGGAAACTGGCTCCTGAGGTATGCAAAGGGTTCTCCATTTTTGTCCATAGCCTTAACGAAGTTCATTAGGCCTAATTTTATATGGAGAGGAGGTAGTAATACTTTTATTGGGTTTACTAATGAAACATACTTGACATTGTGCTGTCCAGGTGTATGAGTTTCTTTTAGAGGCCACTTTTTTAGTGTGATTCACTGTCCCTACTATCCCAGAAGCATAGAAAGCCACTGCACTTTGTAAACCCCCCTTGTAGTCCTAATAAAATTGTAATGACCTTCAAATCTACACATATGTGCCAGCCATACATTGCTGTAATTAATTGTATCTAATGAACGGCCATACATTCATAGGTTTCCTTCATTTCTTCTGAATATGCCACTGGTATTGATGGCTTAGTATTTCTATTGTGGAGCAACACTGCTTTGAGACTTAGCTTAGAAGAGTCAATAAACAACCTCCATTCTTCAGGGATGTGTTGAAATCCTAACTCATTCATTAAACCATCTATGTCTATGCATGCAAAAACTGCTTTTGCCCTTTCTGAAATTCTCGTATTGGGAGCTAGAAAATTCCAATGTTGTAATTGTGATCCTAGCACCTCAGATTGTTGTTTCATGAGATTCATATCCATCACTAAATCATTAATCTACAACGATTGATCAAGAGGATTTATTCTTAGTTCTAGGCAATATTTTGCATCAAAGGAAGTGGAAGGGATGCGCTGGAAACTGGGAGCATGTGGAACAGGTCTTAAATGCGGATGGAATATAAGAATTCTCAATTTTTGATTTGGTTCTTTTTGAATGTCCCGCAAATTTTGTTAAGCCAAAATATCAGTCTTCTGCATGGCTAGGTGATTCGTGCCAGACAATTGACACTGCAAAAGGCACAGTGAGAGTTTGCACGAATATCTTGTAACTCTAAATTGTTGCTTGTGTGCGAATGGCTTGCTTTCCAAATCTATGCCCTATTGTTGCAGGTGTGCTTATAAGGAGGTGCAAGAAGGTGGTTTATAAGAAACTCCTGCATTGTCACACCTGCATGAAATGTGCATATGCAATAAAGAACCTGCTTCTTGAAATTCCATACTATGCAATTGGAGATATAAGGCAGCTGCAAGGCCCATGGAGCTGTTTGACAGCATCTTCAGAACATGCACTTGGATTAGGGAGGCAAAAAAAAATTTATTAGGGAGACAACCAAAGCAGTCAAACAAGTGCTACTGGGCAAGAGATACAATTGTACTGCAGCACTAAATTAAAGACATTTACTGTGATCATCAAAAATTGTAAAAAAAATAGATTATTATTATACTTGTTGCCATGTTGAAGTTCATAGCAAGTTGATTTATTAGAGATGGATTGAAGGGGTTGAAGAAAATTTATTACATTAAAATTCTAAAATGTAACATAGGAAAGAAGAATCAGTAGATACACTTAGAAATAATTGTACATTTCCCAGATGCAAGATTTCTAGCAAGATTGTCCAAAATCAGATGGTGCTTCAAGATTTCAAAATGCAGCCAATTTTACTTAAATTAAAACTTTAAAGCCTGTTTATTCCATTTCAGATATAACTTCAACTTATAAAGTCAACTGATTTTGGTTTATTCACAGCCAAATTTTGGCTTCTTTGTAGAATTTGCATTCCCAAGGACAATAACTAATGAGCACAACCAGCTATGTATAACTGAATAGTTTGCACTACTCTTCTTCTAACATTCAAAGCAAAGTCAGCATCTCAATTAGGTCATTCAAGGTTTTTCTTTTTTTTTTTTTTTTTTTTTTTTTAACTTTCTCTACATGTACTATGTACATAGCAGAGAAGGTATTGTATTGCACACAAAAATTTGATACCGAGATTTCACCAGAAAATGTATGTTTTGAAACCTCTGAATAAAAAAAAAAAGCATTTTATAAAAATGCCTGTGTGTGTATGAGCGCGCGTGCATAGTTCAAAAACGAAAAGTTTGCTAAATACCAAACTTGATATTTAAATTCAGTATCTACCAAGGGTGTGACACATGGAAAATCTTTTTTGGAAAAGTTTGACTTTCTCAAAAATGGCTCTATAAATTAAAATATTGTATATTAAAGATATTTAGATGACAAAATTTATATCTCAAATTTTCTGGGAATAGCCTCTGAAGACATCTTTATCTGAATAAATTTTGTGAAATTTTGCATAGCTGGTAAACCGTAAGAGAGACAAAAATTTACTTAACAACTCTTGCCTACTGCTTGGAGTAAAAATAAATCTGATGTGTTCCATTCACATGACTTTATCTACATTTCTGTAACAAATTATTGTTAAAAAGCTTCTTCTATTTACTTCATGATAATCGAGATAAACATTAGCAGAAATTCCCCTTATTACTTGTTTCCTTGTAAGTAGAAGGCAAAAAATCTAATGTGTTCCATTCACATGATTCTCTATAGCTGTTCCACAAAAAACCTTTTATTCAAAACATTTATCTGTTATGTACATTATGCTAATCAAGATAAACATTACTAGCTTCCTTGTAAACAGAAGGGAAATAAAATACAAAGGCTAAAGCGAAAGTCTTGTGTTTTAAAAGCTGGTCATTATGTGAAACAATTGAAATTCCAATCTCTTTGCTTGCCTGGAATAAACTTAAAGAGAAACGAGAAGAAAGATGTCTTCCCGTTTGAGAAAAGTTTAACTGGCTAAAATTGAAACCAGTAATCTGGAAAAAGGTTCACTCCACTTAAAAATGTATATGAAATACATTCTGAGTTTTAATGAGATCTACAGTTTTTGTTTAGTAAGTTTTTGTACATCTCTTATGGTATGCTAGTTATATAGAAGTCATCCAGACTTCCAGAGGTCTTCAGAGGATATTTCCAGAATATTCAAGATATACATTTTGTTCATAGAAATATCTTAAGCATAGGGTACTTTAATCAAAATCGCTAAGAGCCATTTTTCAGAAAATCAATCTTTTTTCTTCGAGAAATGTTCCATGTAAAGGGTAGCTTGGGGTAGGGGGATTTTTTTGGAAATCTTTGAGTTGCACACTTGAAGATACCAAACTTAAATACCAAGTTTGGTATTTAACGGTCTTTTCATTTTTGAGCTTTGCAGTCAATAGACATGCACACATGGACCTTTTTCTAACAATGCCTTTTTTTTTTTTTTTTTTTTTTTTTTTTTTTTTTTTTTTTTTTTTTTTTTTTTTTTTTTTTTTTTTTTTGGATTCAGGGGGACCCAAAACATATATTTCTGGTGAAATCTCTGTATTGACTTTCTGAATGCATTGCAATACCTTCTTTAAACAATTTGTACATAGTACGTGTAGAGAAAGTAAAAATTGTAAAGCCGCAGGGCTGAAGCACGTGTCCTGTTTTAGACACTACCATATACAACATATGTTAAATTAATTGTTTTTCCAAGTTATTGAAGTATAGGACAAAGGAAGGGAAGAGATTTCTAGTTGAAGGAATATTTAATACAATCATATTTTTTGGCTGTCAAAAGTTATTATTAATAAATTGCAGTTAACATTGTGGCAAGGGCATAACTTAATTTTATTTTAATTATTGGTCTAAAACCACTCTAAAAATTGAATATATGTATATGTATCTGTTTAAAACCTACAGTCCAAATGTACCGCCTAATTGACATTTAACACCACAAAATCTTATTTTTGGTTGCATGTTTAACCCGCAAAAGCCATACTCATCTCAAATGTTTATAATTACAATATGGCAGCTTGACAAAAATGTCCTTCACCAACTACAATGCAGAGGGCATTTCCTATCTATTCTTTCTATATCTTGTGGGTGTAACTTTTGAGACATGTCTTGTAGTTAAAGATTTTCCATCCCTGAGAAACAAACCCAGGACCTCTGGATGATAAGCCAGAACACTGATCACTTGACTGCAGAGGCTAAGGAAATGTTCTAATAACCAATAATAGCTGTAGAACTAGTTTGAATTAATTTGTGTAGTGTTGCAGATAAATAACACAAAAGAAAGATGGATAAATCCAAAACAGTTTTCCATGTTTCCCCAGTTGTTTGTAGTAGTTACTTTTAAAGAGCTTTCCTCTTTACTTTTTAAGGTATCATAAGGTAATCATAAAAAATACATGACAAAATCTGTTTATTTATTTCATTTATAAAATTATGAGAACACTATAGGTAGCTGACAACTGAACAATACATCTCGAACTAAAACATACAATAGTATTGCTCACTGATTAGTTTAGTGACAAATCTTTACTTAAGGTATCATAAAGTAATCATAAAAAAATACATGACAAAATTCTATGTTTATTTATTTCATTTATAAAATTATGTGAACACTATAGGTAGCTGACAACTGAACAACACATCTTGAACTAAAACATTCAATAGTATTGTTCACTGATTAATTTAGTGACAAGTATAATCCAAACACATACAACAAGCTGTGAAACACATGGTATGTTACAACAACTATTTAACAGTGCCTTTTTGGAAAGGGGAAGGGAGGGGGCAACAATTACCTTAATTCATTAGTATTTACTGTGCTTGGCTTACACAAGTAAACTAAATTCTACTTTGGGAAAGGATGAACACAATCGAAACTGTAAAAACTTCATCTAAACAATGAAGAAACAAAAATTTCAGCTCAGTATTTTCACTTGTGTGCAGCATTAATATATTTGCACTATCAATGCTTAAATGCAATCATTCCACCTTTGAAGGGAGTTCCAGATATGCAAAATGCTCATCTACTGCTTAATTACTTTGATTTTATATAAAATAATGACCACCTAGGAAACTACTGTTTATTTTTTTTCCATTAGCTACAACATTTGTGTGTGTGTGTGTCTTGGTAAATCTTCTCTGTGTTTAGCAAAGTCACAGTTTCTCTCTGGTTATAGTTTTATGATTAATTACCTCTTAAAATTTCAATATCAGATAGAATTTGGTATGCTGATGTACTCAACTCTGATGGATGTTGTAAGTACAGGATTGTTCTGTAATTAGCATGCTCCAAATATATTTAACAGCTAACTAGCTTTGATCTGACATTAAGTGTAGTGTATGTTTTCCATAAAGCTTTTCAGTACATAATTCTTAATTTGAAACATTTACAGGTTCTTCAAAATGCCTACAACATAATATATGCAAAACTAATCCTGTCAAATACTTGTTCCATAAACTGGTCCTGTTGATTTTTGGACCTGTGCCATACACATATCTTCAAAGCTAGTATGACCACATTTAAATTCAAAACATTATTTATCATTGATTTCCTATCTGTTGAGTTTACTTTGGAATTCAAACATTCAATTCTATCTATTTTAGGGAACATCCAAAATAACTTTGCTTTGGAAAGCGGAGATAAATTATCTGAAAGTATAATACGTTTAAAGAAGAGGTTTAAAACCTGCAACCTTCCAATATGGGATATCTCAAATCACATATTGTAAAGTTGTGTCCATCATTTTTTAATTAAAATTTAATGACTGCAAACAGAAACAATATTCAAATACATGTCCAATCTTGTTAAAACTAAGACTGCAAATAAGCAGACATGCAGAAATATAACAGATGTCTTCTTTTCATGTCATATATAGTGTTGGCCTGGATCTTATAAATCATATAATTCAGAACAATAGTTGTCCTCTTCACAAATAAGATGCATGGCTGATTGGTGTCCATTTTGTCTTCTGTTTTTTTAAATGTTTAATATTAAAAGTTTTTCACAGTCCCAACACATTAAATGCTATCTTAGTTGTCCTCAGCAGGAGTAAGATGTGTGGCTGACTGGCCTCCATTTTTAATATTAGAATTTTTCCACAGTTCCAGTACAATTAAATGTATTGCTATCCTTCAGCATGAGAATAATACTCATTGTCTTCCAGCTTATATCAATAACAATGGTTTAACATTAAATCTATACTAATATCAGAGAGGGAGGGAGAGGGAGAGGGAGAGAGAGGAGAGAGAGAGAGAGAGAGAGAGAGAGAGAGAGAGAGAGAGAGAGAGAGAGAGATGGAGTGTGTGTATGTAGAGAGTAATCTCAAAGCCACTCAACCTATTTGGTAATTCCTTTACTGTTGAAAACTCCTATTTTTTCTTGTGGATAGAACCTAATAAATCACATTTCAATTTATTAGCAATTAAACAACTAACAAGCATTTACAAAGCTTTATAAACACGTTATAAAGAGCATAACTGTAAAGAATGCTTTGACTCTCCATTGAGATTGCCACAGAGTAGAAAATAGTAGTTCTTACTCCACAAAAAAAATATGGGAAATAATACAAATGCTGATAATATTTAATTCCAAGTTATAAAATATATACAAATGCAAGATGTAAATAAATAACACCTTACAAATATTACTAGTAGTAGAAGGACATCTCATGCATGTATAAGATGCTTCACTGCAAGTTGTTCTGCCCCCAGGAAGACTCCCAAACATCAGGTCTAAACATAGTAGATGAATGGTATGACAACAAGAAAGTAACACCCTAACATCCCAGTTTCTCTGGTGATTGGCCACAACGTCCCTCAAATGCTCTTCTAGAGTCTTGATGTACTGCTCAACCACATTTATCTGATTGTAGGTGGAGAGGTGTTGTGCGCATCTTGTGTACTTCAAGTTCCTCTGGCCCTTCCCTCATTAGGTTGGACTCAAAGTTGGTGCTCTGATCACTAGTAGCTCCAAGGGACAAAACAGCTCTTCTACATGGTAGTTTACAAGTCCTGGTTAAGGATGTCATAGGACAGTTCTGGCAACTTGGTAAAGTAATACATGGCGACCGACATATACCTGTTGCCCCTGTCAGACAGAGAATTGCCTGGCTACATTAATGGCTATACATTTGAAAGGGACTTCCACATTACAAAGGGTGGTGTCATTCTGGGATAAAGGGAAACAGCTCTTTCTGGTGATGTATCAGCCTCCTGTAGTCCATGAAGATGTGCATCTCACTGTTCTTCTTCAACAGTGAAGCACCAAGGGCTGTCAAGACTCTTCAAGGATTCTCCTAGATCTCATGTCTTCCAGCATGTCCCAGACCTCTTATCACCAGAGGAATGCATCTTTGTGGTTGCCAGATAGATTGGGCAACTCCAGTGTCTGTGTTATGGAGTACTTCGTCAGTGTGGCCTTAATCGCTGTACACTTTAAATAGACTGGTATTGGCTAAGTAGACTCTGGTCAGATGGTTGGCAGACTTCTGCAGTAAGGCTTTTATCCAGAGCATCTGATCCTGCGATGGTGCTAACTGGTCGGATTTGTCACATGGCAATATACTCGCAGCTGGCTTGCACTTTCATAACTCTGTCCTGGCCTGAATGTCATGATCAGTATCCATTGGATTCAGCAGTGTAACATGCACTTCCTGCTGGCAGGGCAACAATGCCGGGCAATGCATAATCCGTTCAATGGTGTTCTTCCAGTCCAAAACCAGGTTCCTTGAACATTGGCCCTCAAGATGCACCTTCATCACTTCTTGTGGGCACAACTATAGAGTCCTTTAGGATCACCCTGCAATCTTCAAATATCTGTGGGAACTCCGGAGCAACACCTATCTCACAAGATCTTCTGGCCGACATGATTATCACCCCTCATGGCTCTTGAGGGCATCCAGTAGGTTATCACATCCTGGGGCCCCTTGTGACCAATTGCTAAAGTGCTCCACTCTAATGTCAACTCCAGCAGGGTCTCCTTCTCCACAGGTGAGATGTCCCGATACCATCACCAGTTGGGGGCTGACTGGATGCTCCTGTCACTAAGCCCTTTGTCATGCAAGACTGATCACAGTCACAGCTGCAACTGTGTCGACTAGTATCTGACACAGCTTTCCTTATATCCAGTCTTCTGCGAAAAGACTGTTGTCCACTCTTCTATCTAAGGCACACAGTGTCACTCAAGGGGGTGGTGAACACATCTCCAATGTGCCCTCCTCATACCAGTCATTTATTTTCTGCCTGATGGTTAGCATGGTGTGGACAGTCCTTCACTAGGTGACCTGGCTCCCCACACTCTGAGCACAGACCAATGAGGGGCTGTTGGCTCTAGGCTCTCTCTCTCTCTCTCTCTCTCTCTCTCTCTCTCTCTCTCTCTCTCTCTCTCTCTCTCTCTCTCTCTCTCTCTCTCTCTTCCTCCCTCTCTCTCTTCCTCCCTCTCTCTCTTCCTCCCTCTCTCTCTCTCTTCCTCCCTCTCTCTCTCTCTCTCTCTCTCTCTCTCACTGTCGTAAAGCATACTCATCTTCATGGATGGCACAGGTGTTGCAATTCATGGTTTGAGATAGCGTGGTTGCTCTTCACATATTAAATTCACTGCCTGTGTGACAAAGAGTGTAGCTACATAATGGAGGCCAATCAAGAACTAGCAACAATAAAGCAATAAACTTTCCAAGGCAAACATTCTGCAGGTCGGCAAGGCATAGTAATGATGCATTGAAGTAGACACTCGGGGAACATGGAGCAAAATTACCTTTGTTATGCATTTGTGGATACGCACCTGCATACAGTGAAACAGGTTATGTCTCAATAGCTAAGGGAATTATAGTGTAAAGTACCACAATAAATCATATGCAATCTATGTAATTCTACATAAAGACACTATAAGTAAACCAAAGTAAATTTCATAATTCATGGGAGTGTAGGCCTTTGACCTTTACTTTGAGGGATTTTAATTTGCACCTACAGGTTAGCAAATGGGCCTTAAGGCAGTCACAACATTGTTTTCATTAGTGCTGCTCACTGCTGAAGCTATTTTTACCAGTAATGAATCAATTATAAATTTCAAGAAATCACTTATGTGCAATCAAAAAACCTCAGGCTATGAGGAAAAAGTTGACATAGAAGGTTATTTCACCCAAAAATTTGATACCAAGATGATTTCACCAGATACATGTATGGGGCACACCTTAATTACCCCTCCCCCAAAAAAAATTTTTTTTTAGAACATCAGTGGTGTGTGTGGTCTGTGTAACTCAAAGTTGAAAAGCCAGTTAAACACTGAACTTGGCAATTTAAGTTCAGTATCTTCCATGGAAGTGACACCGAGATTTTCAGAAAAATCCCCACACCCCAATTATCCTTTACTTGGAAAATTTTCAAAATTGATTTTCTCAAAAATGGCTCTAATGATTTTAATCATTATATATTATATATTTAAGATATTTTCATGTTAAATACGAGGTACGTCCAGAAAGTAAGTTCCGTTTGGTAATAAAATTAAATTGTGTACAGATACAGAATAATTATTTATTGCACAAAATTCTACAACTCTTAAACTACTTTTCCACATAACTGCCGAAATTTTGCAGGCATTTGTCATAGCGTGGCACAAGTTTTTGTATACCTTCTTCATAGAAGTTTGCCGCCTGTGTCTTCAAAAAGTTGGAAACATTTTCTTTCAGCTCTTCGTCATTGTTGAAGTGTTGACTGCCAAGGAAAGACTTGAGATGTAAGAATAGATGAAAGTCGCTAGGAGCAAGGTCAGGGCTGTACGGAGGATGGTCAAACACGTCCCAGCCAAATCCCTGTAGGAGGTTTTTTGTCACATTTGCAGTGTGTGGTCGTGCGTTGTCATGAAGAAAAACAACACCTTTTGACAGCAATCCTCGGCGCTTATTTTGTATTGCGTGGCGCAATTTCCTAAGTGTCTCGCAATAAACATCTGCTTTGATTGTTTGACCACGCAGTAAGAAATCAATGAGTAAGATGCCTTTCCAGTCCCAGAACACTGTGCACATCATTTTTCGAGGTGTCAAGATTTGTTTCGGCTTAACCTTTGCTCAGTAAGAATCTTTGGTACCCAACGTGAGCAAAGTTTAAGAAATTTCAGTTTTTCAGTAACAATTTCATGAATTAGTGATCGTGAGCTTTGGGGAAATTCCACAGCAAGAGCACTAATTGTAAACTTGCTGTTTTCCTGGATCTTGTCATCAATCGCGTGAATCAGTTCCTCTGTAACCAAAGATGGACGCCCACTTCGTTCTTCATCGTGCACTTCACTACGTCCTTCATTGAACTGTCGGACCCATCTTCTCACCATTGAATCACTCAGCGCAGTTTGTCCGTAAACTTCGCAAATTTGCCGATAAATTTCAATTGGTTTCACTTTCCTAGCATTCAGAAAACGAATCACAGAGCTGATTTCACAAGCGGCGGGATTTTCAATCAACACCGACATTGAAAACAAGCACAACAAAGCGTATGTGGCCGACAGCGATCTCAAAATGGCGCACGTTTCTTCTCCTTGATACAGAGCGTCTACCGCGCATGTGCGGAACTGCGATCGTAGCGCTGCTGCGGAGATAAATTGAAACGGAACTTACTTTCTGGACGTACCTCGTAAAATGGTTATTGGAATTTTCTGGGAATAGCCTCTGAAGTCCTTTTCATTCTGGCTTATTTCTGTGTAACTGCTAAACCATAGGAAAAACTTACTACTTAAACATGTAGATCTCATTAAAACAGACTTTTATCATATTTTATTTCAGATACTTGTACTCCTGGTTATGTAAAGAGAACTGGATTCCAATTGTTTCACATAGCGACCAGCTTTGAAAAGATTTGACTAATGCTTTAGCCTGGTGTATTTCATTATTTCCCTTCTTCTTACAAGAAAGTACGTAATAAGACAATATCTGTTGATGTTTAATTTGATTAGCATGATATAAATCAAAGTATCTGTTGTAAGAATACTATTTTGGTAGAACAGATAGAGAAAGAATGTGAATCGAATACATCAAATATTTTGTGCAATAAGTTTCTGTCTATCTCTTATGGTTTATTAGTTATTCAAAGTCATCCAGAATAAAGAGATCTTCACAGTCTATTCCTCCCCCCCACCAAAATCAAGATACACATATTATTTATCATGTAAATATCTTTATGCTCGACCATGCCAAAATGTAGTATTTATACGACTGGTAGCAGTACTTTAATGGGCCTCATTAAAGTGCACCTGTTCATTACACAATTGGTATTCATCCAATCAGAAGTGGCCATGTAACATTATGAAAGCGCAAGTATCACTTATTCTCGTTTTGATTGACAATGTACTAGCACGAGTTTAGAAAAAAGTCAAAATATCTGACAGCAGTAACAGTGACATTCAACTTTCACCCCCAGAAATTACGACAAAAGCACTCAATATTACCAATAATTTGTTGCCACAAAAGTCAAGAAAGTGTACGAGAAATTCTATTCACAATTTATGGATTGAAGAATATCAAAAGGTATAAATTTGTTCTCACAAAATGTATTGCTGGTGTATTTCGAAGAATTGTCACTAAATATGAAATCATGGACCTTGTGGGCTCACTACTCTATTTTGAAATCAACACTCAACATTAGGCAAAAAATTGACTTATCTAAATACTCAAAACAGAAAAGCTTACTAAGACGTAAATCAGAGGGATATAAAGGGAAAAAAGCCAAAACATTTACACCTGATGAGCTGAAAACATTTATAAATAAAGCACCTGATGTTAAATACCTCATGATAAAAGTAAGTATTTTTACTTTCTCTATACATACTATGTACTTAGTGTATAGAGGAAGTATTGCACTCCACCCAAAAATTTGATACCGAGATTTCACCAGAAATACATGTTTTAGGACCCCCTGAATCCAAAAAAAGCATTTTCAGAAACAAGTCCATGTGTATATGTGTGGTGTGTCTGTCTGTCTATGGATAGCATAGCTCAAAAAAGAAAAGGCCGTTAAATCTAAACTTGGTATTTAGGTTTGATATCTTCCAAGGATACGACACAAAGATTTTCAAGTAAATCCCCCCACCCCAACTACCCTTTACATGGAAAAATTTTTGAAAATTTTGATTTTCTAAAAAATGGCTCTAAAGATTTTGATTCAAATCCTGTACATTAAAGATATTTACATACCAAATAAAATGTATATCTTGAATTTCTGGGAATAGCCTCTGAATAGCTCTTTATTCTGGATGAATTTTGCTAAATTTTGCTTAACTGATAAACGGTAAGAGATAGACAAAAACTTACTACACAGAAAATGTTGATCTGATCAAAACACAATTTATGTCCTTTACATTTTTGAATTGGAGGTAACCGTTTCCAAGATATTCCTTGTTTTTGGTTTCAGTTGTGAGTACTTATAATTTTCTCAGACAGGAAGTGTCCGTTTTTCTTTTGTTCTACTCCTGGCCAAGCAAAGAAGTGATTGCAATGGCAATCGAATAATGACAGCTTTTAAAACATTTGACTATCGGTTTAACCTAGTGTATTCCCTTATTTTCTTTCTACTTATAAGGAACTAGGTAGTAAGAATATTCTGCTAATGATTATCTGGATTAGCAAGGTGCAGAAAGAAGAATAGTCTTATGTAAGAAGTTTTTAGAAGAGCTAGAGAAAGTCATGTGAGCGTAACACATCAGATTTATTTTTAGTGTTACCAGTAGTTTCTTAAAATTAACAAATGTATTAACCAGGCATGTTGAAAAAGTGCTAGGTAATGTGATTAATATTGTTACAGGTAGCTAAAATTTTTGGATAAATGGGTGCTTGCCAAAGACATGAGTGACATCAATTAAAAGTTGATGATGTAAAGGATATTGCATCAACTATTCTGGTTACTATCCCAAACACTAATATGAAATCAACAAGACTCTTTGCAGTAATAGTTAAGTATTATGATATATACCGTAAACTCATAAATCTACGTCGCAATGTATGCAACACTCCCTCCTTCTGTATAAATTGCCAAAATGGAAAATGCACCGCGCAGAATGTCGGCATAAATAAACTAGGAAATATGGGGAAAGAAGTAGCTGCATACCTTAATCTCCCCAACCCCAAGTTATATATAGGGCATTGCTTTTGCAGGAGTTCTGTGACAATTCTAGTAAATGCTACTAAAACATCATGGAGGCTGGAAATCCACAACTATCACAGAAGGATATATTGAAGAATCAGTACAAAATAAAATTGAAATTTCAAACACAATGCTAAAATCAGTAGAAAAATAAAACACAAATCAACATCAATTTATCTTCAACTTTAACTAATCAACAAAGCTCATTCCTGCAAATTCATTTCACTAATTGTACAATAAATAAGCTATATTTCAAATAAAGACAGTTGTGCTCATATCATCATTGTCATTAATTGTAAATGATAAATTCAATTTGTTCTAGTTTTCATTGTCTATACTTTTTTTTAGGTTAAAGTGTGTCACCCTGTTTATAGGGAAGTAATCAATATTTCTGTGTATGTGTAGTATGTATCACAACACTAGCAACTTTGTTTGACATAGGTGCTACAAGGTCACTGTATTGTAACCACAAATAAAGGAATAACGATTGCAACACATCACTCAAACCAGAAACGTATACTTGTGAAACCTTTAATTTAGATACATGGTCGAGCGCAAACAGTCATATAGAACTTGATTATAATGGTAATTAAAATGCTTGTATGATAATTATTAACCTCGCATTTTAATTACTCCCATTATAGTCTTGTTGCATAATATACTATTAATATACAGTATTTTAATAAAAATCATTAGAACCATTTTTAAGAAAATAAACATTTTCAAAACATTTTCCATGTAAACATCAGTTTAGGGAGGGGATGCTTTCCTGAAAAACTTCCTATCACATCCTCGGAAGTATGGTGTTTAATTTTTGAGTTATTGTGTTCACACACATGAACCTTTTTCTAAAAATGCTTGTTTTGGATACCGAATAACCTAAACTGTGTACTTCCACTGAAATCTCAGTACCAGATTCTTGGTTGAAATGAAATGCCTTTTCTACCTACCTACAAATTAGAGAAAGTGAAAAAGCTACCTAAAATATTGGGTATGTCAGCTAGTATTTTATAAAATCAATCTTACACATTTTGTCTTTGTCCTATGTTTGGAAATGATTTTATCTCTGTTGTATTACTCAAGCTTTCTTCTATTATGCAGAAACATCACTATTTCCACACTGTCGTTCAATAAATATTCATTCTGCCATCATCACTTATGCTAATTATAAGCACTGAGTCAGTTATGAATGTGAAAAGCTTGCTATTTGTGAGATAATGGACATATGGACTACTCCAACAAAGAGCTGAGTGACACTGATTCCAGATATTTTTGAATGCCAAATGTATAAGATATCTGGTACATAACTTAATAAGCATGTTATAGAACCAGCCCTTAGACTGAAGGCTGAAACCTGAAACAATTAAAATGTCTAGCATGTGTTGATGAAGTAAAGCAACTAAGACCCATCATGTTCATAAGTTTTGTTGGAGGTGCCATAACTAACCTATTTATCTCATAATGTGGAAATTTGAATCAACAGACAATTTAAAAAATGATATCAGTGAAAAGCAGTTATAACTTTTAATTCTAAAGTTTCTAATACATTTTCTGAACAAAGACTTGCCAAGTTATCACTGCACAGACTGATAAGGTACTTACAAAAGTGGGGTATCATCAGATTTGAGAGTGGAATATACTACCATCTGATCCTGAAATTGCAAAATATTTTCTTGGATATCACAGAACTTTGTTTTAACAGTATATTAAGCTTCCATTTTATGAATTTTTTTTTTAAATGCCAACTTTGTTACTGCAAAATCAGGCTGACAGATTTTTTATGCTGGAGATTGTAAAGATAGTGTTCTCATAGTTTAGTTTATTTTATTACTGTATTTATATCAGCAACTATGAGAGAAGTTTGTCCACATTCAAAAAACCACAAATTTAATTATGTATATATCTAACATTTAAAATAATTGAAATTCATGTCAAAAAATAATTATACTTGGGAGAACATGCTCTATGGATTGTATCATTATATACGATCATATACAATGATATAGATAATATCATTAATAACAAATAAACTTATAGACCAATATGAAACTGGCATAAGCCAGGTTGGTTTCTATCTTTAATTTTATTAAATATCTTGGTCAATTGGTAGAGAAACACAAATGACTTACTCAGGTGAAAATTTTGTTCAATGGAGATAAAAATCTTGGTTTCAAGTCTTAGTTATAGAAAGCATAAAAGAAATAAGTGAGAGAGGGAGAAACTAAACAAAGATATGATATGGTGATGGGTCATATAATTAATTAACTTGCAAGGGTATGGTAAAATTCTATTATTTATTTATTGAAACATTAACCGCTCCCCCTAGTTATGGGCTGCCAACAAGGACAGAGTAAAGTAGAAAAATGGGGAAAAAAATTGAAACTCTTCTATAAAGATAATGAAATATCGACAATGTTCACTGAATAGCTATCGAAAAGGAAAGTAAAAGCAGCAAAAGGATTATTAAACATAAATATAAAATTAACATACAATAAATAATTTATATCAAAGAAATATAGACCGTGGAAATGCTAAAAATGGTTATTATACAAATGATTTCGAAGAAGAGAAAGTGAACCTCTTATTGCATTTATAAAGATGAGCAAGCCTACAAAAAAGTTTTCAGGTAATTCCTTTATGGGGAAAAAAAAAAAAACTTAATTTTTGGAATATGAAAGACAATGATATACAAAATGTGTATGTTGCTGACTGCATCAGCATAATGGATATGAAGTGGCATTTCGCAAAAAACCTAACAAGTATTATCCTCAGAGCCCAGATTTGTATGCAAAATGCATAAAGCTTTTGAATAGTCTAAATGTATGCATTACCACAGTATTCTCTAGGTCACTGGTATGAGGCAGTATGAGGTCACTGGTCCAGTTTAAAGTGCATACGATTGCATTTTTTGGGGAAAATTGATTTTGCTTGCACATTTACTAAAATTTATAAGTAAAAGCATATTTTCTTTTTTCTACCCAAATTAAAATTTCCATTCATAATAAAATAATATTCTATCACAAAATTACAAAGTCTGTTATTTAAAATTCTAGTTGGTTGACACTTGCCATAGTTTTCTTTACTTTCATATGACAACTAGTGACTTAGCTGTGTGACCTCATCATTTGGGCTAATTGTTCAGCTATTTGGCAACAGAAGCTTAGGTCAAGGTTGCTAGCAAGCTCAATCAAAAAATTGAATATAAAAGACCACCTAAAACTACCAATATTAAAAAAGTCTTTTGTCTTTATGGTAGCACAGCCAACATTTTGTTCTGGAAGGGTTAGGTACCTTTTAAAAGACTTTATTTATAACACAAATCTTAAGTCTACTCTTCTATAATCAGAAATATCAGAAGTATGCAAAAATTACCAGACTATAAAATAATGAAGCTTATTAAAAGCTCAAAAATGTAACATCTGACTTTCTGATGGGGCCAAGCTAATTTTTAATCCACAAAACCCAACTCCACTGGTGCACCACTGGTATATACGAGGTACGTCCAGAAAGTAAGTTCCGTTTGGTAATAAAATTAAATTGTGTACAGATACAGAATAATTATTTATTGCACAAAATTCTACAATTCTTAAACTACTTTTCCACATAACTGCCGAAATTTTGCAGGCATTTGTCATAGTGTGGCACAAGTTTTTGTATACCGTCTTCATAGAAGTTTGCCGCCTGTGTCTTCAAAAAAGTTGGAAACATTTTCTTTCAGCTCTTCAGTCATTGTTGAAGTGTTGACCACCAAGGAAAGACTTGAGATGTAAGAGCAGATGAAAGTTGCTAGGAGCGAGGTCAGGGTTGTACGGAGGATGGTCAAACACGTCCCAGCCAAATCCCTGTAGGAGGTTTTTCGTCATATTTGCAGTGTGTGTTCGTGCGTTGTTGTGAAGAAAAACAACACCTTTTGACAGCAATCCTCGGCGCTTATTCTGTATTGCGCAGCGCAATTTCCTAAGTGTCTCGCAATAAACATCTGCTTTGATTGTTTGACCACGTGGTAAGAAATCAATGAGTAAGATGCCTTTTCAGTCCCAGAACACTGTGTACATCATTTTTCGAGGTGTCAAGATTTGTTTCGGCTTAACCTTTGCTGGGGATGAAGTGTGCCTCCATTCCATTGATTGCCGCTTACTTTCAGGGGTGTTGTAAGAAACCCAAGTCTCATCTCACGTGACTATCTGTGTCAGAAATTCTTCGCTGTCTTCATCATAACGGGTTAAAAACTGAAGTGCACTACCCATCCGTTTTGTTTTGTTACTCAGTAAGAATCTTTGGTACCCAACATGAGCAAAGTTTACGATATTTCAGTTTTCCGGTAACAATTTCATGAATTAGTGATCGTGAGCTTTGGGGAAATTCCATAGTGAGCACTAATCCTAAACTTGCGGTTTTCCTGGATTTGTCATCAATCACGTGAACCAGTTCTTCTGTAACCAAAGATGGACGCCCACTTCGTTCTTCATCGTGCACTTCACTAAGTCCTTCATCGTGCACTTCACTAAGTCCTTCATTGAACTGTCGGACCCATCTTCTCACCATTGAATCACTCAGCGCATTTTGTCCGTAAACCTCGCTAATTTGCCGATAAATTTCAAATGGTTTCACTTTCCTAGCATTCAGAAAAATGCTAGGAAAGTGATTTCACAAGCGGCGGGATTTTCAATCAACACCGACATTGTAAACAAGCACAACAAAGCTTATGTGGCTGACAGCGATCTCAAAATGGCGCACATTTCTTCTCTTTGATACAGAGCGTCTACCGCGCATGTGCGGAACTGCGATCGCAGCGCTGCAGCGGAGATAAATTGAAGCGGAACTTACTTTCTGGACGTACCTCGTATATTTTCAGAAATACACAAGTTGCCTTTAGTATATTTTTCTTTCTCATTGCCTTTGCCATTATTATGAACACACAATTCTAAAATACCATATTTTAATTCAGAATTGTTTTTCCACTCCGTTCGAACCTTTTGAGTATACAGAGTTTTTGTTTTCCCCATTTTAACAAACAAATGTGCATACTCAATGGAAACAAATGTGGAAACACCTTAAACTTTCAGCAAAATTGAATTGAGATTCATGCCGATGATGGGCAAATACCTTCACATTCATTGCATAACATTATATGCACTGTGCTATGTTCTGTACGCAAGAACAATGAGAATACCTTACCAGTAATCTTATGCTACTGTTATGTTTAAGGTGGAAATTCAAGCAAAAAATATATCTACCATTTTTGCCTATTTGCTTTTAGAAGTAGCACAATCCTCGAGTACTTATAGGAAACCTAAAGCTTAGATATTAGTGATCCTTTGTAAGTTACAAAAATCTGATGCGTTAGACTCACATGACTTTCTCTAATGGCTCTACAAACAAACTTCTTAGAAAAGATTATTCTTCTTTCTACATGCTAATCGAGATGAATGTTAGCAGAATGTTCTTATTATTTAGTTCTTTATAAGTAGAAGGAAACTAAAGGAATGTGATATGCTAAAGTGATAGTCAAATGCTTTAAAAGCTGTTGTTATGCGATTGTTATTGCAAATCGTTTCTTTGCTTGGCCAGGAGTAGAACAAAAGAAAAATGGACACATCCTGTATGAGTAAAGTATAAGTACTTTACAATTGAAACCAATAACAAAGAATATCTTTGAAACAGTTATTTCCACATCAAAAATGTAAAGGACATAAATTGTGTGTTTTAATGAGATCAACATCTTTTATGTAGTAAGTTTTTGTCTATCTCTTTTGGTTTAGCCGTTAAGCAAAATTCATCCAGAATAAAGAGGTTTTCAGAGGCTATTCCCAGAAAATTCAAGATTATACATTTTATTTGTGATGTAAATAGTTCTAATACACGGGCATTTTAATAAAAATCGTTTGAGAGATTTTTTGGAAAATAAAAATTTTCGAAATTTTTTCCATGTAAAGGGTAGTTTATGGTGGGGAGATTTTCTTGAAAATCTTCGTGTTGCATCCTTGGAAGATACTAAACCTTAATACCAATTTCGGTATTTAATGGTCATTTCGTTTTTGAGCTATGTTGTCCAGAGACACACATGCACACAGACCTTTTTCTAAAAATGCTTTTTTTGGACTCAGGGGACCCCAAATATATACTTCTGGCAAAATCTTGACATCGAATTTTTGGGTGGAACACAATATTTCTCTATCCCTATGTACATTGTACATACGGGGCTAGAGAAAGTAAAAATTACATATTATGGATTTATTCATTACTATATTAAAATCACAAGCTGATATTTGAAAAACTTCAGATTTCCCACCTACTGCACATTTCCTACAACGAAGGATCAGAAACCTCCACATTTGGTAGAAAAAAATGTCATTGGCAAACCAGGCTGGGGTTCACCTTTGTAGTATGATGCTAAATCATCTGAGGTATGGTTGGATGTGTAACATGCATTTACTTGCAGTTGCAATCACAATTCAATAGTAAAAATACAGAATGAATAATATTTTGTGAAACTGTCTGTGTAACTAAGTTAAAAAGTTTGGGAGTGTTAATTTCATTGAGGATGGACAAGTATTATTTTGTTTAACATGTGAACAAAGTGTTACTTCTGAAAAAAAAGTTTCAAGTAGTGCAGTATCTGAACACTGTGAAGCATAAACAAAATGCAGTCAGAGAATCTGCTTTACATAAAAAAATTGGAAGCACTCACTTAGAGAACAAGTCAATGTCCCTGGAGGTTTGTGTGACTCTTTCGCCAAGGAATTATGCTGAGTATTTTTAAATGCAAACGTTCTTATGTTTAAAATAAATACTATTTATCTTAAAAACTTTCATAGGAAAATATTCTAATAAAAGAGTGCCTGAAGAATCTACTCCTTGTAAAACATGTGTGTCTGAATGTTTCAACAATGATATTCATTACATCTGGGAAGCATTAAAGCATTGAAATCTTTTCGCTTTCAACTGAAGTGACAATATGCTGCAGGCCAGCGTGCATGCAGTGCAGTAGCTAGTACAAAGAAAATGAGAAGTAATGCTTACCTGCTTAGTATTCAAATATTAGAAAAGATACATTATTCTACAGCAGCACATTTTTTAACCGTTCCCTAGCTTTTTTTGTGGCCCGGATGGTATAAAGTGACAGTAACTATTACTCCTTACAGATGCTGCTCCACACATTGTAAAAGCAACAAATGCATAAAAGTTCTTACTCCAAACTAATACATTTGACTTGTTTAGACCATGGGCTACTCGCATAGCAGAAATGGTGAGATTTCAATATCCGGAGCTTGACCATCTTGTTTCCAATGCCAAGAAAATTTTCATTAAAGCATCTGCTAGAGTTTCAATTTTCAGAGGTTTGGCTCCAAAGTTGGCATTATCTCCTCAGCCTATTTTAACACAGTGTGGAGGCCATATATTACATTCTGAACATTTCAGATCGCCCTCCGTGGTGTAATGGTTACCATGCTAACTTCATATACCCAAGGTCGCGGGTTCAAACCCGGCGGAGGACGATGGATTTTTTCGGGTGTAAAAATCCTTAGCATGGCTTCCTTCGGAAGGGAAGTAAAGCTGTTGGTCCCGTGTCGTAGATTTACGGCACGTAAAAGAACCTCAAGCCTGATAAGAAGGCCTCTGAGCAAAATTAAGTGGCCTTTCACGCCCAGTATAGAATGGGACGCTGAGAACCACAGCAGTTAAAGAGTGTCCATAAATAACACGCCATTTCCATTTCTGAACATTTCAGTGATGTGAAAAAATTAAGATACAGTTTAGATCAAAAAGATGCAGACTCCATACAGATAGTTTGAGTGTTTCAACTCAAGAGAGATAGAAAATAAATTGCAGTGCATACATAGTCATTTATCACTGTTACCAGAAATAATAAAGACATTGCAGATTAGGAACAATTCACTTCAACAATCATTGCCCCTAGTGAATTAGGTATTGCAAGTACTGTCCTTCAAAGCACATTGAGCTGCAAAAATTGCTTTTACAGTTCTTGGTAAAAATATAGACTCTAAAGCAATTTATTTTATGAAATTCCAAAACAGCTGGCTGGGGAACGTTTGAAGTGCAAGAATAACTTACTAAAGAAGAAATTTGGAGTTTCTCAGATGTACTATTGCCATTTTGTAAAGTAGAGATGCCTTCTTAACTCTTTAGTGACAAAGTTTCATGCAAAAAAACTCAGAATGACATTTCTTGTCTATGGCAACAGCAGCATTGGGCAATATGGTTAGTTTTTAATATAAAATGCTCTTTATTTCATTTCCCTTTAAGAATTATATTAATGCAGTGAAATACTTTTCTACAGTAACTGAATGCAAATAAATTATAAACTGATTACAATATTTGTTCATTGTACCATTTTTATTTTGCCTATTGTTTATGCATATTTTGAGAACTTTGATGTATATAAATCAGAGCTCTGATCATCATTAATTCATAATGAAATGATAACTGGTCCAAATATGTCCACGTTTGCAAAGAGGCGCTCAGTCATTCATGCACCTAGTAATGGGAGGATACTAGAAAAAACCTTCAGAATCTGCAAATGCACACACTTTTTAGGATACTATATTAGTTGTAAACTACATTTCTCAAATTTTATTTTTTGTGCTTTAAAGCCCAGTAACTTTTTATAACATACATGTAACTAACTGGTGCTTTTCATTACACTGAAGAAGCTCTGTGGAGCAATGAGATAAAAGGGAGGCGATATGATAGGCACAACAAAATACAAGATATGGAGTTAGTGAAAGCTAACATCAAAAGCTTCAAAACACAGATTAGTCACTACAGCATAAACAATCCTAATGTTAAATGGTTCAGTAGTGAATTGAAAGTTTCTAGCAAATGCAATTTCTACAAAGCTAAATGTGTTGTACATCTTGTAACAAATTATTGTTAAAAAGGTTATTCTTCTACCTACTTCATGCTATTCAAGATAAAATGGTCTTTTTACCTGCTTCCTTTAAATAGAAAGGAAATAAGGGAACACTACGCTAGAACGATAGTCAAATCTTTTAAAATCTGGTTGCTTTATGATTGAAATTAACAAATTTCCATATGTGAAAAATTTAAGCATTTTAAAAATGAAATCAATAACAAGGAATACCTCATAAATATTAAACAAAACAAACAAATCTGATGTGTTCCATTCACATTCTAGTTGTCCCACAAACCAACTTTTCTTGTAAACAATTATTCTATCTACAGCATGCTAATTGAGAGAAACATTAGAAGAAACAGTCTTATTGCTTGCTTCCTTGAAGTAGAAGGGAAATAAGGGAATACACTAGGTTAATGTGATAGTCAAATCTTTTAAAAGCAACACAATTAAATGTGGTTCTTTTTTGCATTCTGGGAAGTAAAACAAAAGATCAAACAAAAGATGACTTCCTGCTAGAGAAAAGTTTAATTTAAAATTGAACCAATCATAAGGAAAATTTCAGAAATGGTTAACTCTACAAAAAATCTGATGTGTTCCATTCACATGATTTTCTCTACATTCTCTGAAACAAATTATTTGTTAAAAGACTTATAGTTCTATCTAGTGCATACTAATCGAGATAAACATTAGTAGAAATGCTTTCTTTCAAGTAGAAGGGAAATAATGGAATATACTATGCAAAAGCCATAGTCAAACCTTTTAAATGATGGTTGCCATATGGATAAAATCTGTTTCTCTGCATTGCAAGGAGTTGACAAATTCCCATATGTGAATTGTTTTAATAATTTTAAAACTGAAACCAATAACAAGGAATATCTTAAAAATGTTCAACTCCATGAAAAAAATGTATATAACATAAGAGTGTTTCAACAAGAGCTGTATATTTTGTGTAGTAAGGTATTGACTATCTCTTAGGGTTTACCAGTTATACAAACTCCAGCAAAATTCATCCAGAATAAAGATTATTTCAGAAGCTACTGCCAGAAAATTCAACATGTACATTTCATTTGTCATGTAAATATCTTTAATATATGACATTTTAATCAAAATCGTTTGAGCAATTTCTGAAAAAATCAAAATTATTGAAAATGTTTCATGTAAAGGGTAGTTTGGGATGGAGGTATTTTCATGAAAATCTTTGTGTCCCATCCTTGGAGGATACTGAACTTAAAATATTCTTTCCATTTCTGAACTATGCTGCCCACCCACCCACACACACACACACACACACACACACACACACACACACAGGGGATCATAAAACATGTACATGGTATTGAATTTTTGGTTGCATTACACTAGCTTCTCTACACACTATGTACATAGTATGTGTAGTAAAAGTAAAAAGACATAATTGGGTTTTTTAATATAATCTACATTTTCTGTTTCTGTCTATCTCTTACAGTTTATGAGTTATATAAAAAACATCCAGAATGAAGAGGTCTTCAGGCTATTCCCAAAAAAATTCATGATAAGCATTCTGTCATGAAAAAGTTTTAAACCTATGGCATTTTAATCAAAATTGTCAACAGCCATATCTGAAAAAATTCAAATTTTCCAAAAATGTTTCAAGGGTAGTTGGGGTTGGGGGCGGGGATTTTCATGTTGCATCCTTGAAAGACGGTGAACTTAAATACCAAGTTTCGTGGTATTTAACCAGCTATTCATTTTTGAGCCATGCTGCCCATCGACACACACTTTTCTAAATATGTTTTTTTTTATGCCCGAAAAAATCCATTGTCCTCCGACGGGTTTGAACCTGCGATCTTGGGTAAAAGTTGTGTTATCCAATATGCTGTCAGTCACAGACCATTGTTGTGTTCTTTCATATGCATTAGGTATATGAAGTTAGCATGGTAACCATTACACTACGGAGGGCAACCAAAAAAAAACCTACGATGTTCCTACCTCTCAAAAAAATAAAATTTCTCAAAATTGGGCTCCTAAAAATGTTTCAAAACATAACTTAACAATACTTTCAGTATTTTTTCATTCTATACAAATTCCATCCCCCCCCCCCCCCCCAGAGGAGTAACCTATGTTTTACCACATGGAAGATGGTAGGTTTAGTAATGCTGTACATCGCAAACTGTATCATGTTTTGTGCCATTAATATTTTTAGTTAATATTGATAGTTTGTTCATGAAAAAGTTTACATTATGTATTTGATTATGATTATTGATCATATGGGTTAATAATATTAAGATTTGGAACTTGTGACAACTTGTTGCTGCTACACAACTGTATCGCAGATGCCGTATCATGTAGGACTTAGATGAATCTGGCATTTCAGACATGACTCATTTTTTTTTGTTCACGGATATACATACATGCTAGTGAAAGTAAAAAAAGTATAGTGTTTTAACAAGATCTACATTTTTTGGTGTTTTTAGTTTCTGTCTATCTCTTACAGTTTTCCACTTATGCAAAAGTCATCCAAAATGAAGAGGTTTTCAGCAGCTACTCCCAGAAAATTCAAAATATACATTTTATTTGTCATGTAAATACCTTTAATACATGGTACTTTAATTAAAACCATTAGCCATTTTTGAGAAAATTACAATTTTTAAAATGTTTTCATATAAAGGGTATTTTGGGATGTGGGGATTTCCTTCAAAATCTTTGAGTTGCATCCTCGTAAGAAAAGAGAAAAAAAAACCACATACAAAGAACTTTTTTCTAAAAAAGCTTTTTTTTTTTTTAATACAAGAGACTCTAAAACATGTATTTCAAGATAATAAATAATAGATAAGAAACTTGAAAAACAGCAGCACATTTGGGAAAAAACACTACAAAAACCACAAACATACAGAAAGCTCACTTATCACCTCCGAGCACACCACAAACTCCAAAGCACATCACCACCACCTTAGCCCCTTAGAATCACTATATTGTACAAAAACTGCTGTGCAACAAAACAGATGACCTTATTCCTAGGTAAAAGTTGGCTGGAATATACCAAATAGAATACAAAGTCTGTAATCTAATGTACATAGTCAGAACCAAAAGAAACTTGGAAACAAGACACAAAGAACATATGAGATGTTTATACAAAAAACAATTACACAAATCAGCAGTAGCACATCATTTTTGGATCTCTAATCACAACTTCACGCCCAGCATAACACTTTTGAAACCAATAGAAAACAGCTATTAATTAGAAACCTGGAAAAAAATACATTTAGAAAAACACGAAGACCATGTAATGAACTTTGAATTACCACCCTTGGGAGATTGATCTACAGCTTCCCTCAGACAGGAAACAACACAAGCAGAGGGAAAATTTGTAAGAATGAGTATTCTGTTCCTGAAACATGTCTAAGTAAGTGTTTTTCAGTGATGTGTTAAAAATTCCCAACTCATTTACTATATCAAACATTATAGTTTGTATGTTAAAAAGTCTTATTTCAAATTTAGGCTAATTTTACACAACATATCTATTGCATATAACACAGATCTCACCAATTGATTGCTCACTGAGTAAAGTAGAAAGAACAACTTGGACAATGCTCATAAAAATGGCATATGTGTACTATATGACCAACTGCATGGAAAACAGGAGCAGATTATTCCTTCAGTGCAGTACAGAATGCAACATTTTGCGTTTGAAATATGAAATTCAGCTTTCAATGGTTGACTTTACCTTTGAAATAATGGACTTGGGAAACCTTTGCACATTAGCATAATAAATCTAAATTTTGTGCAATATTTAAATCACTCTGTTGGTATTTGTCACAGTAAACACACAATCAAAAAATTTTTTTAAAAATTTTCTTTTGGCAACCTTAAAAACTTGGAAATATTATATATTTTTAAAACATTGGAGCATCTATAAAAATGTTGATATCTCAGACTTTAACACACGAATTTGTTTCTCTGAACAGTTACAATGTGAACTTCAAACATTTTAAGTAAATCAACTGTTTAAAATGCTGTGAATTTTTGAAATTCAAAATATAAATTTACAAATTGAATTTTGATTTAAGTGAACCCAGAATATTTTACTTGTTCTACTTTGTTCATAGGTGGGAAGAGATGGCATTGCATTCTACCCAAAAACTTAACTGTGTGTGTGTGTGTGTGCATGTGTGTACACTTGATGCTTGCCCATGTGTCTGTGAACAAAAAATTGGTTAAATACCAAATCTGAAATTTAAGTCATCTTTCAAGAAAATCCCCACACCCCAGACAACCTTTTACAAAGAAAAATTTTCAAAAATTGTATTTCTAAAAATTGGTTAATGATTTTGATGAAAATACCATAATTTAAGATATTTATAACAAAATGTATATTCAGAATTTTCTGGAATAGGCTCTGAAGTTCTTTTCATTCTGAATGACTTTTGCATAACTATAAGAGTTAGACAATCACTTATAACAGAAAAATTGTAGTTCTTGTTGAAACACACAATTTATGCTATTTACATTTTTTTTTTTTGAGTTAATGATTTCCAAGATATACTTTATTATCAGTTAAATTTGTATAGTTTTCTCAAACAGGAAGTCACCATTTTTGTTTTATTTTACCCCTGGCCATACAAAGGGAACAGAATTTCCAAGTCAATCACATAGCAACAGCTTCTATACGATCTGACTATCACCAAGTTATTCCCTTATTTCCCACCCACTTATAAGGAACTAAATAATAAGATCTTTTCTGCAAATGCTTGTCTCAATTAGCATGAAGTAGATAGAAGAATTATCTTTTGCAAGAATATTTTGGTTGCAGAAAAGGTAGATAAAATCGTGTGAATGGAACACATCAGATTTTACTTTCTCTAGCATGTATGTACAAGGTATACAATATGTAGAGAAGGTATTGTATTCCACCCAAATATTCTATACATAGATTTGATCAGAAATACATGTTTTGACAATTTCAGGAACCAAAAAAGCAATTTAGTAAAAGATCTTGTGTGAGTGTGTGTGCGCACATGTGTGCGTATAATATGTGTGCACTCGCATTTGGGTTAAATACCAAATTTAATATCTTCCAAGGATGTGACATGAGACTTTCACAAAAATGTTCCTTTACATGGAAAATGTTTCAAAATTTTAACTTTTCTAAAAAATGCCTAATAATTTTGATTAAAATGTCATATATTAACAAATGTATATACCTACATGGCAAATATCTGAATTTCTTGGGAATAGCCTCTGAAGTCCTCTTTATTCTGAATGACTGGTAAACAGTAAGAGATAGACAAAAATATCCTCCACAAAAAATATAGATCTTTTAAAACTCACAATTTATGTCATTCACTTTTTTTGTAGAGCTAACCATTTCAAAGACATTTCTTGTTATTGAATCTTCAGTGGCAGTCACTGTAGGAGGTAAATGCAATGCTGGAGAGGAATGCAGGCTATTATTCTCATCATTTAGGAAGGGGTGATAGGTAATGTACACATGTGTCTCGCAGGCGTGTGAAGGTCAACCAGCTGTTTGTTTACTTATCCGGTAACCGCCGCCTTTGTTTATGTTATTTGGATGCTGTTTTATTTCAATAGCTTCTCGCCTGAGAAGATTAAAATATCCTCTTGTTTTTGCCAACACCTCCGTGACTTGAAATTTGATTCTATGGGTCTCTGTAAATACGTGCTCTGCAATTGCTGAATGTTCTGGCTGTATTAGGCGGAACATGACGATGTTCTGTCCCATGTTTTTTATTAGTCCTTCCGGTCATGCTGACATATACTTTGCTACACTCACATGGTATTTTGTACATCTCTTTAGTACTTAGTGGGTCCCTCAGATCTTTCACTGAACAAAGCATATTGCCTATCTTGTTTGTCTGCATAAATACAGTTTTGATGCCCTTCTGCTTTAGTAACCATGCAAAGCGCACTGTGACGTCTTCCACATATGATAAAAATGCCTTGGGTTATTCTTTGGTGTCTGGTACATTAATGTCTAATGGCATGATTAATGTCCATGGTGTGGTAGCCATTGTTTTGTAGTACCTCCTTCAGTTGTTTTAATTCAGAGTTTAGTCGAGGTTCGGACACAATTTTTGCTCGGTGTACTAACATTTTAATCATTGCCCATTTTTGGGTGGAATGGTGATTTGATGCTGCATTCAGATATCTATTCGTGTGAGTGGGCTTCCTGTACACTTCATATCCGAGAGCACCACCAGGTTTTCTATAAACCAGAACGTCCAGGAAAGGGAGCCGGCCATTTGCTTCCACTTCTAGAGTAAATTTGATGTTGTTGTGGATCCCATCGAGATGTTCAAAAAATTCCCGAAGCCTTCGTTCTCCATGCAGTCAGACAACAAAAGTGTTGTCAACATATTGAAGCCAGATGGATGGTTTATATTCTGATGTTTCCAATGCCTTAGCTTCAAACCATCCGTATAAAAGTTGGGGATGGCAAGACTCAATGGGCTTACCATGGTGACACCTTCCTTTTGTGTGTAGAATGTCCCTTTCCATTGGAAGTAACTTGAAGTCAAGATATATTCGAATAGTGCGAGTATTTCTGGATCAAAGTGGTCTGTAAACATTCCAACATGTCCTTTAGTGCATCGCAAATCCACGTCACAGCTGACCAATATATCAGATTCGTTAATTATAATTTGGACAAACTGTTTAGAGTTTTTGATGTGATGATCTGTCAGCCCAATTAAGGGATTAATTAATGATGTCAGATAGCATGCTAACTTATATGTCGGTGCTCCAATGGCGCTAACTATTGGTCTCAACAGAACATCATTTTTATGGATTTTTGGTAACCCATATAGCCTGGGAGGTAAGCTATCTGCTGGTTGTAACTTCTTAATCGTTTCTGGATCCCACGGTGTACTTTTCAACAAGACCATAGTTTTCTTCATAGCAAGCTGATTGTCGCCGCAATGGATATAGAAAAGAGGCTCTATGGCAGAATAGATACGAAAGACAGTTATTCTGAATAGATTGTAATCAATTTGTGGGAAAATAAAGAGGCATTTGCTGTTGGAGAAAAAAAGGGATTTTTGTTACAATGTTGTTAGGAGCAAGAATAAATGCAACAATGGAGATGATGATAATCTTATGCACAGAAATAAAGGAAATGGAGATGGAAATGAAATCCGGAAAGGAAAAAATGCAACTCGGAATGGATGAAATGAAAACAGAAATGAGCTCAAGAATGGAAAAGATATGATAATGGGAGAACCTGAAGGAGACATTGAACAAAATCAATGAATGACTGGCCAGTGTGCAGAAGGATGTAGAATAACTCGGGGGAAGGATGAGGAACCTTAACCAAAATGTTAAAGCCCAAGATCGTCATAGAATGCATTGATCCCTGTAGAAGACCTTGGAGAACTTAATGTCCAGGAGGGAAGAGTTGGAGGAGCAAAAGAACAGAACATAATAATGGAAAAGATGCTAGATGGAAGTCTGAAAGACCTGAAGGTCGAGATGACAGGACATGAAATAACATCTGCACATGTCAAGCTACTCATCCACTTTCAAGGTCTTCCACTGACAGTTTGCCGCCATTGCCACCTACAATCGATTGTCAACAAGCCGCACAACAGATAGCAAATCCAGGTACAGGTGGCATAGATACTGAATACCATTCCAACATTGTCAATTGTCAACGTCCAGAGATATCTGGGAT
Organism: Hymenopus coronatus; assembly: GCA_030762935.1. Classification (NCBI taxonomy): domain Eukaryota; kingdom Metazoa; phylum Arthropoda; class Insecta; order Mantodea; family Hymenopodidae; genus Hymenopus; species Hymenopus coronatus. The sequence goes on from CM060882.1 coordinate 66,749,909, forward strand.
CCCTGTGAGAACCATTTCAGGATCAATCCCTGGCTGCAGCCTGCTGCAATCAGCTTAAATTAAGACTGCCACAGATAGGGGAGGTGATGCAAGAGTTCACACTGGTGTCTAATCAGTTAGTGAATAAAGCCTTGGTGAACCTACTACCTACTTTTGTGTCCTTCTTCAGGCACAGATTCCCATCATTTCTGTGGGTGCACTTTAGTCTGAGGCTTATTGTGCTATCTGTATCGTTTAAAGCCAACCAATTACACCTGCATCTCTTAAACAGGAGTGCAGCCTTGCAATGGTGAAATATTTTATTTTATAAAAAATAGAACATGAAATAATCTTATTATAATTCCCCTTTTAATAAAAATTGCGTGTGCACCTTACTTCTTCTAGTTCTATGAACATATTCCCAAAAGTTTTGTATCTGCTGTGAGCCAAAGCTTCGCAGGAGAGTTTTGTGTCATAGAAAGCCATCTACTTTTTTGTTGATGGGGTAAGTGACGCCAAGATAACATAGCACCTTATGCTTGGCAACTACAAGACCATCAATGAGGCAGAAGGTGTAGGACGCCAAGATAAAAGCTGTGCCCTCAAAGAAGAAGAGTACTTGCTACGACAGAGACACAACCCAGAGCACTGTCCACACCAAGCCATCAGGCAGTAAACAAGTAAGGACTGGCATGGCAAGAGGCACATCGGGGCCGGCTTTATCACCCCCTTGAGAAATGCTATGTGCTTTGGCAGAAGTGTAGACAAGATCCTCATCGCAGATGGCTGGGTACAAGAGAAGCTGTGTCGGATACTCACAGACATAGGTGTAGCAATGATCCTAACAGACCCGATGTGGCTAAGCATTTGCCGACATGAACACCCAGTAGGCCCTACCAATTAGTGACAGTGTTGGACGATATCTTACCTGAGGAGGAGGCCCTGCTGGAATTGACACTGGGATTGTAATTTATTAGCAGCCTATAGACTCTTTTCAAGTATCGAGCATTGTCAGTTTACATTACACAAAATTAGCATTAAATAACTTAGTCTGCATAAATTATAAAAATACATTAATATATACAGGATGTATGGTTTAACAAAGTACTAATATAGTCTACATAAATCATTTTAAAAATTCATTGATATTATACACAGGATTGTACAGTAAATATGTCTTAAGACATTATTTAAATTTAACAGCATTTTCATTTTTTACATATGCAGGGAGTCGATTATACATGTGTAATCCTATTATATAGGGATCTTTATTTACAGATTTTACATTGTAGCTGGTATAATGTAAGTCAAGTTTGCATCTAGTATCATGGTTATGTATTTCACCATTTAGTTTTGATTTTTTCTGGTTAATTAAGTAAGTTACTTTGTATATGTATAGAGATACTACAGTAAACATCTTTTCTCTTTTAAAAACTTCCCTGCACGATTCTCGACTCCCCATTTTAAACATAGTTCTGATACATTTCTTTTGTAGCATTAGAGCCCTTTGCATATGCATTTTTTTACAACCCCCACCCCCCATAGTTTAATATCATATTGGATATGTGAATAAATTAATCCATAGTATATAAGTTTTAGAACCTCAACACTACAAGTTTTTTGCAAATTCGCTCATTAAATACAAACCTTTACTTATTTTTTTACAAAGGTCATCGATATGATTAATCCAGGACACGAGTTTATCTACTTGCATTCCTAAAAATTTGTGAGAACCAGATTCCTGTATTGCAACTTTTCAAAGTTAGTATGAAATTATATATCTTTTTTCTTCTTGCTTAACTCAAATTTAATTATATTTGTCTTGTCAGGGTTATAAGTGAGGTTGAGAGATTTAAAAAACGTGTTTATTCTTAGCGATTCATTGGTGGCTAATGATTTTAAGTCAAGATCATGGTTTGCTTTACATATAATAGTGGTGTCATTTGCATAACTTATAATTTTACAATTAGGTGTCGAATACATATCATTTAAATGTAAAATAAAGAATAATGGTGCAAGTACTGAGCCTTGGGGTACACCGTATTTAACTATTTCAGCACTTGATTTAAACTTTCTTTTTTTTTCCTTGTTTAAAACTTATTTCTGTGTATTGTACACAGCCTTTTAGATACGACAAAATTAATCTATTGGTAACCCCTCTAATACCGTACTTTTCTAAGATTAATAGTAAAGTTTCGTGTTGGACACAGTCAAATGCCTCAGATAAAAAAATATGCTTACTGTTTTCTTTTTTTCATTTAGATTACTTAAGATGATGTGAGTAAAGTCTATTAGGGCCATGGTGGTTGATCTTTTAGCCTGATAGCCATGCTGAAAATCATTTAAAATATCATATTTTTCAAAGAAATTCATAATTCTCTTCAATAGTATTTTTTCAAACAACCTAGCTATTACCAAGGTTAAGGGTTATAGGTCTATAGTTTTGAATGTTACTTTTGTCTCCCTTTTTATGTATCGGAAATACAGTACTAATTTTTAAACAATCTGGGAAAAGTCCTAGGTTTAGTGATATTTATCAGCTGAACCAAGGGGGTGCTCAAAACATGTTTACATCTTTTTAACAACTTAGAGCTAATTCCATTCCATCCGGTGGAATTTTTATTTTTAAATCCATTAATTAATCTTATAACTTCATCTGCCATAGTATCATACAGATAAAGTGAATTTCCTATACCTCTCTTAGTTATAAAACCTGCAACATCAGGGATATTTTGATTACTAATAACATTTATAAAGTAATCATTAAAATGATTGCATATCTGAAATGGATTATTTTCTATGCAGTTATTAATGAGTAGATTAATATTTTCTTGCTTTAACTTTTCTTCCCTCATGCTATTAATCATTGACCATGCTGTTTTTGAATAGTTACTAGAAAGCTTTCTTATCATCTTTTGTGATTTATTGTTTATCAACTCATCCTCACATGTTTTTTTAAATTGTTTGTATTTGATATTGTAGTGCTCGAGTTTTGTTGATTTAGCAAGTAGATATAAATCCTTTATTTTTTCCCTCAACCTAATAGCCTCTCTGAAATCCCTACTTTATGGTTTTTGGTAGGTTCCCCTATTTTGTTTACTATAGGGCAGCATATGATCAGCATATATATTCAAGTCACCCATTATTATTATTATTATTATTATTATTTTACAGTCATGTTTTAAACAATATCCTAATACTCTATACATACCTTCAACAAATTCATTTACTTTAGCATGTGGAGATCTATAGATAGCAAATTTTAACCTCTTCATTATTCACTTTGGTTTGGGCCCCTACTATCTCACACACCATTTCAACATTAAAATCTCGTATTTTTACTAATGGACTAACATTGTGTATATTTTTGGCCAGTAATGCCACTCCACCACCCTTATGTTCTTTTCTACTAAATATATCAATAATAGAATAGTTATCAATTTTACATACAAACTCTTGGTTTTTTATAGACCGTGCTCTGATATCGCAACTATGTCAGCATCTACTTCATTAATGAAACTTGCAAAGGATTCCTTTTTATTAGATAAGTACTGTATATTCTAATGTATACACCTAATAGAGATTTTAGGTTGTGGATGCGCAATTGTTTCCCTATTTATGATTATACCATTAGCTTTAGTTGGTATGTTCACTGACACATTGTGCAATTTATCACCCTATGTACTCAAATCTAGTTTCCCGATTTCATGCATAACTTGACTACATTATTTATCATTTGACTTAAGAGAAATGACCCTTTTCTGTTTAAGTGAAGTCCATCCCTCCCAAGGCAACTTTCATCTAAGAACTTGTTAGTATCAACAAATATTGCCTTCAGTGTTTCACAAGCCCAACGTATTCCCTCATTAATGGCTTTCAAGAAGCCATATCTAACATCCCTTCTTAAAGCTATACTATTTACAACAATTTTGCCTTAGGGTGACACTTCATTGCACTCATTATATTGTAGACCTCAGCCATGATCTCTTCTGAGGTACTAGCTGGTTTTATGTCATTTGTCCCGGCATGGATCACCACTGTTTTGACCTCACTTTTCGACACATTTTCGTCCATTAAGTTTGGTAGGTAATCAGCTCTCGTTCCCCTATAAACTTTCACTTTTACATCAGGATTATTTATCACTACATGTTTTATTATCGAAACACCATACACTATCACTTTTTCACTCATTTCTATTGTTCAGAGTATGAGAGTTACCTGCTGGAAATACCCAGAGAGAGAAGTTGGTTTGCTCTCAGAGCAAGATCATTGAATTCCTTGAAGAAGTACTTGAGGGACTTCGGGAAGTCATTTGGGGCTCAACCAAACCATGAAGGGCTCGGATGGCAGTACTACTGGCTGAGACTATGGGCAAACGCTGAGAGGTGGTGCCGCCAATGTAATGATTGTGTGCGGCAAGTCACAAACCACAAACAGGAGCCAGGATGCATGCAGCAACATAACAAGGGAGCATCTTTTGAATCCAAAGCTATCGATAGAGCTGGGCCATTCTCTGTGTCAGATAGAGGCAACAAGTATTTGTTGGTCTCCATGGATTACTTCACCAAGTGGCCAGAGGTGTATATCATCCCTAACCAGAAGGCCAAGACCATTGCAAATTGCCTCGTAAAAGAACTGCTTTGTCGCTATGTTGTACTGTTGAACCTGCATTGTGATTGGGCATCAACTTTAATCTGATGAGAGAGAAACTGAAGTGCACAAGACGCGTGTAACACCTCTCTACCCATAGTCAGACGAATGGTTGAATGGTACATCAAAACTATAGAAGAACATTTGAGGAAGATTGCAGCCAATCACCCGAGAGATTAGGTGAGGGTCCCAGTTTTCTTATTGGCTTACCGCTCTTCAGCCCACACACCAGCGGGTTGTCCCCAGCCAGATTGATATTTTGCAGGGAGCTGCATCTGTCATGTGACACGATGTTTAGGTCTCCTGGGGCAAAACAGTTAGCAATGACTATTTGGAGAATCTTGTATACCAGCTTCATGACACGATATGAGATGGGCATCAACACAGCCAGGTAGTGAGCGACCCATTACGACTGGCAGGTCAACAGCTGAGGCTTTCAGCAGAATGATTTGGTAACAAATAAAAGGTGCTGCCCCAAGCTTCAACAACCATGACAAGAGCCGCGCCAGGCGAAGAGAATGAATAATGTCTATGCATCCAGAGGCTTTTGCACGGTAAGAGTTTAGTACTACACCTGGAGCATCTAGCCCATTATGACCAGCCCTGAGGAAGGAGCAGTGTGACTTAAGCCCTGCGGCCATAATTACCAAACATGTGTGTAAAGCTTGCTTTGTAAGTCACAGCTGATTGTTGGCATCCATTGTTATTCACATGCATTAGAGAACACCGGTGCAGTGGTAAGTTCTTTTGACATCGCAGCTGTGATTGATACTCCTGTGCAAGTGGACACATGTTCTTTCGAACAGTTCTTTAAAGTTGAGGCCGAGCATTGTTAAGCCTGAGTAAGTTTTGTAAACATCTGCAGTACTGTGCATGCGTTGGCTCATGGAAATTTTCAGTCACGTAACCAAAAAATATAACAAGAGAAACAAAGTCTCTCCCAGTGTGTAGTTTTCACTGTGAATGCATCGCATGCAACAGTGAGCGTGTTCGACAAGCAATTTGTGGCGAGCTGTATCGTCACTGGAACGAACGTCGAAACGACTAAAATGCAGAATTGGTATGAAAGAGTAGCTTGTAATCAGCTTGTGAGAGAATAGAGGTTTTTATTGAAGTAAAAGGAAATTTTTGTTGCAATATGCTAAAAATATTTTTATCACAAATAAAATGTGTATATTGAATTTTCTATGAACAGTCTCTGAAGCTATCTTTATTCTGGATGACTTTTTGCATAACTGAACAAACAACCAAAAACTTACTGCATAAAAAAATGTAGATCTCAAACACATAATTCTTGTTATATACATTTTTTGTGTGTGGTTAACCATTTCTGAGTCATTTCTTGTTATTGGTTTTTAAATTTCCATGCTTACTTTTCTCAAATGGAAGATTGTTAATCACTCATACAAAGAGAATTGGTATTCCAATTGTATCACACAAAAACAGCTTTCACAAGACCATTTCTACTAATGTTTGATTAAAATGGAGTAGAAGAATAAGCTTTTGCCAGAATAGTTTGTCGCAGAATAGTTAGAGAAAGCTGCGCAAACAGAACACATCTGATTTTTTTCTAGTATGTTGCAGTTACAATGCATTAATATTACATTGTTTTGAGTATACATTATAAAATGTTTAACAATTGTTAGTTTTTTTATTTCTGCAGAAATCTTTTTTCTTTTAATCCAATCTGATAAAATGTGATTAGTCGATCTTACAAGCACCCATTCAATCACTTTTCTGCATATCTTGCATTGTGAACTTTGTCTAGTACAATTAGCTGGATGTGTATTCTGAATATCATTTGAACTTAATTATTCTATAGCTCATTTTATCTTAAATATGTAACAATACAATTAAAATTTTCGGTAGAATATGCAGATCTGCTGTTAAAGATAATGTGAAGTTTATATATCACATCAGAAATGCAATATAAAACATTTATTTTGTATGGCCTTTTCAACACTAATATAACACTTCCCATTTGCTGTATGGCACATATTTTCACTTTACTGCACAACGTATATAAAATAATCTCAACCTGCTTAACATGTTTCATCTAGCAACATTATAAAGTTATAATTAAGTACAAGTTTTACCTTATTTTGTAACATTAAAATCATTCAATTCTTTTTCTTGGAAACACTACACACAACAAAATTACTATATAAACAATATTTTTGAGGAATATTGATAAAAAAAAAACAAAAAAAAAGGGTTAATTTACTTAGAATGTAACTGCTGCATTCAGTTTGACTGAACTACTGCTAATTCTTAAGTAATGCCAAGTTTGACAGGACTATTGCTAATTCTTAACTGTGGTATGAAATAAGCTAACATTATCTGCAATTCTTCACTGGACTAGGAAAACAGACTAGAGACAAATAATATTAATTCTGAGCAAGCTGAAAGCTCCCCAAGACTGTAGAACACTGCAATGTGCTCTTTTGTTGGCTACCCTCATGAGATCTTCTATGCTTAACCATATTCCACTTCTGTGTGTATGTTTTCCCACAAATATTGCATGTAAATGGTCTCTCTCCCGTATGGGTTCGGAGATGACTATCCAACTGAGATTTTTTTGCGAACTTTTTTTGACAAGTACTGCAAACATAAGAGCGAATATTCAAATGAATCTTAGTATGTGCATACAGACAGTTTGTTGAGCGAAATGACATTGGACACATAGTGCACTTATATGGACACTCTCCTGTATGTATTCTGCGGTGGTTGTCACATGCTTGTTTGGAAGGAAATCTACTCTGACAGATATCGCAGACATGGTTGAGAGGGCCACCATGTTTTGTACTGACATGATAATTAAGGTTTGGTTTTTGTGTGAACCTCTTGTCACAATGCTCACAAGCATAAGGTTTCTCACCAGTGTGCGTACGCATATGTATCTTCAGCTTATCCTTATTGGAAAGCTGTTTACCACAAACTTCACATATAGCTTCTGTGCCATATTCTGAGTCATGTACCTTACTATGTGCTGCAAGATTCTTGTACCAGCGGAACTTCTGGCCACATTTTGAGCACATAAAATGCTGTTGGTTTGAGTGACACTGCAAATGACGCTGTAAGCTATGTAAATTGTAAAAATTTTCCCCACATTTGTGGCACACTAAAGATTTGTAACCGGTATGCAATTTAAGATGATCTAAAAAATGAGACTGGCTTCTATATTCCTTCCCACACTTTTCGCAGATATACATAGCACCACTTTGATGTACATCCAAATGTCTCATCAATGCTGTGTAATCTCTAAAAGCTTTATTACATACCAAACACTTGTACCGATTTCTGTGCATCTCATTATGAAATTTAAAATCTGTAAATGACTTTATCTTCTTCCCGCATGTTTTGCATACAAAATCGGGCCCATTTCTATGGTAAGATGAATGTTTAAGCAACTCTGATGTAGAAGCAAATTTTGCCTCACAGAACTTGCAATGAAATGGCTTCTCATTTTTGTGTTCTCTTTCATGTGTTTTCATTTCTAACAAAGTCTTGAATGTACTTTCACAAAAGCTACACTTTATGGGTTCTCTTATAATATGGACTTTCAAATGTAAAGCAAATTCTTCTTCAGATTTTAATACAATACCACAGAAACCACAGCTGTAAGGTTTTATAGCCTCAGTGTTGACCTCTGTAAATTGTGACTTCTGATTATTACTACATTCTGGAACATTTTCAGTTCCACATGAAAAACCTTCATTAATGCTGTTTCCAATCTCTAAAGTAAGAATTGTGTTATGCTCAGATACATGGGCAGAAAAATCTTCATTTGAGGTATGAAAATATTCATCACATATTTCACAATGATGAAGATCAGTTAAATGGCAACAACACAGATGATTCACTAAAAGACTTTCATTTACAAAAGCTTCAGAGCAATACATGCAAAAGAATGGATTTTCTGAGACCATATTTTTGGTTTCTTCACAGTCTTCTGTATTGTCAGGTGATTCATCACCTAACTGAGCACTGCAGTGCTGCAACCTGCAAGATAAATGGCCAGTTTCACCAACCTGTTGAATCTTTAACAGGTCATGAGCAAGTTAGTGCTTAACAGTTTCATCAACCAATGTTAACATTCAAATTAGTATGTGAATTGAAACTAACATGTTTTAAATGCTTCTCTTTTGAGGATAATATACACAAACTTTTGTTGGAGTAGCTTTCCAAAAGTTGATTGGCTGTCAATGCTAACAGAGGATGATGGAACTGGCCAAAGCTGGTTGTATCATCCAAATACATGCATATCATAGCTCTCTCATGTATGGCTCATATTAGCACATTTGTTAGGCATCAACTTTTTCATTGCCAGCCATTGAAAAACAACAATGAAATTTTCATTATTAGCAATATACAAACATTTCCAATCCAAATGTACTAAATGCTCCATATAAAACATGCAGAACAGCTTGAATATGTGGTTAATTGCTTGTCATTTTCACTGCCCTCTTATCCTATTCCCACATTTCCCCTACTATTATTAGTAAAGGCAGCATTTCTTCCTTCTTTGAACATAAAACAGGAAATAAGGTCAGATAATCACAAGACTTAATACTACTTATCACTTGGTAAATTTGAGTATTAAAATCCTCCCAGCTTACACATTTCATAAATTTGAGCAAACATAATGGGTTTTTATATTAATACCATTTGTCTTTAAGGTCTTTAAATTTAAGTACCCTTACTCTAAGAGAATTTCTAGACACCCTCCCCCCATTTCCAATTAAAATTCAAGCACAACATTTCTGTAATCATTTAATATTAGTCCTCTTTAATGTATTTATTTCAATTATATTGTAATTTTAGCACATTAGGTAAAAATATGAACATCAATAACATGTTAGACACCTGCAAACAAAGCTGTTAGCATCATGAAGTTCCAATATGAATCACAATAACTGAGTTCCAATTTGTATCATACTCATTTTGCATTTATAATTTAGAGGATTTTAATGCTCTTTGTATCTTTGCAAGATAGCATTAATTTTCTACCATTTTCCCAACCAATCCATTCAAAATATTTTTAATCTATTTACTATGCATATTTTAAATTAAATTCTTTTTGAGTATGCAATTTCATAGAAACATCGTTATAGGTGTACATCAAACTATTTGCAGCAGGGATCATAGCTTTCTCACATCTATTCACTGAACAGCAGCGAATTTAGAGCTATGCCTTAAAGAAACTAACACAACTCAATTCACAACAAACAAGAAAATCTACGTAATGCTGAGGTATAATTCTTCACTTAACAATTGACTAACCAAATGCATGGGATTATATTAGTCCCAGGCTAGGGAGGGTTTTCTTAAGTGCTAGGGAGGGTTTTCTTAAGTATACCACAATAAAACACTTCTGAATTACAAACCCCTGATCCAAAATTGACCTATGCAGTTATATGGACAAAGAATCTGCATGTTAGAAAAAAGTATTTCCAATAATACTTATTGAAGAATTGTATCCAGTTAAAACAAAAATGTGTTGGATTCATGTAATGGAGTTAACATTTAATATAAACTATTAAAAGCTTAGATAATGTAATGCTAAAGGTGCATTCTTTGGTCAAAGGTCATATGACATGGGACTACATAATTTTAACTTAAAATTCATCTGTTTGTTTATTTCCTGTTTCAGAGCTGTAGAACTGATTTTGCATTAATATATTTTATTTTCTCTACATATACTATATACATAGTGTATAGGGAAGGTATTTTCACCTGAAAGTTTGATGCTGAGATTTAGCTAAAGTAGATGTTTTCAGGTATCCTGTATAAAAAAAAAAGCATTTTTAGAAAAATTGTGTGTGTGTGTCTGTGTGCATGCGTGCGCATGCGTGCTTTTGTTTATCACTTATATTTTACCACTTCTGCAAAATTCATCCAGAGTAAAGAGATCTTGCTTCCTTGTAAGTAGAAGAGAAACACGGAAATGCACTAGGCTAAAGCTATGGTTAAATCTTTTCAAAGCTGGTTGGCGTGTGGTTGAAATCTGTTTCTTTGCATGGCCAGGAGTTAACATATTCCTGTATGAGAAAAATGTATGTATTTTAAAACTGAAACCAACATCAAGGAATATCTCAGAAGTGGTTAATTCCTGAAAAAAATATTTGATATAAATTGTGTGTTTTAACGAGATCTGCATGTAATGTATTTCTGTGTTTCTCTTCTACTTACAAGGAAGCAAGTAATAAAGACAATTTCTGCTAATGTTTATCTCGATTAGCAGAATAATTTTTTAATACTAATTTGTTACAGAAATGTAAAGAAAGTCATGGGAATGGAACACATCAGATTTTTTAAATTAAAATTACTCACAAACCAACTTTATATAGCAATTTTACTATCACGGAGCTGTGGCTTGTCATAAAATATTTTAGTATACAGTTAACATTCAAAACAACTCCCAAGATTCATGTTATTAGGGCAAACCACATAAACAATAGAAGACATTATCTTAAAGAAGCATTACAAGACACTATTATTCAATTTTTAGAGCTAAGATAAGCTTTCACATAAGAAAAGTTGCACAGTATATTTCCTCTTTTGCCCCCTCCTCTGTACTACCCAAGCCCCTCTGCATTACTTGGATTACTGTTCTAGTATGTATCTACTCCAGTTGTTTAATTGCAGTAATCCATTTAAAAATAAGTCTATCGTGAAAGTTTTCAATTGTGGTAAAAATGAATACTTATGTTCATATTCATGCTCTATCTCCCTCTAAGAGTAGGGAAGTAGGCTTCCTGTAGTGATATTGGTATTTGTAAAATATTTGCTTTGATCACATCTTGTGAAGTATTATGCCTATTTATAACCTAAAAGTTATTCCTGAATCTTACTGATGTGAGACTGGCATTAAATTTGTCTACACAAATCAACAATTTTCTATATTTTTTCTCCACCCTAAGGCAGGTTTCTCAACAAATTTGCCATATTAGCTAGGTTTGCTGCGATACTTTTGAGGGTTTATGATATTGCTAATTGAAGAATTTCAATGAATATTTCTTTTTAAAAAAGAACAGAATATATAGTAACATTACAGAACTTACACTTATTTACAGGCTATTGAATTATGCCTTACAAGCTTGAGTTATCAATCAGAAACTTTTGAGCCTGTTGCTTCTTAAATGAAAATTCAATTCATGGTGGAATTGAAGACAAACACAGCATTTCCTGTTCAACTGAGATCAGTCATAAATAATAATAGTAATAGTAGTAGTAGTAGTAGTAGTAGTAGTAATAATAATAATAATAATAATAATAATAATAATACAAATAATAGTAATAATTATTATTATAATTATTTTACTGAGGTCAATAGACTCCTATAACAGCATCTGACATTGTCAACCTTATCTATAAAATTTGTTATTTACAAATCGCAAGAACATCTAACATTCTTAATTTTATCTATAGAGTAAGAATACTATAAATTATTTACAAAAATGATTTTTACAAGAAAATCAGACCTTGTCAATCCTATCTAAAAAGTGATTATTAATTATAATTACAGAAGTGATTATTTACATATATACATTTATATCCATTATAATTCACTGGTATCATATAGGCATTTACTTATAAAGAATGATTTTAATGCAGGCTTAAATTTTTAATCTTTAGTGTCAACGGTAATTTATCATACAATACAGCTCCTATTTTATATGGATTCTTATCTGTTTGTGTTTTATTTGTATTCATCCTATGATAATCATTTGCATTCCTTGTATCATATGTATGACAGTCTTTATTATGTTGAATTGATTTTTTTCTTTAACAAGAATAATAGTTTTGAACACATTAGCGAAACTACTGTTAATACTGTTTTGTGTTACAAACGTTTCTCTGCAAGATTGTCATACTTCTTACAAACTTTTTTGTATTTTTAGTAATCTGTTCATATTGGTTTTACTGCCCCCCCCCCAAAGTTCAATTCCAGATGCTACGTGTGGGTATATAATGCCACAATATCTGTTTTAGTATATTTTGCTAGCTGTCTCAGTAGGTATAATCCCGAATTTATTTTTACAAACGATTTCTATGCGAGAGTGCTAAGTTAAAGTTTCATCTATGTGGGTGCCCAAAAATATGAAGTCTCTTACTTGGTCTAAAGGAATATTATTTTTTATATTTAGGTTATCACTTTGAAATGTCATGAATTTTGTTTTCCCTAAATTTAACTTCAACCCATGGTTTATAAAGTACTGTGATATTTCTCCAATTGCACTCCTCGCATTTTCTTTCAAGTTTATTTTTTTTTTTGGTAGTGTTTATCGCCCACTTCTACTGCTCTGGTACTGCAGGAGATGACACTGATGATACATGAAGATAGAGCCCCGGTGGAATGAGATGGCGGGGGAAACTGGAGAACCCAGAGAAAACCCACCCCTGCACCGCTTTGTCCACCACAAATCTCACATGTGGTCGCTTGGGATCGAACCCGGGCCATCTAGGTGAGAGACGAATGGTCTGACTACTTGGCCACGGCACGGCCGTTTTCTTTGTCTTCACTCAAACATACTATAGATGTATCATCTGCATAGGACTACATTGCTATTTTGTGGTTCAGGTAATTCATTTATATAGAGCAAAAACAGATTGCACACAATTTTTAAGATATGTTTTATCACTTTATTAATTTGCCCTCTGAAACCAAAGCATTCTAATTTTAAGATCACGTGATCATGATTTACAGAGTCAATAGCTTTGGAGACATCCAGATAGACTCTTGCTCATTTGTATGGATGTCCTTCAATTCCAATACTTTATGTATAAACTCTGCTATAGCTGTGAATGTTGATAATTTATTTCTAAATCCATGTTGAAAGTGGTTAAGGATATCATTTGCTTTTAAAAAAAAAACTACTTATAAGTATTTTCTCATACATTTTGCTGAATACTGATGTTAGAGTCATTGGTCCATAATTAGTAACATCTTCTTTTGAACATTTTTTTGTAAACTGGTCGTAATACACTTAGCTTTAGTATTTCCTGAAATATGACTTTGCTAACAAATAATTTATTAAATGCACTAGTATATTTAGTAATTCTTGTTTGCAATGTTTTAAAACTATAGGTGATACGCAATCCCACCCAGAGGATTGTTGATCTTTTAAGCTGCTTATTATTTTATATATTTTTTCAGCATTTATATCTTACAAATACATGTTAATAATAGCTTTTTTGTTGTCTATATCGCTAATTGTAGAATTGTTATTAATATTTAGAAAGAAATTGTTAAATAGTTTGCATATTTCAGTAGGGTCTTGCAGTATTTGTACGTCTTGATTCAGGCTTATATTTCAATCTTCATCTGTTTGAGGTTTATTTTGCTTATTCCACACAGTCTTTGTAGTATTCTTTATTTTTTTCCCCTATACGTTCTGCCTTTAGTTTAAGCAATGCTTTTCTGAATTGTTTCGTATACTTATTATAGCCAGTAGCATAAGTATTTAGTCTGGTGGTTTGAAAGAATTTGTACATGGACTTCAACTTATTTTTTAAATGTATGAGTTTGGGTGGCAATGTTAATTTGTCAACTGGTTCATTTTTAACTGGGATCAAGTTTTATTAAAGAGGATTGTAAGTTTTTGTATAAAAGCTGGCCATTTTTATTTGTATTGTATGCAGTGTACACCTCTGCCTTTCCTCTTTAGCTAGCATATCCCTTAATTTAACTTTGTTACATTTTTGTGTATCCCTGACAGATCTATATATGGCCGCGCTATAGCCGAGTGGTCAGACCACTCGCCTCTCACCTAAATGACCCGGGTTCAATCCCAAGCGACTGCATGTGAGATTTGTGGTGGACAAAACGGTGCAGGGGCGGGTTTTCTCTGGGTTCTCTGGTTTCCCCAGCCATCTCATTCCACCTTGGCTCCATCTTCATGTATCATCAGTGTCATCACCTGCAGTGCCAGAGCAGTAAAAGCGGGTGTTAAATGCTACCAAAAAAAAAAAAAAAACAACACCTGCGGTCAGACACATGAAATTCATTATTGTGGAATATCTGTCCTCATTTACATTTGTTAATTATGTGATCTATTGTGCTAGCAAAGTGGTCTATGATTCTAGTTGGGCCTTGAGAAACAATTTTTAAAACTGTCAAAGATATCCATAAGTTTTATATTATCTGCATCCAATTTAAAATCACCCTTGATTACCATTAGCTGTTTAGGTATAATTTATGCAGCATATTTTCCAAATTGATTAGGGATTCCTGTATACTTGCATTAGGAGACTTACCGACACCTACAAGGAGTACTTGCCCAATTCTCTGAGAATTCTTACTCCAAATATCATCACTACACTTAAATAACTAACCCATTCTATTCTGTTTACAGTAATATCATTCCTGGCATATAGTAAGACCTGCCACTTCTGCAAATCTTACAATATTGAGAGATTAGTTCATAATTTACAAAGTTCATAGAATGTAATTGCTACTTCCTTAAGACATGTTCTGAAAGTACTATTACCTGAGGATTTCTGTCCTTTAGGACTGTTTCTAGAATTTCAACTTTATTTGAGACATACTGTGTGTTTTGCTAGAATACTCTTAGGGTAGAATTACTGGGCATGCTACTTTCATCATAGAATAAACCCAAATTTAGTTTGTTACTGTGCATTATCTACATTCTAAGTTAAATACAAGGTTTTTTTTTTGTTGACAACAGTTTTTATTTTCCCTGAGAGGAGTGAGCTTAATAACCTCTTTTCTTTATTGTTCAAATGCTAACCATGTCTAGTATGGTACTCATGTTTAAGATTGCTGATATCTACAACATTTACATATGGGTATACTGAACGCATTAATTTAATCCTTTTCATTTGTTTTTTGTATTTCTTTACTATCACATGAGCTATGGCTCAAGTTGTACCTGTTACGAATGTTCACTATTATTACGTCCAAATCCCTGATTTCTTCTCTTTGCAAGGTTTGATTTAGTACATACATAACACTGTTTGTTTCATTCTTATACACATCATTTGCACCAACCACAGATTCACTTTTTTCACTGTTGTTAGATATATTTGCTACAACGTCCACAAGTTTTGCATTTGATTTCGCATAACCTGTAACTTCACTATCATTAACACTTTCACATATTTTCTGCTCGTCCTCTTGCATGGCTATTTCCAAAAATTGTGATTTTCTTACTTGTCTTTCTTGTTGATTTGTTCTCTTTGATGGTTTTTTCTCAAAGTTCATCTCACTGGTTGAGATTCCTCTTCTTTCCAGGGCAAATTTATTTTTGGTTGTGAGTGTATTGCATTCTTTGTTTTTCTAGTCAGAGTAATTTGTTTCCATCCTGCCTCTAGCTGAATTTGACTTTTTATTTGTACAGTTTCTGACAGTCTTATTATTTCCTGTGATGCTTCATTTAGCTCTTTATTTAGCATCTCTATTTCCAGGTGTAGTGACTTGATGCACTCACTCTTGCACCGCATCTTCATTGTGCCGCTTTCAACAGTTGATTCCTCAGGATTCTTTTGTAGCTCACTTTTCCCTTCATTTGTTGCATTTATTTTACTCTTATTTAAGGCTTATTTGTTGATGTATTGCATATTACTTATAGATCTATTGAGCTTTTTTTTTATTTATTGAGACACTGGTATGAAGAACCACACGACCGACTGCCATCAATCTCTCATGTTTCTTGTAGGTAGTTGATTGATTCTGGAGACATAGCATAAGGATTGCACACCCAGAAATTTGTTGACTGTGAATGGAGGGAAAATGTTGTGCCATGTTCCTCAAAAACCATGAGGTGATTTAAAATGAGTTCTATGGTATGTCACCATGGGAATCCAATTTGAAACTAAAAGGAAATATCTTAAGATTTCTCTTTTCCACTTATGATATCCAAGTTCTATGGACTTTTTCAGAATCCGGTGAGTCAATCACTTGGCATTAGCACATTTTCTTCTCTTCCGTATACTCTTGTTCAGATAATTAAAATGGTGGGAAAAAAATCAGCCAAATAGGCTACCTTTATATACAATTCCACATATTTAATTCCTAATTCTGGCTTTTCGACACTGAACATATTAAAAAATCTTTTCAGGACTCTACCTTTTGACAACCAGTAGGTCTCAGTAAGCGGAACTAAAGTGCCATGTCGAGACTCCCTTCATAGCACAATTGTTTGAGGATTCTTGTCTTAGTGCCATGTCGAGACTCTCTTCATAGCACAATTGTTTGAGAATTCTTGTCTTGGGAGTGCTAAACTAAACAAAATATACCACATTATTGACCGTCAGAAAAGTATTCACCACCAGAACCTCACAATGTATAAGACAATGTGCTGAGCTTATGGTTGAGAAATCCTTTTCACTCTTGCAATCCTCTGAATCTTCCCGTAAAATCCTCTGAATCTTCCCGTAATTGCTGGTGCCCATCTGAGCAAACAGTAAGATAACTTTTTCCAGCACAGCCTGTTTGGTTCCACATCTGAACCAGTGGTGTTGTGGGTATTTCAGTACCAAAAGGAATTGTTCAATAATCGAATCAACAAATCTTATGTAACTCAGTAACTGACTTTCTTACTTTTAGAAGTGAAAAACATGAATATTGTTTAGCTTTTCATTAACATTGCATTGGACATTCATGATCATTTAACAGGAAATAATTTGACAATGGAACCGTGCTACCAGATTGGGTGCAAAGTCGCCGTTTGGGCTACTAAAATCCGATTTTTACGACAAAATTTTGATGAAGGCAATTTGCGATTTTGGGCTACTAAAATATTTCCGCAAATATAACTTCCTTCTATTAATGCCTGTTTTTAACTTTATGTGCTGTTTGATGGGGAAGAAAGCTCTAATCTAAAATGATGCAAGACAAATACTAAATCCTCTCTGATGCTTCTTATTGCACCATGATAAGCGACATCTGAATGGCGATACGAAATCTACCCTCTATCGTTAGCAATTTGTTGCTTGTGTCATAACCATACTGCTCTTGCAATAGGTGATGAGATAACATCCTTTATTGCATATTTCAAAATAGCTGAGTAGTGATATTCTACTCTCATTTTGCAACAACCACGCAATTGACTCATATTGCTTACATCTTACCTGTAAAAAAAAATACTTCAGTTGACAAGCGTTAATCATTGTAGTTTCTCACTCTCGATGAAAGTACATTCTTTTCTCTGTGCGCTCCATGCTTCAGTAGTGCGATAACGATAGTGCATTGATACTTAAACTGGCCTAGTGATTTGGAGTTAGTGAAATGGATTCAAGAAATTCCAAGTGACAACTCCAGTGCTTTTTGTAAATATGGCAAACTGAAACTTTGGGCCCAACATGCTGATCTTAAAACATGCTGATTCAAAGAGTCACACACAAAATTCCACAGGGATTGTTTCTCAGCCAAAACTTGCGAGCGTATTACCCCCAGCAAAAACTGTTACACAATTTGAACTGCAGTTAGCTACCTTTGTCGCATGTCATAGCACTATACAATCTGTAGATCACTTAGGAGAACTAATTAATAAAATCAGTCCTGGTACTTCATTCACAAAACTAGATATCCGTTTACAAGGACAAAATGCACTGCATTAATCACTAGAGCTATAGCACCATGCTTGCTTCAGGATTTAGTTCAGGATATAGCCATTTCTTCATATTCACTCATCATAGATGAATCTGCAGATGTTGCATGCATCAAACATCTTTGCCTGTGCTGTAGATATTACAGTGAAAAGAAGAAGTGACAAGTACAACTGCAGAGGATCTTTTTAGGCATATAAACGACTACTTTGGAACTTTAGGTCTCAATTTAAATAAATGCAACAGATGGGGCATCTAATCTTGGCGGAAAAAAGAAATCATTGTATACGTTGATGAAAGAAAGTAACCCAAGTCTAATTCTTGTCAAATGCATTTGTCTTTCTTTGCACTTAGTGCACTCACATGCAAGCGAAGAAATACCATAAAATCTTGACTGTGCTTAAAGAAACACACAATTGGTTTCAAAGATCAGCCCTTAGGAAAGAGTCATATAATGAACTTTATAGATTAATTTGTGATGGTGAAAAACCATTGCAATTAATACCTTTGTCAGAAATTCTTTGGCTGGCTAGAAGTAGGTGTATAAAAAGAATTTTAGACCAATTTGAATGTTTGAAACTGCATTTTTAGTTAGCCACTAATAGCATTAACAGGCACGTTTCTAAGGAATTACATTCCATGTAGAGTGATGTAGCTAACAAAAATTTTCTTACCTTTCTGAAGTACTAAATGATTTTGAGAGAGTAAACTTGTTTTTCCAAAGAGACAAAGCTGATCATACTAAAATCTTAATTGAGCTACAAGAATTCACTCTTTCGTTTTTAAGGCGAATATTACACGAGCAATTTGTCAAACTTGATGTGAACTTGGAGTTTACTTTAATTTACGTCCCTATTGAATCAGATGATTTTGGTTTTCAGTTTTACTAAAAACAATGATTCAAAATGGAAACATAAATGACAAACAGGCTAAAAATATTAGGCAGAAGTGTCATAAATTTCTTAAAAGGGCAGCCAAGGAGCTTCAAATATTCATTCCTGGAAATTTATCTGTACTGCGAAAGATGCAGCTTTTTTCTCTCAACATATGTTTAAGCCATACACATCCAAAATTCTCCAAACTTTCTTTGGAATAACTTAAGGACAAATCTAGTATTGCAGAACTTGAACATCAGTGGCGGATGCTTCCGACTTTCGACTGCAAAACTATTTTCAATGACAAGATTCCTGATGATGGCTCGAGTTTCTGGTGTGAAGCCATTAGGCTTAAAAACTCAGCTGGAGATTATGTTTTAAAAGAACTTTCTTTATTTGCCTTAAATGCTTTCAGTATACCCATAAGTAATGCTACAGTTGAAAGGCTATTGTCGCAAGTGACTTCGACAAAAACAAAGTTAAGAAATCAAATGGGCCTGAATCTTCTAAGTTCCATTCTTAGAATAAAAATAACTCTAGACGAGAATCGCCAGTGCTGTTACACATTTGTACCTTCCCCTGCAATCCTGAATTTCAATTCGGAAATTTATCAACGAGAGAAAATTGGACGGGACAAAGAGATATTCTTCAAGACCTCCAGTTTTAATGTGATTAAAACTTATTTATACATTATTATTTTAAATCTGCCAATCATTACTTTTTTTTTTTTTTGCACGATAGTTAATTTGCAGTACTTATTAATATCGTTACTATGGATGGATCATGAGTTGGCATTCTCACTTGCAATGTGGTTTCAATGAAAGCAAAAGAAATTTCCGTGCTGGAAGTTAATGTTTTGTTATACTTATATATTAGAATTGTTGGTTTGATTGTATTGTTATTTTAACAATTAAATTTAATCATGATCAAAAGCATTAGTACTTGAAGTAAAACCATACGAATAAAAATTACGTCCCCATAGCAACACATAGTAGAATCAGCTCCTAAAATGTAACATTTGTCATTTTGTTATATAAGATTACATGGCTATACATTGTCTATAAGGCAAATAATCAAATAAATACTTTAGGTAATATTTAAATATAATTATCAGTGTGCATGTTTCGTTTTTTAATATTCTTTCCCGAACCTGTATCAGCGCAACTCACACTAGTATTTCAATATTATGCCATTCATATGATTGTGCTATACTTACAGAGTTACTGGTTATAAGAATCTTTTGAAAATTTTCTAAGCGTGCCAGCGTGTGTGGGTGGGTGTAATTCTAAAGTAAATTGCATATTTTAATACAAATATTGGGCGACTTCACTGAAACTTTGTGATTTTTTTAATGATTTGGGCGAAAGTTTGTGAAATACTTCTGGCAACACTGCAATGGAATAAAAGGTATTTCCTTGTTGATGCCATCACCTAACACCAATTTCACTTTCTTTACATGCAGGAAGAATTACTTCCTCTGCAATAATATGGGGTTGCATTTTTTGTTACTATTTTGGCAACTTCATTACTGGCCACTTGTGCTTTTAGAAATAGTTGCTCTCCTACCATAGTTTTAGCTTGCTTTTCTGTTGATGAAATCAAATAGCTAAAATAGTTCTTACCTTTCCCAGATATAGCTATATTTACTATTCAACTATTTTTTCGATATGCTAGGAACATGGATTTATTGCTTAGTTTTTCTCAGCACACGACACATTCTAGTAACAGACAATTTCCACTGAATGTAAATATAAATGTGTTTAAATAATTCACTTGGTACTTACAAAATATTCCCGTACTTTGCAAGATATGTTTGAAAATGGTTAGTTCTCATTTTTGTTAATGTTATTTGTTTCTGTAACTGAATCTATTTAACTTTTTTCCCTTTATCTGTCATTGGGTCTATAAAACTTATTAACACATTAACCACACAATGCACAGAGGTGTGCAACTAAAAATCAACCCCAAAATATGCCGTAACACAGTCTGCAAGTCTACAAGCAATTAACTGGCGAGGCAAACTGTATGGGTGGTATGAGTAAAGCGAGACGCAGCTAGACTTGAGACATGATTCAATTTATACTGTCAAAATGAAGAAGGAAACTTTACTTTTAATCGTGTTTCGTGGAGGTTTTAAAAACTATTTAATAAAATCACGCTTGTCAAAAATTAAAAATTTGCAATGGCCGGAATTAAACACAATTTGGGAAAAGTTCTTGATAGGGATTATAATAAAATTCAATTGGTTAGGAAAATAAGCAATGTGAAAAGCAGAATAAAGCAAAAAATCTGATGTGTTCCACTCACGTGACTTTCTCTAGCTGTTCCACATACAAACTATTCTTAAAAAACTTTATTTTATTACTTAGTGCTAATCAAGATAAACAATTCCAGAAATGGTCTCATTACCTTCTTCTTTGTAAATAGAAGGGATATCAGGGAATACTAGGCTAAAGTGAGTTAAATCTTTTAAAACTTGATCGTTATGTGAAATAGAAGTTCGGTTTACTATGTATGGACAGCAGTAAAACTGGA
This sequence comes from Hymenopus coronatus, assembly GCA_030762935.1. NCBI lineage: Eukaryota > Metazoa > Arthropoda > Insecta > Mantodea > Hymenopodidae > Hymenopus > Hymenopus coronatus. Next base: position 66,771,520 of record CM060882.1, read on the forward strand.
GAGATGAAACGAAAGAAGGCGTCCTGTTTAAGAGGAGTTAATGCAGTATAAAGATGAAACCAATAACAAGGGACTGCCTCCGTGGTCGAGTGGTCAGTAAGCTGACTTCTCACCCAGAGGTCCCCTGTTCGATTCCTGGCTAGGGCGGGGAATTTTTCTTTAACCTGAATTAGTCCCCATCCCCCACAGAGTCTGGAAGTATGTATGCGAGAGTGAATGTGTGCATGTTTGAGAAAAATAACAAAAATCGATATAAACCCAAAGTTCCTAACCTACAGACGAGTTGTTTATAGTGCAAAGTCCCCGATATGAAAAAAAAATGCTCAACTCTAAAAGAAAACTGTATATGACATAAATAATGCATTTTAATGAGATCTAAATTTTTAGTGTAGAAAGTTTAGTCCATCTCTTATGGTTTGTCAGTTATGCAAAATTCATCCAGAATAAAGAAGTTTTCAGAGGCTATTCTCAGAAAATTCAAGATATACATTTTATTTGTGATATACAGTATTGTAATCAAAATCATTAGAGCCTTTTTTAAGAAAAACAAAATGTTCAAATATTTTTCCATGTGAAGGATAGGTCGGGGTGGGGGTTCTTGAAAATCTTTGTGTCGCATCCTCAGAAGATACTATACATATACCAAGTTTGGTATTTAAAGGTCTTTGAGTTATGCTGCACCCACACACACTAGCATGTGGACCTTTTTCTAATTTTTTTTTACTTCAGAGGGCTTCAAAACATATTTCAGATGAAATCTCGACATCAAATTTTTGGGTGAAATACAGTACCTTCTCCAGCTATTATGTATAATGTATGTATATATGAAATGCTAGTGAAAGAAAACAGCAAATGTTTTACAAAGGATAACAAGAATACACACAGAAAGAAGAAAAAAGAAAATCCTTGACTTGATAGGAGAATCAAATCCCCTGAAAACAGTGAAAGTTAAGAATAAAACATTAAAAGTGTATTATTTTACATATCTTTTATTTATTTATTTACTTTTAAATAGAAATGCTCCTATAAAAGTTCCACTGGGTTAAGGAATGCAAAATCTATTTTTTTGTGGAAGATTATACCATATCTAATGTGCCATAAAAGACAAAGAAAATGCTTAGTTCATTTATATACATTAATTTGTAACTGTATAGACGAAACTAATAATTTAATAACCCTCATAACAACTTAGGCAATTGAAATAATTCAAAGACTTATATTTATTAAAATATTTGTAGTTTGTTTTATATTGTAATATTGCTTTGGTTATAAAAGCGCAAAAGTAATCACTTATTATTCTTGCTATTTGATCCCTTTTTTAGGATCTCCTTTCCCTAATACACTTGCTTCCTGTTAATCATCATCACTATAATCAACCTCATGTTCATGATCAACATTATAAGCTGGTCTTCCTGCTATTACTCCTCTTGAACCACAAGAATCTCATAATCATATTCCTGGAAATGCTTATTATGGAGAACTATACAACATAAAGGTGTTCTGTAGCTAACGTTACTTTTTATTGAATCATTTGAAAGCTCTATTTTTCCAGACCAAAGTCGCCCTCGGTGGTGTAATGTTTACCATGCTGACTTCATATACCCAAGGTTGCGGGTTCAAACCCGGCGGAGGATGATGGATTTTTTCGGGTGTAAAAATCCTTAGCATGGCTTCCTTCGGAAGGGAAGTAAAGCCGTTGGTCCTGTGTCGTAGATTTACGGCACGTAAAAGAACCTCAAGCCTGATAGAGGCCTCTGAGCAAAATTAAGCAGTCTTTCACGTCCAACATAGAATGGGCCGCTGAGAACCACAGCAGTTAAAGAGCGTCCATAAATAACACGCCATTTACATTTATTTTTCCGGGCCAAAATTCTTTGTACTATAACACAAGATACCTACATAGGGCCTATATGCTGTCAAGAGCCTCCATCTTTAAGAAATAACCATGAATATTATTATTATTATTCATGCTGTAGCCCCTGCTACTAATATTTCTGCAGAAACTGGAATTTTGCTACTGAATAGAACCATGCCATTTTGCATCACAACGCCATTTTTAGTAGTGATTCCATCTACATGAAATTATGGTTTCTTGATTATGATATGGGTATAATCCAAAGCTCCAATTGCATCAGGTAATTTATCACACTGTTACCATATCACTTTAGTTATTTGAAATGCAGCAACATTTACCAGAAATTTGCAACATACCAACTTCCCAAAAAGTTTTGGATGCTGAATTCTGAGAGGTCTCTGTATCTTCTACGATGTTACACTGATGGTCGAATGGTCACATCTGACTTCTCACCCAAATATCCCGGGTTTGATTTTTATCTGGGGCGGGAAACTCTATTGTAACTAGAATCATTTTCTCTCCTCACAGAGTCTTTAACTGTGTGATTGTGTTTAATAGTATAAAACTGAAAAAACGGTGTTAAGGAACCTTGAAGTTCAGCGAGAAATCACCAGCAATTGTTTCTGAAGTAAAGCCCCAATATGACTACAAAAGTTAAAGGGGGCTCTATTAATGAAAAAATAAAGACAATATTACTCCTTTGCATTAAGCTCCACCTCTTGTTCCTGTTACTTCATGAAGAAAAGGTTGTACAACATTTTGTTTTAATCTTGAAGTTTGTTATAATTTAATTCTTCAGAATCCATCCTGGTTTCCTTCTGTGCTCAAAAATCACCAAAACTGGGACCACATCTGCCTATAATTTGTTGCAAAAAGCTGCATCTCTCGTGTTGAGACACCTTCTGAGGTGACTTAACAAAACGCGATGCACTTCTCATGAAAATAAGATGCAGCTGCTTTTTATTCATCCCAAAACCTCAGGCACATCTTATTACGTGAGTGAGACATAGGTTGCAATCAAGGTCACCTCCATCTTGAGTCTTTTGAGTTTCATTCATAAGAAAGTGAGACGTGTCTCGAAAATTGCAAGTTTTGAGATGCATCTCAGTTTTATTCATACCACCCTATATGTGCTAAATGGATGTCGCCTATTGTTGCTGACTCATACATTAGCCCCCTCTTACTGTTGTCATCTTGTATAATAGGTGGGGAACTTGCTACATTGTATGGGTGCTGTGAACAGAAAACAGTTGAGAACCACTGCTCTAGGGTAAAGTTATTGAGGAGAACTAATGTACTAGATCTTTCAATGTTATTGCTCAGCACCTTTATTCGCAACATATCAAGTGTGCTTTACCATCAAGGCAATGTCTCAGTGAGATCTTATAAAAATATTTACATTTTTTTTTTTTACTTAAATTTTTGTGTTGCAAATTCTGGGTTTGTTTAATATCAACCATTTTTAAGCTTCAGATACCTATTTATTTGGTTCTATACTATTACAATAGAGGCATGCATTGAGCTTTGAACTCCATTTTTCTCAATTCCTTCTTTTTATCATTTTTAACCATTCAAAATGCTTCTTGACCACAGATTATAAGCTTAAAAATTTCAACATTTTTTCAGTAATTATGGATTTAAAACTTGTGTACTTGTTCAAAAATATTAAACAATTCAGTTGAAATTATTTATTTTCTATATCCCAAATTGGAAACGCTGAGAAGTTAAATAACATATAAACATTTTTTTTTCTTTTAAAGTAACTGTAAACACAAAATGCTTGCACAATAATTTTTATAACAATTTCAAATTAAGAATTTGGGGAATGACACAATAAAACACAGGGTACAAGGAGCATTTCATATTAACAAATTTAAAATTTTATGTATAAAAAATTAATATCTGAGCAACAGTATAACAAAGATTGTTAAAACTTTTATATATTTTTGTCTGAGTATATAGTAGGAACATCAAACTGTAGATTTTTGGATTTTCACAGATACTTAGTTGACTTTTACCTAAGAGGAGTTGAAAAAAACGAAAAGCCTCCACTTTTGTAACTCCTTAGCAGATGAAAACACTAGTATGTAGCAGGTACTGGATTGTTCAGGAGACTCTCCTTTACAGTACTGATTTATAAAAGGGGGTATATTAAGAATGGCAATAACTACAGGGCAATCACATTAACTTCTGAACTGAGTAAAATTTATGAAAGGGTTATATTGCAATGATTAATGCACTTCTTTGAAAAAAATAAAACCATTATAAACTCTCAACACAGTTTATGAAAACATTTCTCTACAATTTCGGCAATCTTGGAGTACAGAAATAATATAGAGAATAAAGAAAAATCTGCAACTTTATTTATAGACTTCATGAAGGTGTTCGACTGTGTAGATCACGATATTCTACTAGAAAAACTAGAAGCGTATGGGATTAGGGGACTGACCAAAGATTTTATCAGCTCATATCTTATAGGCAGGAAATAGGCAGCACAAATATATTATAAATCAAGGAAATTTAACTACAAGGAGTACAACCAAATTCGAAACTGTAAAGTATGAAGTTTCTCAAGATTCAGTATTGGGGCCTCTCTTATTTATTCTGTATATGAATGATATATCTACAACAGACAAATGCCAAGTTATTTCCTATGCAGATGATATGACTTATGTAAGCTGGGGTATGACAACAAAGTAGCTGAATGAAACTATGACAAATGCTATTGAAACACTTTTTAAATATTTTGAACAAAATAATCTCAAATGTAACTTGTCTAAAACTACATTAATTCAGTTTAATCTAAAAAACTGACATTTAAATTATATACATATAACTTTACAATTATCAGAGTACAACTTAGTCGGCACTAATAAACATCGTGTTATATTTGGGATAGAAATGTGGGGATGCTGTGCAAAATCAAACATGGAAAGGCTTTTTAAACTGCAGAAAAAGATAATTAGAGTTATAGATATATTCATATAATTTAAGTTACATATCTAAATCACTTAAACTCCTGGGATTCATGCTGGCAGTATTTTAGGGAAAAACAGATACTTAAAATATTTTCACTGTATGTATATAAAGTAATAATATATGTACTACAAAAGGATAATTTAAAAAACAACAATGTTCACCATTATAACACATGACATAACTGTGACTTTTATAGACAAGGTTTTAGGGTAAGTATTAGTTACAAAGATTCATGTGAAATGTGGCTATATTTGTATAACAAGCTACCAAATTCTATAAAGCATTCTAATATAACACATACTTTTAAGAGTAGGCTTAAGAACTATTTAATAATTAAGGCATTGCATACTCTGGACGAACTGTAAGGACTGTAAATTTGTAAAAGTAAATATGTAATGATAATTGTAAATATGTAATTTTTGACAATGTCAGAAACTGTATTGCAGTCTATTGATAATAAATGATTTATTATTATTGTTATTATTATTAGAGGAAAGGTGATAAATATGGAATACCAATTTTTTTTCTCTCTATATTTTGATTGGCATATGGTGAATTAGTATAATCTGTTCTGATAATTATTGGATAACCTTCCTAATTATCATTGCCACTCAATTATTGTAATTACTGCTATGGAAATATTTTACAACAGCTTTGTGAAAAAGTACCCTCAAGATTAATTTTAGCAAAGGGTGACAAATATGGAATACCAAAAAAATTTACTCAAATATAAAATTAGCTCTGAATTTTAGGTACTGCTTACAAAAATCACAAACAGAAGCCCCATATTCATAATCTGAACAGTCAGCATGGCACCACAGACTGCATCTGGAACCTATACATCATCTGAAAATTTACCATTGCAGAAAAGGCATTGCGAATCAACTGATTCTGAGATTTTTAAACCACGAATTTCAAATTCACCATTGCTAGAGTCATCGTGGCTGGATATTTGTTCTTCTCCGGAGCTGGAGGCATTCTCAACAATGGTTGTGGATGCTGATTTCACTTGTTTATGTTTCCCCTTCACTTGGATCTATTCTTCTGCTCTCGTGCCTTCTGCTGCTGCTTTTGCAACAACTGTTTGTAAGGTGACAGTGTTAAGATGGCAGAAAACCCAGGTTTTCTACCTCGGGAACTCTTCATCTGAACAACTAGAATGGGAGATATTTGCTGTGGAGTAATCTTCACAGCAGAACTGCTTGTGACAGGTTCTTCCTCTCTGTACTCAGTTGTTTCTTTCTCTGGGGATAGTCATTTCTTTTCCACTAATCTGGGTTGCAGCAACAAACTCATCCATTTACAGCGATTTCCCCAGTTTGGGGTTTTAAATAAGCTCTCCAAAATAGCTCAGCAACATTGAAGTAAGTGGTCTGCTGAAGGTCTCATCCAGCTCCTAACCTCTTCTTTATAATACACTTTCAGTGCACTAATCAGGGTTTTGTCAATTGGTTGCAATTTGTATTTGGTGTGTGGTGGAAGATACACAATCGTTTCTTTTTGAGATCGCCAGGAAAACTGGCAAACTGGTTGTGGTTTCTCTTTCTCCAGAAAATGTTGAAACCATTTAGTAAATATGTCTGTCTGGATCCACTCGGAAGGATGAAAGACTACAATGGTTCCTGGTGGAGTACCTTTCATGAGTTGGGGGTTATTCATCTTTCTTGGGAATATAATGAGTGGTGGTACACAAGTACCACCAGCAGACTTGCAAAGAACTGTTGTAATTAATGAACCTTTTTCAGCCGAAGAATTGCACCAATCTGTCATTTCCCTTTGAGCGACAATACAGCAGGCACTTAAGATTGCACTATCGGCAGTCTCATCAACGTTAAATATTCTCTCTGGTGAATATTGCTTCTTGTTCATTTCTCCTCAAGGAGATTAAAAAACTGTCCAGACCCCTTGTTAAAGCCAAATGCCCTGCTGAATGATGTAGATACCAGTTGGTTTGCTAAATGTCAAAACACTTTTATGGCCCTAAGAAATAGTTTCAGCCCACCTTTTCCAGCTGTTTCTAGAACACAAAATGCGTTAGGAATATTGTTTGCAACAGCCAGCTGATATGCGTTTATGCGTGCATCACTTTGAGTCAACCTGAAAAAATTCTTCTCCATCATGGGGCAATAATTGACGAAATCTTTTCAACATCTGGTGGAAGAATAGTTTTCCTGCCCAACTTTGGTTTAGCTGCAACCAGTGGAGTTACGTCTTTTTTACTTGCAAGGCAAAAAAGTGTAGTTTGGGGCACTCCAACAATTTGGAAGCCTTTAAGAATCCCATTCTCTTTTGAGGGACAGCAGTATAGCCTCTTCCATTTTTGCTTTGTCCCATGATTTTCTCTTTTGTCTTGCCTGTGATTCACTAGGCATTTTATGAAAGCTATATATAGAAACTAGATTTTATTATACAATTTACGGTGTAAGGATCTTTTTCCATGCATTTCGATAATTAAACTATGAAATAATTAATAATTTCATAATAAATAATTTGAATAACAAGGAACACAAATATGGAATACTATTCCATAATTGTATACCTACAGAATTCCATATTATTAACTGCCATGTTGGAAACTTACATAAAGCATAACAGTATATGGCACCATCATCTAACCAAGGAACAAAAAACAAGTGAGCAATGGATAGCTAGATACTTCATCTTTCAACTGAGAGATTCAATACGACATAAAATAAGATACTAGAACAATAAAACTTTTATTGTCACCTGCAAACTTCTCGTTTTGTAAAAATATCTTGTTAACATGCGTACGACAGGCACAATCGGCTGTCACTCACAAAATGGCACTTTTTGTACTTCTAAGCATTTTACCACATAGTTTTTCTGCAAGCACCGTAAGGTATCAGCTGTTGTTAGTGAAATAAGCTAGTATTCCATTTAAGTACCTCTATTCCATATTTGTCCTATTTTCCCTATTATTATTATTATTATTATAATAGATGGCAGGAAGCCTTAGTATGCTTGTGTTGTGACACGGTAAAGAGTAAAATACTGTGCAGACATTTGGTTGATGCGAGTTAAGCAATGTGCATCATTGAATTCTTGACAGGTGTCACCCCAAAGGAATTTCATAAGAAAATCCAAGTCATTTAAAAGGATTGGAATGATGTAGCGCTATGCATCATTGGACCAGTAGGTTTAAACATATTATGGCAAGAGCATGTGCTAAGGACAATGTTTACAGGTTATCATATAACCAATAATACCTGATTCATAGACAAAAGCTACAAGATATTAAAGAAACTACATTAGAGTTATGTAATATCGCTTTCCATGGACAATCTTAACGTATGCTTTGGGAAATGTATATTCTGTATAACACACCTTGAAACTGTAGTTTTATTCACAGCAACTTTAATCTGAAAATACAGTACTAATGCACACAATATCAGTTAGCTTATCACAAAATATTTTTGCAACCAAAAGATTGAATTTTCCTAATACTTTGTATCAACTGAACTACAAGCATAAAAATATTGGTGTTTTACACAGATAACTTCAGAGGTTACTATATGTCTACTAATGCTCCAAGTTAAAGCTGAAAATATGACTGGCAATATCAAAGTTCATAACATTGTAATCTTTATATGAAAAAAATGTTGGGGGGAGGGGTGTGGTGTAAGCAATGCCCAGGAAATACAGCTGCAAGTAAAGTAAAATCTTGGATTTAGGAGTCTGCCAGTTTTATTCTCATAGTTTTATACCATGCGACCCAAATACATCTGAACTGCTGCACCATGTTTTTCCACTTCGCACAAAGAAACATAGCACACAGCTGCTGTACACAAGTTCATGGTGTTGACTTATTTTCCTTTGTTCTGAAAGTGCAGTATTGAACCGACGTGATATTGTGTTGTTGAGTCATTAACAGTGTGCTTTATTGCTTTGTCCTGTACTTAGTCACAGAGTGGATTATTGCTCAGCATTTGTGTTCTACTACACAGCACATATTTATTTATGATTCATGTGTTAATAACATATTTTGTGAATGGACTCTCAATAGTATATACAGTGGTGAAATTGACCTACATTAGTATTTTTTACGGACAAGGCTTGGTTTCCCCTTCATGGATATGAGTGAACATAAAATAATCCTTATTGGGGCTCTGAGAAACCTAATATTCCTCGTGAATACCTGTTCATGACGAAAAATTGGTGTATGGTGCACCATTAGCAGAGAAAGAGTTATGGGCCCAATTTTTTTTAAGTCATCATTTGACACCCATACTTACATGAATACAATTTTGCCCCCCCCCCTTTTTTTTTACAGAATTAGCAGACAGAGAGCATGATTTTGTCTTCCTTTCAACAAAACTCTGCAATAAGTCAATCTTTCGATGAAAGTGAGTTTCAGGACAGAATTATTCTAGTAGAGATTTGTGACCCCCTCAACCCCGGCCTAACCCCCTGTGATTTTTATTCTATCTCTGGGGTAGCTTAAAGCATAAAGTGTACAAGATAAACCCACACACCCTGGAAGAATTAAAACAAAATATCCGCTAGTAATTGCCGGCATTTCTCAACTGAATTATGGCGAGTGATGGATAAATTCCTAAAGAAGTGTCAAAAATGTATGGACAATGCAATGACCAGTTTCAGCATCTCCTTTAATAACATTGGTAAGTAAAGCCTTTAAGTATTTTAAAAACATTGTATGGCTTCAGCTGCGCCTTTCTACGACAGTAGCAAATGGGAAGCACTAAAGTTGCAGACAGACAAAACACAGCACAGCTAGTTCAGACGTTTTTGCATCCCAGCATAAATACTGGTGTCGTCTCACACAAAAAAAAGAGGAAAAAAAAAAAAAAAAAAAAAAAAAAAAAAGAAGAAGAAGAAGAAGAGAGAGAGAGAGAAAAATAATCTGATATGTTCCATTCACATGACTTTCTCTATGTCTCTGTAGCAAATTATTGTTAAAAAGCATATTCTTTTATCTACTTTATGATAATCATGATACAAATTGCGGAAGTTTTCATTATTACTTGCTTCCTTGTAAGTAGAGGAAAATAAGGGAATACACTAAGCTAAAAAGACAGTCAATGCTTTTAAAAGCTGGTTGCCATGTGGATGAAATCTGTTTCTATGCAGGGCCAGGAGTTTACAGCTTTCCGTATCAGAAAAGTTTAAGTATTTTAAATCTGAAATAAATAACAAGGAATATCTCACAAATGATTACCTCCACAGCAAAAACGTAAGACCATAAATTTTGTGTTTTGACAAGATCTAAATTTTTTGTGCAGTAAGTTTTTTCTATCTCTTACAGATTAGTAGTTAAGCAAAATTCATTCAGAATAAAGAGGTCATTAGAGGCTATTCTTAGAAAATTCAAGATATACATTTTACTTGTGATGGAAATGGCTTTAATATGTGGTATTTTTAAGAGAAACAAATTATACAAAAGTTTTTCCATATAAAGAGTAGCTAGGGGTGGAGGGATGATCTTAAAAATCTTTGTGTCACAACATTGGAAGACACCAAACTTAAATACCAAGTTTGAGATTTAACAGTCTTTTCGTTTTTAAGCTATGCTGTCCACAGACACAGACACACACACACATATTTGCGGACCTTTTTCTTAAAATCTGATGTGTTCCATTCACATGACTTTCTCTACATCTCTGCAACAAATTATTGTTAAAAAGCTTATGCTTCAATTTACTTCACGTTAATCGAGAAAAAATTAGCAGAAATAGTCCCATTACTTGCTTCCTTGTAAGTAGAAGGGAAATAAGGGAGTACCATAGGTTAAAGTGATACTCAAAAGGTGACTGAAGTTCCTTTGTTTGTATGGACACGAGTTGACAAATTCCTGCATGAGAAAAGTAGAAGTTTTTCAAAGCTGAAACCAAAAACAAGGAATGTCTAAAAAATGATCTACTCCACAAAAAAAATTGATATAACATAAACTGTGTGTGTTTAATGTGCTCTACATTTTTTGTGTGGTAGGTTTTTGTCTCTTATGGTTTAGCAGTTATGCAAAATATCGTAGAATTCATCCAGAATAAAGTAATCTACAGAGGCTATTCCCAGAAAATTCAAGATATACATATTATTTGTCAGGTAAATATCTTTAATATACAATATTTTATTCAAAATCATTAGAGCTATTTTTAAGAAAATCAAAATTTTCAAAAAAAGTTTCATGTAAAGAGTAGTTGGGGGTGGGGAGATTTTCTTGAAAATCTTTGTGTCGCATCCTTGGAAGAAACCAAACTTATATACCAGGTTTGGTATTCAATGGTCTTTTAGTTTTTGAACTATGCTGTCCACAGACACACATATGCACAAGCACACACATGTACCTTTTTGTAAAAATCCAGTGAAATCTGTTTTAAATTTTTGGGAATACAATACCTTCTCTATCCACTAGTACATTGTGGCGCTAGAGAAAGTAAAAATCTGATGTTACACTCACATGACTTTCTCTAGCTGTTCTACAAACTTCTTACATAAGATTATTCTTCTTTCTGCACCTTGCTAATTGAGATAATTAGTAGAATGTACTTATTGCTTAGTTCCTTATAAGTAGGAAGAAAATAAGGGAATACACTAGGCTAAACCGATAATAAAATGTTTTAAAAGCTTTCGTTATGCGATTGTCATTCCAAATCGCTTCTTTGCTTGGCCAGGAGTAAAACAACAGAAAAACGGACACTTACTGATAAATGTAAGTACTTCACAAACGAAATCAGTAACAAGGAATATCCCAGAAGCAGTTACCTCCACAACTAAAGTGTAAAGGATATAAATTGTATGTTTTGATGACATTACATTTTCTGTGTAATAAGTTTTGTCCATCTCTTATGGTTTAGCAGTTAAGCAAAATTCATCCAGAATAAAGAGGTCTTCAGAGGCTATTCCCAGAAAATTCAGGATATTCATTTTATTTGGGGTGTAAATATCTCTAATATACAGGAATGTAATCAAAATAATTAGCCATTTTTTATAAAATCAAAATTTTCGAAAATGTTTTCATGTAAAGGGTAGTTGGGGGTGGGGGGATTTTCTTGAAAATCTTCCTGTTGCATCCTTGGAAGATACTAAACCTAAATATCAAGTTGGGTATTTAAGGTCTTTTTGTTTTTGAGTCTGTAAACCATAATGTAGAAATGAAATGATTGCAATAAAATTAAATGCTTCATTATGTGTGCAGAATCTCTTCCATAATACTAACTGAAATAAGCAAACTATAATGGTTTGATTTGCGCTGGTATCAAACTATAACTTCTCACTTTGTTGAACTATGTTGTCGTAAGCTTACCTTGTCCCTTCTTTTTACATGCTCTGCTTACTTCAAAAGCAGTACACTTCTTGGTTGAAGCATAAGGTATCTCACTGTAAAACTTATTTTCTTCAACTGTGCAAAATCTTGATAAGTATAGAATACCTTTGTAGTTCTCTTTACTAATTGTTAGTTTTCTAAAATTAGATTGGAGAGGTAGATGGAATTCATGATGGATATCTAATAAGTTGAAGTTTTAAAGTATGTGCTTCTTACTCATGCAGTTGTTCACATAAGATCCTTATAGTGTTCTCCATTGCAGTTAGAAGATATAGAATGTCATAGTGATTTGTGCTCATAATTTTTCTCATTTTTTTGACGTGTAAATGGGCAGTTTTTGAACACTTACCTTTGAGAGGTTAAATCTATTGTTTCATGTGCCTGCTGCACAGAGATTACAGTGAATGTTGTAACTTTACAGTGTGAAGGGGCTATATTCTGTTCCAAATTGTTGCGAACTTCCATTCATTTCTATTCGCTTATTAGGTTGCACAAGTATAGGTTTTGTTTGTCTTGTGAGTGAAGCTGTTAAAAGTAACTAAAATGCGCTTCCAAGCTGCTAGACTTACATTATTGACAATTCAATTGTTTATTGTTTATAGTTATAAAATGCACCATTTTAATAGTCCTGTAACCTGACTTTTAATTTCTCTACACATACTTTGTATAAAGTGTAAATAAAGGTATTGTAGTCCAACTTTATATATATATATTAAAAAAAAAAAAAACAAAAAACACACACACACAATCAGAGGTAAAATTAGGCATTTAGTGTGATAGAATTTTAATAGATGATGTCACTATTCTAGAGGGATTATCGAGCCGAATAGTTCTGAGGACCTGCTAAAGAGTGCGCAAAATGGAACCAGTGAGCAGGAGAGAGATATCCTTTGGTATCTCAATGTGAACTACTTCTACATGCTCTCATGGATGTATCAGGTGGAATGAATGGAATTTATAATATGATGGATACAGCTTTGTGCTCATATACTTGGAATTAAATTTTATTTCATTTTAACATACATACCTATTTTGATAAGGTAAAACAAGATCAATCTGTCCCAAATAGTAAATATATTTAAACATTCGTTCACAATACTAAGTCACTAGATATTCACCTTCTTAGAGTTTGAGTAAATTTGGACAGAAACCATCTACTGCAAACCCAGTCCTTCAAAACATAAAAAAATCTGACATGTTCCATTCACATGACTTTCTCTACATATCTGTAACAAATTATTGTTAAAAGCTTATTCTTTTATCCACTTCATGCTAATCGAGATAAACACTAGCAGAAACAGTCTTATTGCTTAGTTCCTTATACATAGAAGGGAAATTAGGGAATACACTAAGCACATGTTTTAAAATGTGGTTGCTGTGGAAATAAAATATGTTTCTTTGCATGGGTAGGAGTTGATCAGTTCCTGTATGAGAAAAGTTTCAAGTATTTTAAAACTGAAACCAATGACAAGGAGTATCTCGAAAACAGTCAACTCCAGGAAAAAAATGTATACAACATAAATGGTGTGTAATAAGGAGCTCTACATTTTTTGTGTGGTAAGTTCTTGTCTATCTCTTGCAATTTACTAGTTACACAAAATTCAAAAAAAATCATCCAGAATAAAGAGCTTTTTAGAGACTATTCCCAGAAAATTCAAGATATACATTTAGTCATGTAAAAATCTTAAATATAAGAGATTTTAATCACAATCGTTACAGCCATTTTTGAGAAAATGATAATTTTCGAAATTTTTTTCCATGTAAAGGGTAGTTGGGGAAAGGGGGATTTTTAGACAATCTTCGTGTTGCATCCTGGGAGACATTGAACTTAAATATCAAGTTTGGTATTTAACAGACATTTTTCTAAAAATGCTTTTTTTTTATTGAGGGGTAACAAAACTTGTATTTCCAGTAGAATCTCTGTATCAAATTTTTGGGTGTAATTCAATATCTTCATACATTATGTACATGGTACGTGTAAAGAAAGTAAAAAAAATAACACTTATATACCTAAATGCCCTCCACTTTTGCAAATAAAAGGAGAAAATGTATTACAATACAATAGAAACAAAGCAGAACAGAACTTCCCTTATGAAACTATAAAACATAAATGCACTTCAACCTGAGGCGTCATTACCCTTTTTATGAGGCACTGTTGTGAAATCTGTTAAAATTCAGGGAAAGTGAGAAGAAATTCAATAAGCAGTGTACAGCATTATAATAAAGGGTTCTTTGAATTATTCTTCCAGACTGAAGATAGCTTTTGATCATGAAAATATAATGCACAATCATACACCCTATTTCATTTCAATGAAATTAACACTTTGCATCCACGTGGTCCCATTGTATGTCAGATCTGCTAATCTTGGTATGTTCTTTAACATCTCCTAGGAATACTCCAGTAGGAATTAGTTTTGTCTTGGCCATTTGACTGGAAGGTTCCGCTTACATGGCATATTAGTTTGTTAATGTCTGCCAGGTAATGCTCTGGTAGCCATTACTCTTGTCTTGTCAGCTAAATTGAGTCCTATAAGGATCCAAGGACTAACACTTAGGTCATTATTTCAAATTATGTCACAGTAAATTCTTATAAATTTGATCACTCGGTATCATGCCTCTAAACACCTGGCTGCACAGGCAACTGGAATTGTCGGAACTGAAGAAATCAAGTGGAGGGTAACAGATGTCCAGTCATGCACAATACATCGGTTTTAATGGGAAAACAGTGACGTTTAAAACAACTATAATTACGCCAAGGATACCTGAGCTGGAAGTAATAACGATAACACATTCTTTATAATTGTCAGCATCTATGCATAGGGATTAGACCTTGAATGTCCTGTTGGGAGTTGAACAAAATCACTCAATTGACTAGACAGAATTCATCCAACAACTGAACAAAACAAAAGTAAATATTATCATTGAACTTGAATATGGCATACTTCCATTTAAAGTGTTTTACATAATGGGATGTAAGCATCAACTTTAATTCTGTTTTTCCAAGTTTCTACTCAATGATTCCATGTGTACTTTCTGTTTTTTTACTTTAATGCACAAAGTCATCAACAAGAATTATAAAATAGGTCGTGTTAAGAGCGTCTCTGCAGTAAAGTGGTCAAAATGCTGAATTTAATTCAGGCTGATGAAGCAATTGTTATTTCATTGTCATTATTCCCCACCCTTGAAGCCTGGAAATATAAATGTGATACTGAATATGTGTTTAGTTAATCGAGAAGTACAGTTTTAATGTATGCTTCAACAATTTAATATAAGGTCAAGGTGTTAATACAATGATACTACCTAAGCCGGTATGAAAAAAACAAATAAAATACTTTGGCAGGAGAAAAAGGAAAAAAAGTGATAATGGAATTTCAGAGATGGTATGAACACAACAAAAATAAAATAAATGTAAAATTGGGTACTTGTATTCTTCTTCAGTAAACTATATTCAAGACATTAAGCAAACATTTTCTATCAGTATTTGTGGTATATTTGTGTTAGATAAGATAGGTATATTAATATGATGTGCACCACAGGAGAGTATGATTTGTGCTCCCTGAAATTATTCATAAACAAATCTAAAGTTAGAATCAATTACTACTCAATGCATTTTATATTCTAACACTTTTGCAAAATTCCTTTTTAGCACCCTGTATTGTGTTTCAGTCTGGAATTACAGATTTGAAAAATAAATTAATTGAGATTTTGGGTGTTTTTTTTTAATTTACGACAAATTGTGATATTGAATTTAGTATTTTAACACAATATACAAAATAGTTGTAAAAATAAAATTTTGTGTTCTCAGTGCCTACTTTGGCAGATGAGAAGGGATCTCAATATTGAAGGAACTGCATCAGGGTTTTCATCTTGCTTTTATTCTCATGATGCATTTTTTTGCAAAGTGCATTGAGCATACGATTACAAACAGACAGATATCACTTCATAAAGCTATGGCAGGCATCAGATTTTGATGCACAAATTTCTCAAGTCTCAGAGCAGCTAACCATTTGCGTAGTGACTGAGGAAACCCATGAGAGTAAATC
>CM060882.1:66790199-66860199 GCA_030762935.1 Hymenopus coronatus
GTCAAAACTTGGCTTAAGCGAGAGAATGTCCCATGTCTCTACATTTTCAGCACACTTTAAAAAAAATCTCTGTGACCTCAAATATTGGTCAGACAAAGTTTCCATACAAGTTTTTATTATTCACTTACATAACAATACAAACATTTTCTGTCAGGTTCAATAACCTGTCCATGTGATAGCCTTTTACAGGTTGCACAATCATAAACATTTAACAATTACATTTTCTCTAGCCTTTACTCTGTGGCCAATAAGAATTTTTATTTATAAAACATCTTTATGATTAATTCAAAGCAAAGCCTTTAGAAAAGCAGCTGCTACTTCTAAAAGAATGAATTTGTTCATTCATTCCTATTAGAAAATATAAAACTACAAGAAGAAAATATATAAATCAGCCCATTCAAAAGGAACATATAACTTTAAGAAAAAATGGTGGTATGAAAAATGCAAGTTATAGCTTAGAATAAAACATCTAGAGTCTGGCATAGTGGTTGCGATTATGAATAAGCATGTGCTTGGTAACATCATTCTTTTGAGCAAAGCATCTGCCACAAATGTTACAAGCATATGGTTTCTCTCCAGTATGGGTTCTCAGATGCACAACAAGATGTGGACGGCGACGGAAACATTTGGTACAAAGTGGGCAAGGATATGGCCGAGCATCTGTGTGAATACGCTCATGTACCCGCTGCTGTTGCTGCGTGCGAAATGTTTTACCACAACTCTCACACTGGTATGGCTTCTCACCTGTGTGGATACGCATATGGTTGTCTTTTGTTGCCTTGGCAGTAAAGCTTTGACCACAAATATCACAAATATAGTCCTTAGCTCCACCATGTACCACTCGTACATGTCTTGTCATTGCCCCCGACTGACCAAAGCGCTTTCCACACACTGAACACTCAAAGTTACGTTCACCTGTATGACTCACCAAATGCAATTCAAATAATCTTGCAGATGGCCACACCTTTCCACAGTGCTCACAGCAATATTTTGTCCCTGGTTTATTTAAAACCTGTGGCATTCGTTTATATTCCTTTAAATGACATAACTCATGTCTTGTTAAGTGTGATTTACGTTTGTATGAAATTCCACATTTAGCACAGATGAAAGGACGATCATCATTGTGACTAATTGTGTGATCACTTAAATCTCGTTGGTTTACAAATGTCTTGTCACATATTTTACAAGATAAAAGCATGTCTGTATGTGTTAACATGTGTTCTTTTATTTCAGCCTTTGTTAAGAACTTCTCTCCACAAACCCCACATTTCTGTTTACGTCTGGCATTTCCCATATGTGCATTCAAATGATCTTTCATACTTGGTTTTAGTTTCATCATCTTGCCACAAATTGTACACGTGTAATGTACATTTTTCCCTTTTTTTACAAGTGATTGCATCATTGCAGCACTAATACCATTATCCTTGAAGTTACAGCAGAAGGCATGATGTTTCAATAAGGAAGATTGTAACATGAACCCTTTTCCACAAAGTTTGCACACAAAAGGATGAAAATTTGTGTGTTTTCGTCTATGAGTCACTGCTACTGCTTCACAATTAAATTGCTTTTCACAGTAATCACAACTCACTGGTTGATTTGTTACAACAAACTTTGCATGGCATATCCCTTTCAAATTCTCACATTTAAGTGTTAACTGTTTCTTAGCATCTTTAATGCAAAAGGAAGCATTTCTGGTTGGACTTGGCTCTGAATATTGCACATAGTCATGATCAACTAACTCGGCACTTCTCTCAGAATAATTTGCATTACCACTTCCTCTAGCTTCTTCACCCATTTCTTTAAAATCAATTAAGGAGTACTCTTGCTTGTCATCTGCTGTTATCCAATTAGAACAAATGTTCTGAGTTATGTCTTCCAACTTAATTCTTTCAAGGTATTCTCCATTTTTGATATGGTATTCAGTTTCTGATGGTAAGCCTTCTCCAAATCCACACCACCTGCAACACAAAGTGTGCATAGTCAATAAAGGAGATGCTGCTGTTTGCATCTCATTTCCATGCCAGTTCTGTACAGTTCCCAAAATTTCCACTGTTTAAAATCTTTGTGAGCGAGATATGCATTGATCTTGTCACTTTTAAAGCCACAATACATAAATTGTAGTAAATAAGAAATGCCATAAACAAGCAGAAAAACTTTGTGTGGATGCAGAACAGCCAAGTTTGACATCAAATCATGTTGTGCTAAAAATACAACTAAGCTTTCATCAAATGCATCATTACTAAAAAATTGGATTATATACTGATCCTGAATATGTTTAGTACAACTTCAAAAACTTTCACTCCAAAATGAAAACTGTCCAAAGCTCTGGTATTATTTCTTCCTTTGGAAACATAATTTTATTTTCTTATATTTACTTAGCTTTATTGTTTTACTATTTCCACAAGTTTCAATGTTCTTGATGTCCCAATTCCCACCCTCTCATCTTCAGCCTTTGTTTACTTCATATTTATTGTATAACTTAAAAACGTCATATTACACTTTTTAATGTACTTTTTTGAACCAATGTATTCCAAGACAAACTTTAAATTGTTCTTTTATGTTACACAGTATTCAAGTTTTCAGCAATTACTTGTCTTCATTTCTAATCTCAGCTGCAAGATGAAACACTAAACTTCAGTTTTTGATACCTCTGTCAACATGTTTCCAACTTATGGATCCCATTTAAAATGCTGCTGTTAGCGTTTCATTGCAAGGAGTAATTACCAATTGGATTTTCATTTAGATGAAGTTGTGTTAAAATTTCATATGAATGTAAGAAAGCTTATCCTTTAGAAATACATCTAGAGGGCCTCATATTGGAAATTACATCTGGATCCAGCAAAGTTTATAATATTCTTTGATCTTGGTAACATAGTAATTCTTAAGGTGTCAGATGTTTTCCATCAATGTCTGCATGCTTTATACACTGTACATGAAATCTTAATAATCCAATAATTCACACAGCAGAAAACCTTTGACATTTCAATCTTATCCACAGTTTATACTACAAAGACAATCTAATGTGACGTATGCCGAATGTTTCTGCAAAATAATAATTGATGTTCAATGGCATATGTAATACAAAAGCCAAACAAAATTAATGATGTAAACAGGTATGGAAACTTTCTGCACATTTCTTGGCATCTGGGTTCCTGAGTCCCACTTTGCATCCAGTGTAATGGTCAAATATGATATTTTGCCTCAGCGTAGATTAAACTTGGATGTTAAGTTGCAACAACATTATTTAAATAGCAAACAAGGATATGCAAGATGCAATTTTGCTTGTTCCCTATTCGCCTTAGAGCAAAACTGTCAGCCTAATATGAAAAAATGTTATGTTAATGATACAGTTTTATCATTAATGTAAACTGCATTAGAATTTAAAATTAGCTGTCAGCATTTTCATTTGAAGAAATGTACTGTTATGAAAAAAGTGTCACTTTTATTTCTAAAAAAAGAATTTTGAGCTAAACTTTGATTGAAATATTAAACTCTGACAATATCTCTTAAAGTATTTTGTTAGGTTGTTTATGAAGCAACTCTTACAACATAAATCAAGAAAAAATGTAAATACATCCATTCTTTTATAAACAAAAGCCAAGATGTAACACAATGGTACTGCTGTAGAGATCCCATTGATTGGCACATTCCCTTATATGTTAGATCTTCAGGGCTCAGCATTTTGCTGACCAATAATTTCAAGATTCATTTTCAAGTCAGCTCAACAGTTAATGTAACAAACTTTCCAGACTTTTGGTTACAGTAGCTTATATGAATCATAACATGGCTTCTCTCATCTATAATCAGTTCAAGTGACTGTGGAAGTTCTCCAGCATAAATTCCATTAAACTTCATAATTGCAATCAATTTCTACTGTTGCCACTACAGCAACATTCCATAATTAGGCTGTTCACAACTAGTCTATTTGATTCTTCTATAATCCAAAGTTACCTCTACATAAGGCTGTCTCATTCTGTTAATATAAACATTTTCTTGTAATATGGATTAGTATTTAGTTTGTTTAAAATGTTAATTAAAAGCTAGCAATAATTAGAATGTTTACAAATTGTCTGTTTTATTCTTACATAATCCAAAGGTAGGTATATTATATCTGGCTCATTCTGTTAGTATCTACAGTTTTTTACAATATCACATGGATTAATGCTTTCTCCAAAATGTTATTTAAAATCAAGCTTTCCGTATTTGTCTCTGAAATACACACATCTTAAGTTGGTAGCAACTGACTTTGCAGACAGAAATATTAATTACAGACTAGGTAGGCAGTACATTTGGTTATACCTTGAGATCCTTCCTGAAGTTTACAAACTGTAAATGTGGCAAAGGATTTAAAAATTAGATAAATCTATTACACAAAATTGTAAAAATCTATGCTTTAACACTTAATGGACAAGGGATGTTATTTGATTGTAATTTTTAATGTTTACTTTCTCTACATAGTACATAGTTAGAGAAGGTATTGCACTCCACCCATGAATTTGACACCGAGGTTTCACCAGAAGCACACATTTTTAGGGTCTCCTATATAAAAAAATGTTTAAAAAAAGGTGAGTGAGAGAGAGAGAGAGAGAGAGAGAGAGAGAGAGAGAGAGAGAGAGAGAGAGAGAGAGAGCACAATAACTAAAACTGAAAAGTTGGTAAAATTCCAAAGTTGGTATTTTTAAGTTTGGTATCTTCCTGCGACACAAAGGTTTTTTAAGAAATCCCCCCCCCCCCCATGCAAAACTACACTTTACATGGGAAAAAATTTTGAAAATTTTTATTTTATAAAAAATGACCATAACAATTTTGATTAAAATGCTGTGCATTTAAGATATTCACATGACAAATAAAATATATATCTTGAATTTTCTGGGAATAGCTTCTGAAAACCTCTTCATTCAGAAAGAATTTTGCTGTATTTTGCATAACTGGTAAACCATAGGAGATAGACAAACACCTGCTACACAGAAAATGTAGATCTCATTAAAACACACAATTTGTGTTGCATACATTTTTATTGTGGAGTTGATCATTTCCAATATATTCCTTGTCATTGGTTTCAGTTTTAAAATACTTAAAAGCATTTCTCATACAGCAATTTGTAAAATCTTGGCCATGCAAAAAACGAATTTCAACCACATAACAATCAACTTTTCAAAGATTTGACTGTAGCTTTAGCTACATTAGTATTCCCTAATTACCTAGTAATAAGACCATTTCAGCTAACGTTTATCTCGATTAGCATTAAGTATAGAGAAGATAAGCTTTTTAACAATAATTTGCTACAGATGTAGAGAAACTCGTGTGAATGGAACGTATCAATTTTTTTTTTTACTTTTTTTGCACATATGTTCAATGTAGCTAAAGAAGGTATTGTATTCCACCCAAAAATTTGATATAAAGATTTCACCAGAAATATGTTTTGAGGTCCCTTGAGTAAAAACATTTTTAGAAAAAGTGTGTGTGGGGGGGGGGGGGACAGCATAGCTTAAAAATGAAAAGAATGTTAAAAACCAAACTTGATAGTTCTGTTTAGTATCATTGAAGAATGCGACAAAGATTTTCATGAAGGTCTCCCCACCACAAATACCCTTTATAAGGAAAACTTTTTAAAATTTTGTTTTTCTCAAAAATGGCTCTAATTATTTTGATTAAAATACTGTATATTAAAGATATTTATATCACAATTAAAATGTTTATTTTGAATTTACTGGGAATAGCCTCTGCAGACCTCTTTATTCTGGGTGAGTTTTGCAGAATTTTGCTTAATGGTTAAACCATAAGCGATAGACACAACTTTTATACACAAAAAATAAGATCTTGTTAAAACACATAAAATATGTCATGCACATTTTTCTTGCAGAGCTGACTATTTTTGGGATATTCATTGTTATTGTTTCAATTTAGAAACTACCTAATTTTTCTCAAATGGGACCAAAGTGAACGAAACTTCAATGTTTCAAATAGCGACCAGGTTTTAAAAGATTTGACTATTGTTTTACTGATTTTAAGTATTCCCTCCCTTTTACTTACAATGAAGCAAGTAATAAAACCAATTCTGCTAATGTTTATATCAATTAGCATGATGTAGATAAAAGTATAATCTTCTGTATGTATAATTTGTATTTGGAACAGCTTAAGAAAATTACGTGAATGGAACACATCAAATTTTTTTGGATGCTGTTCTAATGCGTAAGGATTGTCAACTTGTCATTTTTGAAGAAAGGACAATATAGCCCTAATAGCTTCTTTCACTCCCATACAAAGCTAAATAGATTAAAGTAATGGAAGTTCATTCAGCAGGTATATAATGCAACATTTCCAATCTATTCATGTGTTAAAGATATGTGAGCTCATTTCCAGTCAAGTTTCATCTACCTATCAAAGGGTAATGAGTAACTAAGCAACTAGAACTAAAGTATGTTTGTAATGCATACAGCAAAATTCCTAGTTGGAAATGGAATATTTGTCATCTGGTGTTAATTGAAGTTGTGTGATATGGAATAATTTTGATTAAATCAGCCACATTAGTATTTGTCATTACATTGTGTCATCAAGACATAAATCATACTTTCTTTACATTTCTTTGCTAACAAATGCAAAACGAAGTTTCTAGTGTTGCACTTCTATCAATTCACCCTTCTATTCTTAAAATGGTTATTCTTTCAATTCTTATTAATACAAATAAACCTTCATTACTCTCATACTTCATTGGAGGTAGGAGAAAACAAGGAGTTAAGGAAAAGTCTAATCTTTCAACACTGATCATTATATGATGGCTTTGAAATAATTTTCTCTTTACATGAATACAGAAACTCATTTGCAGTTGAGAAAAGTATGAAATATTTGAAAATTCAAACAACAATGACCTTAAAATGGTCAACGCCACAATAAAATTCTGTTTTATAAATTGATGTACATTTTAATTAAAAGAAAAAGGCACATCACACATTATTCCTAGGAATTTATGATACATTTTCTTATTAAAACAGCTTAAACATATAGTATTTTAATCAAAATCACTACAGCCATTTTGAAGAAAACCAAAAATAGGGAAAACTTTTCCATGCAAAAGTTACTTTGAGGTGGGGGTGATTTACTTGAATACTTTTGTGTTTTATACTTGTATGATCTTAAACCTACACATCAAATTTTGTATTTAACCAACTTTTTGGTTTAGAATTATGCTATTTCACATACATTGTCAAAAATTTTTTTGTTTCCTAACAGTTCATTTCCCATAAGTTTAGGCTACTTATAAGGGATTTTTATGCTAGATTACACTGCTAACTTTAAATATTGTCAACAATGAACTGTGGGATCTTAAATATATTTGCCACAGACTTACAATACTTCACCAATATATGGTGAGCATTAGTTCTTTCACAACACATATGATATACATTATTTGTGCACACAGTATTAACCATATGTAGTTTATGTTATATACGACTACAAGTATCTCTGCTTACTTACATTATATTTCGTGAGTATGCAGAGTACAGTTGACTGCAAGATTTTGTGTGTTACAGGTATATGGTATTGCCTGGGTTTTAATGAGAGCTACTTAGTTACTAACATGAGAGTGCCTACTATAATGTCAAAACTAACAGTACAAACTCTAAAATAGCAATATTATTGCTAACGTTTATTAGATCATGAAGGAAGATGCTAAATATAAATACTGATTTTCTCCAGCTTAAATATCAAGTTTGGTATTTAATGGACTTTTTGTTTTTGAGCTATGCACAAACGAACAAGCGCACACATACATGCATGTGTACACATATTTTTCTCAAAACTCTTTTTTTTTTTTTTTTTTGTACTCAGCAGTGTCCCAAAACATGCAACATGAACATTTCAAAATGTGAAATCTCGGTATTGAATTTTGGGTGCAATACAATATCTTCTCTATACACTGTTCCACGCTGGGCAACATCTCTCTGGTAGCTCTCACAATAAAACACTGTTTAATTATAACTCTATTAACCACATTTACTCTATGTTACATTATAATACTGTACAACAAAGCAGCCTGTCGCCAACTAACCGTTGGAAGCCCAGCCAGTTCACCTTCCCCTTCTCCCAATGTTCAACAATTACTTCCACATACACACCATTCCCAGTTACATCTAGTTCAAACATTTGTATCACAAATTATTAACTTATATTTACTGAGTGTCAAACCAGAATTCTTAATCACAATCCTCAAGAAAAGGGCAAACCCTTGCAATGGGTCGCTTGTAGGTACACCTTGCAGTGCATACTGTCACTACCCGAACTAAGCCGTCACTCCCAGGATGTGCCTTCTCAACAGTTCCAATTGGCCATGTGAGAGGAGGAAGGTTGTCTTCTTTCAGGAGCACCAATTTCCACTCTTGAAGATCTGATTGTTTGTTCAGCCATTTAGAGCGCTGCTGGAGCTGGTTGAAGTAGTACTTCGACCAGCGTTTTCAAATAACCTTTCGGTGCCTCTGGATTATCTGCCATCTTGAGAGATGTGATGATGGTCTTGAAAGACAGTCTGGCTCAGGAAAGGAAACCAAGGGTTCACCAATTAGGAAGTGACCAGGGGCTAAAAAAAGAGTACTCGACTAGACTGTTAGAGGAATAATTGGAAGAGAATTTTGGCATGCCTCAATTTGTGTCAATAATGTCAGCATCTCTTCAAAGGTGAGAGTATTGTTACCAATTGTTCTAGTCAAATGGCTCTTCACTGATATAATCCCAGCTACACATAATTCATCAAAGTGAGGAGGAATAAAGTGCCATTGTATTCCTTGTGCTCTGAAGGTAGTGATTGTTAATTTGTGGTTCTGTGAACGAAGCAAAATATCCAGTTCATTTAACCTGTTCCTTACACATACGAAGCAAGTACCGTTGTCACTATACATATGCAAGCTCATTCTGTTCTGAAGATAAGAGTGCTGTAATGCAGTAATGAAAGCATCAGTTATCAAGTTGCTAACCAACTCAATGTGCACAGCCTTGGTTGCCATGCAAATGAAAATCAACATGTACTTTCTCCTCACCTTTCTTCGGGTATTGCCTTGTTTGATGTGCAAGGACTCACCATAATCAACGCCACAGTGAGAAAATGGCTTGCTTTCATTGACTCTGGATGAAGGCAACCGTTCCATAAGTTGATTAGTTGCAGTAATTTTCATTCTGAAGCAGGCCACGCATTTATCACTCCCTGAACAACAGATTTCCCATTTGTCATCCAAAACGCTGTCCCAAAGAATCTTATAGAAGTGGACTCCCAGCATGCATCAGGCATATGCGCTCGTGCCATATAAACAGTTTCGTCAGGAGGCAATATCATAGGATGTTTCTGAGCACATGGTGCAACAGTATTTTCAATCGGCTGCCCACCCTTAACAGGTTATTGCCACCTAGAAAGGAGTTTAATGACAGTAACTTGCTCTCAAAGGGAAGCGACCTCGCATGCAAGAGAGCTTGAATTTCCTCAGAGCGAAGTATAACGCTTAATGAGTGACTGAGCTCCCACAGTTTTCAGCGAACCACATTATCTGGCTGTTAAGTGATGTCTTGAATTAAAGATATTTCTGAATACGTAGGCAATGACTCGCCGAAGTGTAGACCATTTGGAAAATTTGGTCCAAATCTCTTCTAGTTCGAAATGAGTATTGAGCAGACAGATACTAGCTTCCTTCTGCTTGGGAATGTTGCGTTTCTGATATATGCTCCCTTTATAGATGGCCACATGGATCTGTCCTGAGAGAGCCAATCAGGGCCCGCCCACCATAGCCTACTATGTTGTGGTCCTTGTGGGTCTGTTCCTCTGGAAATTAGATCAGCAGGTATTTCCTCTGACAACACATGTCTCCACATTCCTTGTAATGTAAGGTGCTGAATTTCTGCTACTGGATTTGCCATGTCTTCCAGAACGATGACAAGCCAGCAATCTATGCAAGCACTATTGTTGAATCAGGATGAACTTGCCCATATTGTCTGCAACGTAAACTACCATTGTTGATAGTAATACCTCAATATGTGGATAAGTGTCTCTTAAAGAACAATAGGATTATCTTTGAGTGTTGCTAGATAGAGATGCATCATTTTGGTCATAATGCAGTGAAATGAGATGCTTCTTGTTGCATATTTTACACCTTCCTGCATTGCCAGTGCTAACTCTGTGATCTCTCTTCAAGTAGTTGTAACACAAATTGTGATCCTTTACACTGAGATTCCTGATTCCTATACTTTGTGCATTTGATTATGCTATGGCCAGCATTGCATAAAATAGAAGAAACAGTATGGTTTATGTCTAATTGACGTGATACTTCAAAACGTGCGCCAAGCTTCATGTCTTCCTTATTTTCTACATCGGTGACATTGGCAGCAACAATCTCAAGTGCCTGGTTATCAGCCTCCAGAAAGCTAATCAGACTGCTCAACGGGGGAGAGGGGGTCACTGGAAGTTTTTTTCTCCTACTGTTTCCTGAGGTTCACACTAATGTCTTCTAAAACTAAATGTGACAATATTACTTCATGCACGGGGGTTTCTATCTTCAGAGCTTCTATGGCATTTAAATTGATAGCTCTAAGCTCTTTAGCAGAATCTTTATTTGTGAATGGCAGAGAGAGCAGTTTCTTTACATCAAAGTCCATAATCAGCCTTGGATTGTTATACAGGACACAAATTAAATTTCATGCAACTTTAAAGCTGTTGTGAGTTATCGGTAAATTTGCTATCAACTGATGCAGTTCTCCTGATAAACATGAGAGTAAATAATAGAACTTCTGAATGTCTATTAATGTGTCATTGCTTACAATCAAAGCATGAAAGGTATCATAAAAATGCATGAATTCTTCCAAGGCTCCACTGAAGTTAGGCAGCAAATTGTCAGTAATTTAACAGCATTGTTGCTATTGCCATTGTTGCTCACAGATGAAGGTTGTCTGAACCTAACAATGTTTCTAATTTGGATTCTACTTCTAAACACAGATCAAAAAAAGCTGTTCTGTCAGCCTCATGATACTGCTCCTTGGCATCCTCAACTTCTAATTGTGCTTAAACGATATTGTACTCATCGGAAATAGTTCCCATCAACTTTTTCCTCACTCTCACATTGTTTAGGCTGTCTGCAGTAGAATAAAAAGAGTTGATAAAACTAATGATTCGTGTTAACATTGATTTGGGCACTGCTCTTTTCCTTACAAGAGCGCGTTTCTTTGCATCATTTATTTTGATAGCTAAAGAGGCACACTGAGGAAGTACGAATGGAACTGAACCACACTGACTTACCGGAGATGTGAAGACTGCCGAAACTCATAGCCCTCTCATTTAATGTGCTCTGGTGGACAGAATGGCACTCACCGCTTCCGTGCTCTGTCGTAGAGGATCCAAAATGGCCAGAAATTCAAGAGCTCTCAGTTGCAGTTAATTCACTGACTTTCGTGGGCTTATTCCATTTTTCACACAAATCCGGCACAGAGGACCCAAAAATGTTGTGCAGTGGGCAACATCTCTCTAGTAGCTCTCACAATAAAACAGTGTTTAATTATAACTCTATTTATTAACCATGTTTACTCTACATTACGTTACATTACAATACTGCACAACAAAGCAGCCCATTGTCAACTGACCATTGGCAACCCAACAGGTTCACCTTCCCAATCTCCCAATGTTCAACAATTACTTCCACATAAACACCATTCCTGCTTACATTAGTCCAAACATACACTATGCACATAGTACTTGTAGAGAAGGTTAAATGGGCTTCAAATGGAGAAAAACAAATGGCAAATTCTAACTGAAAACCACAACATTCCTTCTCTGTGCTAGAGCTATCTTATTTCTCTCAGATGTAAAAAACTCAAGGATACCCCATAGTGTATGAAACTACATATATAATAGTCACACTATTCCAAAAATCTGAGGTATTACACTCACACAACTTTCTCTACCTATTCTGCAACAACTATACTTTTATTTACTTCATGCTAATCAAGATAAACATTATCAGAATCTGTTTTATTAAGTTATATATTACTCTGAAAAGGTATTATTACAAAGTTCCTTATAGGAGGTGAATAAGGGTTCACTAAACTAAAATGATAGACAAGTCTTTTAAAAGCTGCCAATATGCAATTATCATTGAAATTCAGTTCTATCTCCATGGCCAGGAGTAAAACTAGAAGACAGTGAAACAGATGAGACTTCCCGTTTGAGAAAAGTTTTAAGTTATTTTAAAATTGAACCAATAACAGGAAATATCTCTGCAATAAAAAAAGTTAAATATTATATTTTAATACAAAGTATTGTAATCAAAATCCTTAAGAGCCAGTTTTGAGAAACTCAAAATTACATTGATTGTATGCTCTAATGAGATGTACATTTTTTGTGTAGTAAATTTTTGTCCATCTCTTACGGTTTACCAGTTATGCAAAAGTCATTTGATTGAAGAGGAATTCAGGACTGCTCCCAAGAAATTCAGGATATACATTTTATTTGCCACATAAACATTTTAAATATAAAGTATTGTAATCAAAATTGTTAGAGCCATTTTTGAGAAACTCAAATGTTTTGAAAAATGTTCCATGTAAAGCTAATTTGAAGTAAGAAAATTCCCATGTCACATTCTTGGATGATACAGAACTTAAGCACCAAGGTTGATGTTTAACCCCCTTTTTGTTTTCGAGTTATGCACGCATGCACACACACTCACAATATGGATATCAATAATTAAAGGTTAAACAGCACTGGACTAAGTTAACAGCCCTGCCGCACACCTGCCTTATTCTGTAAAAATTCATTTACCTTATTGTCTGGCAGTTTTATACAGAACTCATTCTCCTGATATATCTTACATATTATTTCTATAAATGTATGACTTAACCCTCTGCTTTTTAATTTCATATCAAATACCTTCTCTAGATCAAAAACTACATGTTGCTTAGGTATTGTCCGCAACTGTCTTAATTACAAAGATGTTATCTGCTGCTCTTCTACCTTCTCTAGAACCTGCATGAAACTCGGATAACTACTTCTCCTTCTCTACCCAGTTCTGTAACTTCTTACCTAAAACTGAAAGAAGACCTATCCCTGTAAAGTCTGTTCCACACAGTATCAGTATTGCTTAACGGTCACATTAGATAATCTTTGTTTCTTATAAGCTGCCTCGCTGATATATAATCTATTGCTCACAATTCCCATCCCTTTTCTCCTGCTAGGCTAAGTACACCTTTAATTGTGATATACAAAACTTTATGCAGAGCAAGGACAGGCAATAAAAGTAATATTAACACTCTGCTTTTGTCATACAAGAGGCAGACTTAAAATGAAAGATCTTCACCTATTCCATTATGGTAACCAATAAGAGGTGATAGTCATGTGACCGTTATGGGATATGAGGCAAACTTATGTGGTACAAACTTTAGTTTCCTGGGTTATTTCTATCACTCTTGCTCTTATATAATGGCACTATAATGCTTATTCCCCAGCTCTTGAGAACCTCTCGTCCCCATTATTTCATTGAACAAGTTTTATCAGTATTTTTCTCCTAGTTCCATCTAACAACCAAACCTTCCCACATTCCCCTGGAATACTATCTATGCCACATGCTTTGTTGGATTTTAGCGTCTTAACCTGCTCACACAATTCATTATTGGTAATTATAATATCTAATTCATTTATTACTTGCTGACCCCCATACAGCAGCTGTTCTACTCCTACATGTAATCCTGACCTAGTGTGCTTTAAAATCTAGGCACCATTTATTTGGATTTATACCTTTTTCTCATGCCCCTCGTTGTACAAACCTTTTACTATTGATACTGTTTCCTTTTTTGCTGCTTCATTTAATGTTCCAGTTATTTTTATTCCACATTCCTGCTTCTCTTCTTCAATGAGATATCTGTAAGCCCATCTATTGGCCAAGAAATTTTTTGTCTTCTTTTTCCCCTCACTGCCTCCAGCTTCTCAACTCATAACAAACATGTATAACACATGTATGTACTTTAGTTGCAGAAACAATTAGCATTAACCCTTCTTAGGCAAAATATATTCACTACCGAGAGCTACATAATAATCAGCTTAATTTCAATGCTTATTCTACATTCAATTAAGTCATCATAACTGGCATTTTATGTGCATAAATGGTTACTAGATTCACACAAACACATTTCTGTGCTTCTGCTTTTATTCTGTTGCTTGTAAATTAAGACAGTATGGCTGCATTACTATTTAACCTTTATTTTTAAAGCATCCAACTTGTATATATCTAGCATTGCTTAAGAGACTTTCATTCAATTTCCAACATTTTTCATTTTGATTATTGGACACTTCTAAACTATCTTAAAATTATAAAATTGACCTCCCATTCATTGTTCATCTGAGTAGCTCAGTTGGCTAGGCACTGGCCTTCTCATCCCTAGGTTGCAGGTTCAACCTCGTCCACACAGATGAGTTCTAAGTGGGCTATGTAAGCAAATTTACTGACAAGTAAAAGAACTCCTGTGGGGCAAAATTCCAACACACCACCAGCAATATCATCATCCTGGCATTGAAATCTTTAACAAACAAAATCCCCCCCCCCTGGCATTCATCAATATGCAAATGAAAGTTATCCATTTAATTTATTTGAAAAATTTGTCTCTAAAATTATTACTCACATTTCTATCATTAAAAACATTAATAGCTTTTCTTTTACATATAAATATTATCACCTACAATGTCCATATATATATATATATATATATATACACACACACACACACACACATACCTGTATAGTTCCAGATAATGTTTAGCATTCAAGCCATTAAACAAATCTTGTTTTTCAATATCCTCAATACATGCTTTTATCTCTCTCTAGAAATCCTTTCTCATGCCTATGTTCCCATGCCAAACATTTCCCATTCCCAGCCCTTTCTTAATTTAACAAACATTTATTATAATGCTTCCACCCTCCAACATTTTCACCCTATCTAAATATAGTAATCCTCTTTCAAGCAGCTCAAGCAGTGCTATTGCATTCGGTGAAGCTCTTGGCAAACCCATGTAATAATTTGCAAAATTCCCTATGAATCTTATCCATATTATGTTTAGCTTATACAGTTCTGTGCAAATTAATTGGAACAGAACATTTTTCATGCTTTCATGAATTTAATGATTTATTTATGTATTAGTCTGACTCATAAATGAGTTTGCCTAGTGACACAGAATAAAATGTATATTTAGAGATTTTTACAAAAAAATGTTATAACTGAGAACTACAAAAAATATTTTACAATACATTATAATAGTTATATAAAATTAAGCTAGGAGTACAAATTGTAACAAACATTATAACAGATGTGCAACAATAATAAAGTTATAAAATATGCAAGAGAAAAAAAAACCTATAAAAATAAAGCAATTTATAAACCATAATACATTTTACGTTCTGTTAAACCATACAAATGATTTCGAAAAATGGCTATGGAATATTTTATGATGTTTTCTGTGATTACTTGTTCCACACTTATGTTAATTTTATACTTTGCCCTCCATTTCACAAACACATTTGTAATTGTTCCTCGAGATCCAAAATATAGGCCTACTATTGTTATTTCTCTGAAATTGTATTGTTCTTTAAAATATGGTACGGTGAACTCATATATATTTTGCTTTTCCAGATGAATTTCTTGAGGTTGGTCTTTATTCAGTTCAAAACGGATGATTCGGCCTATTATCTCCGCTTTATTTTTCTTCTACTTATAGCAATGATGTCTATGCGACAATTAATACCACCATCAGCTATACAGTGAACTTCCTTGTAAACTTCTAGTCCAGTTTCACGTAGTGCATTTGCCAAGAGGGATCTTATGGTGTTGTGTCTTAATTCTAAGCAGTTCTCCCTGAGAACAGTTTCCAAGCACATGGGGAAGTGTTTCATACTCGTTGCATTGTTTGTGCTTGAAGATCTTCCAGGGATACTGCAAACTGGAGCTACTACTGCTTTCATTTTTAGTATGTCCCTACATTCATAACTGCTCAAGCCTTTTTTATTAATTAGCCAGGTGTTTGCGACTGTAGCTTCGGAAAATAGTTCCACTCCTTTTCCTTTATAGGATAAGAAGCCTGATATTCTTTATCACTAAGGTGTTTCTCAGCTGTCTGAATGTTTTA
The DNA here is from genome assembly GCA_030762935.1 of Hymenopus coronatus. Lineage (NCBI taxonomy): Eukaryota > Metazoa > Arthropoda > Insecta > Mantodea > Hymenopodidae > Hymenopus > Hymenopus coronatus. The sequence goes on from CM060882.1 coordinate 66,806,338, forward strand.
TCACATCGCTCCATCGTTCTGTACAGCAGAAAAGCAGTGGTTTGTGATAGCTTCGTAATTTTGCACTACAATGACATGGATTGTTCAGTAACTGCAGCTTGATGTTAATATTCAGTTGCTGAAGATACAATACTGAAAACTTCTAGGGAAGTGTAAGTTTTTTATATTTGGAAGATGTATATATCATAAAATTTGGACCGTCACTAGGTAGCTGAAGAATTTCTTTCACAGAATTGTGAATCATTTTGTCATCTTTCAATAGAAATAAATTAGGAATTTTGTTTATAGTAGCAATTTGAAATAGATGAATTAAAGATTGTCCAATAAACTGATTTATAACCAATAACTTTTGCTGAGGGTGCAATAGATGAGTAGAAGATAGAGATGTCTAGATTATGTGTCCTCCTTTCTTTCTTTCATGTAAGTTCCGTTACACAATTAGGCATTGACTCCACAATATTGGGACATATGTTCATGCAAACATACCTGAATTAAAGCTAATATCAATTTTTGTTATTGTTGTTGTTGTGGAACAGTCAAATTTTGCAGATCTCTTTTTGCAAATAGCTCACAAATTTTCTATGGGGTTAATGTAGACCAATTCCCTGGCCATTCAAAACTATCATCTTTGAAGAGTTTCTAGCGTTCAGTATATGCATTGAGCAAATAATGAACCTGCAAATTCAGCATATTTTCAACAGACTGTAAAACACTCTGAAAAGAAAATGTTTTGGGGCTGTTTCACCCATGATGGCCTCGGACCTTTAATTCCAAATGAAAAGTGATCAGTGCGTCACAGTATTGGTGAGAGTTGTTTGTGAGCTCCAGAAAAGGTTCCCGGAAGGTGACAAAATTTTTCAGCAAGATTCACTTCTAAGAAAGTGAAGAAATTCCTCAAAGATAACAATACTCATGTGCTTGAATGGGCATGGAATATGCTTGACAATAACCCCATAGAAAATTTGTATGCTATTTGCAAAACTCTGCAAAAGAATGTTTAATATTAACTTTAATTCAAAGGTGCCTTCATGATGATCTCAAAAATATGTGTTCCAATCTTGTGGAGTTAATTGTGAAATAGAACTTACAAAAAAATCTGATGAGTTCCATTCGCATGACTTTCTCTACATCTCTGCAACAAATTATTCTTAAAAAGCTTATACTTCTATTTCATGATAATCTGAAAAAATTAGCAGAAATAGTCTTATTACTTGCTTCCTGTAAGTAAAAGTGTAATAAGGGACTACCATGGGTTCAAGTGATAGACAAAGGCTAGTAGCTATATTACTGAAGTTCCTTTGTTTGTATGGAGAGGAGTTGACAAATTGCTGTATGAGAAAAGTATAAGTTTTTCAAAGCTGAAACGAAAAACAAGGAATATTTCAAAAGTGATCAACTCCACGAAAAAATGTATATAACATAAATTGTGTGTTTTAAAGTGCTCTATGTTTTTTGTGTGGTAAGTTTTTGTCCATCTCTTATGGTTCAGCAGTTATACAAAATTCCATAAAATTCATCCAGAATAAAGTGTCTTCAGAGGCTATTCTCAGAAAATTCAAGATATACATTTTATTTGTCAGGTAAATACGAGGTACGTCCAGAAAGTAAGTTCCGTTTCAATTTATCTCCACTGCAGCGCTGCGATAGCAGTTCCGCACATGCATGGTAGACGCTCTGTATCAAGGAGCAGAAACGTGCGCCATTTTGAGATTGCTGTCAGCCACATACACTTTGTTGTGCTTGTTTACAATGTTGGTATTGATTGAAAATCCCACCGCTTGTGAAATCAGATCTGTGATTCATTTTCTGAAAGCTAGGAAAGTGAAACTAATTGAAGTTTAACGGCAAATTTGCGAAGGTTACGGAGAAAATGCGATGAGTGATTCAATGGTGAGAAGATGGGTCCAACAGTTCAATGAAGGATGTAGTGAAGTGCATGATGAAGAACGAAGTGGGCGTCCATCTTTGGTTACAGAAGAACTGGTTCACGTGATTGATGACAAGATCCAGGAAAACCGCACGTTTACAATTAGTGCTCTCGCTATGGAATTTCCCCAAAGCTCACTATCACTAATTCATGAAATTGTTACCAAAAAACTGAAATTTCGTAAACTTTGCTCACGTTGGGTACCAAAGATTCTTACTGAGCAACACAAAACAAAACGGATGGGTAGTGCACTTCAGTTTTTAACCCGTTATGATGAAGACGGCGTAGAATTTCTGACACATATAGTCACAGGAGATGAGACTTGGGTTTCTTACAATGTCCCTGAAAGTAAGTGGCAATCAATGGAATGGAGGCACACTTCATCCCCAGCAAAGGTTAAGCCGAATCAAATCTTGACACCTCGAAAAATGATGTGCAAGTGTTCTGGGACTGGAAAGGCATCTTACTCATTGATTTCTTACAATTGGTCAAACAATCAAAGCAGATGTTTATCGCGGGACACTTAGGAAATTGCACCGCGCAATACAGAATAAGCGCCGAGGATTGCTGTCAAAAGGTGTTGTTTTTCTTCACGACAACACACGACCGCACACTGCAAATGTGACGAAAAACCTCCTACAGGGATTTGGCTGGGACGTGTTTGACCATCCTCCGTACAGCCCTGACCTCGCTCCTAGCGACTTTCATCTGTTCTTACATCTCAAGGCTTTCCTTGGCGGTCAATACTTCAACAATGATGAAGAGCTGAAAGAAAACGTTTCCAACTTTTTGAAGACACAGGTGGCAAACTTTTATGTGGAAAAGTAGTTTAAGAGTTGTAGAATTTTGTGCAATAAATAATTATTCTGTATCTGTACACAATTTAATTTTATTACCAAACGGAACTTACTTTCTGGACGTACCTCGTATCTTTAATATACAATATTTTAATCAAAATCATTACAGCCATTTTTGAGAAAATCAAAATTTTCGACAAAAGTTCCATGCAAAAGGTAGTTGCCATGGGGGATTTTCTTGTAAATCTTTGTGTCACATCCTTGGAAGATACCAAGCTTAAATAGCAAGTTTGGTATTTAACGGGCTTTTCGTTTTTGAGTTATGCTGTCCACAGACACACACAGATAAACCTTTTTCTAAAAATCTGATGTGTTCCATTCACATGACTTTCTCTACATCTCCGCAACAAATTATTGTTAAAAATCTTATGCTTCTATTTGCTTCACTCTAATCAAGAAAAAATTACCAGAAATAGTCTTATTACTTGCTGCCTTGTAAGTAGAAGCGAAATACACGAGTATCATAGGTTAAATTGACAGTCAAAAGCTGGTTGCTACGTGACTGAAGTTCCTTTGTTTGTATGGACAGGAGTTGACAAATTCCTGCATGAGAAAAGTATAAGTTTTTCAATGCTGAAACCAAAAACTATCTATCTCTTATAGTTTGCCAGTTATGCAAAATTCAGTCAAAATTCATCCAGAATAAAGTAACCTTCAGAGGCTACTCCCAGAAAGTTCAAGATGTACATTTTATTTCTCAGGTAAATATCTTTAATATACAATATTTTAATCAAAAGCATTACAGCCATTTTTGAGAATATCAAAATTTTCGAAGTTTTTTTCATGTAAAGGGTAGTTGGGGCTGGGGGGATTTTCTTTAAAATGTTTATGTGACATCCTTGAAAGATAGTGAACTTAAATACGAAGTTTGGTATTTAACAGACTTTTTGTTTTTGAGATATGCTATCCTCAGACGCACGCACCATCGCGCACACACACACATACATGCGCACATGTACATGCACACAGACCTTTTTCAAAAATGCTTTTTTTGGATTCAGGTGGACCCAAAATATTTATTTCCAGTGAAATCTCAGTATCAGATGTTTGGGTGGAATGCACTACCTTCTCTATACACTTATTTTCTTTTGTTCTACACCTGGCCAAGCAAAGAGGCGATTTGCAATGACAATCGCATAAGGACAGCTTTTGAAACATTTGACTATCACTTTAGCCTAGTGCATTCCCTTAGTTTCAGTCTACTTATAAGGAACTAAGTAACAAATTCTGCTAATGTTTATCTTGATTAGCGTAGTGTTGAAAGAAGAATTATCTTCTGTAAGACGTTTGTTTGTAGAGTAACTAGAGAAAGTCATGTGAGTGTAAGATCAGATTTTTTTCTTTTCAATTTCCTTTAGAATATCATCAATGAATAAATTAAATAGAATAGGGCTTAATTTTCACCCTTGTCTCAGGCCCATTGTTATATACCTATTCTGTGACCCTATTTTGCTTGAGTTTGACACAACTCATTTTCTTCATGAAATCTGAATTACTCCTTTACACTACTTTTTCAGCTGATTTAGTCCATAGTTTCTCCCTGTTGACTGTATCCAAAGCATTTTCCAGGGGCAGCAAAAAACCATATCTACCCCTTTTGTTCTAGTATTTATCTACCTGTGTTATTATTATAAAGTTATCTACAGTCCTCTTGCCTTTAATCTTGCTTGAACTTCTGACAACCTATTTTCCTACTCTGCCCATTTGTGTAACCTATCTGCCAACACTCCTCTAAAAACTTTCATGATCACTGTATACTAATCCCCAGATAATACATCCGGTTATTAACATCTCCTTTTCCTTTAAATATGGATAAAAACACTCCTTTCCTCTAGACCATGAATCTTTCCCTCCTTCTAATATTTGCTTTCTGTTTTGGTTTCGACACCGTTCTTTTTAAAATTCACCTGGAATTCAGTCAATTTCACGTGCTTTGTTTGTTTAGAGCTTCCTAATTTGTTCCATCACCTCTGACTCCTCCTTATCTCTGTCTAGCTGCTCCCTCTGTCCCTCCCAGCAAACTAACTTGCATCATGTTTAAATTATTACAACCTAACAATTCTTTAAAATATTGCCTCCAATGAGTTTGTATGGTGTTATTGCAACTCACTTCTTTCTTACAAGTTTTCTTAATTATTGACCCAATTATTCTGCTGTTTCCTGTATTTGCTGCTATGTGTATTATATATTGAATATTTTCACCCCATTCTTCTTCTGCTTTTTTTTTTTTTCTTTTTGTTTCAATAAACATCTTTATCCCCATCTCATAGACAGAAACTGTTGTCTTTCTACTTCATTTCTAGTTTATTACCATCTCTTCATCCCTCTTTTTACCTTTCTTTCATTATTTCACACTTTTTCTCCCATCCATTTCACACTCCACGTCATTTGTTCTACTTCTCTACTTTCCCTTCATTTAATGGAAGCTCTTCCCTTCTTAAAGAAAGCATTCCTACCATTTAAAGTTTTGTATAAATTTACCATATTCACAAAATTTTGGTACATGCTTAGTTTTTGAGACACTCCTTGTTTTTGGTTTCTGCTATGAAAAACTTATACTTTTCTCATATAGGAATTTGTCAACTGCTGTCCATACAAACAAAGGAACTTCAGTGACATATCAACCAACTTTTGACTATCACTTTAACCTAAGGTACTCCCTATTTTACCTCTACTTACAAGGAAGCAAGTAATAAGACTATTTCTGCTAAACTTTTTCAGATTATCATGAAATAGAAGTATAAGCTTTTTAAGAATAATTTGTTGCAGAGATGTAGAGCAAGTCACGTGAATGGCACATATCAGATTTTTTTATTTGTATCTTCTTCCATATCGGCCACTGAATCTGCTCTTCTACTTTAGCATTTAAAATCTCCTATACACTCACAAATTCAGCATTTAAATACTTATTTTCTAATTCCTTCCTAGTCGCCCTCCGTGGTGTAATGGTTACCATGCTAACTTCTTATACCCAAGGTCGCGGGTTCAAACCCAGCGGAGGAAGATGGATTTTTTCGGGCATAAAAATCCTTAGCATGGCTTCCTTCAGAAGGGAAGTAAAGCCGTTGGTCCCGTGTCGTAGATTTACGGTACATAAAAGAACCTCAAGCCCTGATTGAGAGGCCTCTGAGCAAAATTAAGCGGTTTTTGACGCTCAATTTAGAATCGGACACTGAGAACCACAGTAGTTAAAGAGCATCCATAAATAACACGCCATTTTTTTTTTTTTTTTTTTTTTCCCTAATTCCTTCCTATGACCTTTCAAATATATTATGACTATAAATGTCTGATGAATCTGCCAGATTGTATACTACCCCTATACACAATTTGCTTCCTTTAGTAACTCCATTTAGAGTTAACCATAGAATCATTTCACTCCCTAGTCACTTTTCTTCTATTAAAATAAAAAGTCCTCTCCTTTTCTTTTGTGGTTTAACGTCCTTTAACCTGGTTTTGGTCATAACGGACGATGAATGAAATTGATATGATGCTCAAATGATCTCGGGGTCCATGGAGCTTAAAGTTACTTGACATTTGTCTTCTTAGGATAAGGGAAAACCCCCAAAAAAAACCTTATCCGGGTAACTCATCCTAAGCGAGATTCGAACTCACGATCTTTTGAATGTGAGGCAGACTCGCTACCACCACACTACCCAGGCGGGCTTCCTCTCCTTTGTTATGAAAGTACCAACTCCTCCCTATTATCTACCTTCACTTTCTTTCTGGTACCATATTTTCCAAAATTTCAAAATCAGTTAACTCTATTAATTTGTTTTTGTTAGTCATGTCTCAACAACTGCAATTAAATCTCCCATCACAAACACTTTCGACATATCTCCCTTATCTTGTCCAATAAACTTCAACATTTCAAAGAATTATTGCCAGGGAATTTTCCCATACTGACTCTTTTATAGCCACTCTTAATTGTTCCAATTTTGATTTTGCCTTTGTAACCCTTGTGCATACCCCCAATATTTTGGTATCATCTTGCATTTCACATATACTTCCTGAGGGCACTGACACCAGCCTTCAAAGTCTACAAATCCAATCCCACCTGTGCCGATTAACATTTCTCTGTGTTGCTTCCATCAACATTTTACGTGGAGATGTGTCTACAAGGTTGCCTGTTTCCCACCTGTAACCTGCTTTTCTCCTGTTCATTTTCCCAACTTCCAAATGCTACCATGTGTCTTGTTTCCACTGAATAATGTGTCATCTGCCGAGTCAGCTATTGTCTATTTCCCTCTCTCCTTAGCTGTGTGCCTTTTACAAATGTAATCTTGCATTCACGCCTTTTTTTTTCCCCCTCCCTGCAGTGAAATAGATCTTGTTTCCCATTTTAGGTTGGCAAAATTCTATTCAATAAAAATTGTATTACTCTTCAAATTTTTGTTGTAGCTAAAACATTCTGTTTCAGCTTTGTAATTGGCAGTTTCACAAGAATTGGTCTCGGCTTCTGCCCTCTTTTTCCTATTCTGAACAGATTCACTATTTCCTTTTCAAATAATTCTAAATACAAAATTTTCTCTGAAAATATTTTCTACTTACACATCCACTCTTTTTCTTTGCTGTCCTTCTACTTTAAAAATAATTAAGTTTCGCTTCCATGATTCCTCTTGTCATCTTTCCAATCATTGTAATTGACTTTTGCATTCATATAGCTCCATTGTGATTACACCATCAAGCTTGCTTACAAATGATTTTCTCTCTTACATTCTTCTTTTCATTTAATCATCCATTCTTTTTTTCCATTTTCTTTAGATTTCTAATATCTCTTGTAATGTCTTTGATCATCTCTACCTCTTATTCCAATGCCAGTCCAGGGTTCATTATTACACCTTCCATTATTAGCAATACAGCTAACACATTGTCATGAGCATTGTCACTTCATTATTATCTCTGGTTCTACATTACTGTACTTTAGAATAATTAAATAAGCTGATTCTCGCTCTACAGATTGCTACTTCAACACCCATTGTTATAACTGCATGATCACAGGACTTCATACATACATCTATCTCTTATGTGTTCTCATCAGCTACTCTGGGTATAAGTAGGTATACACTTGTATAATTTATTAAGATGAGTAAGTCTGATATTTATGCCAAATTATCTCAACAATTTCCCACCCCTCTTCAATTGGTTTTACTTTTTATTTTGTGGTGTTAAAGATATGTATATATTGAGGTCAAAATCTGAATATGTGACCAAGGCCGGTCCTGCTTTGGAGAGCATTACTAATAGCCTGCCCTCCCCTCTCTACCATTCAATTAGAAAAATGTGAACAATTAGAAAACTGCACACATACAGCAACCCAAACAGTATCTACTTGTGAGCCACTTTCCCCATTTTTGGTGTGTGTATTCAAATTACATAATTTAAAATGCAATAATACATTTAATAGAAAAGATCTCTCCTTCTCTCTCTCCCCCACCCTCTCTCTCTCTCTCTCTCTCTCTCTCTCTCTTAGTCAAATGTACTGCACTTGGAATCGTAAATAACAAAAAAAAAAAAAAAAAAAAAGTAGTTCACACATTTGTCTAATTGAATGGTAGAGAGGGGAGGGCAGGCTATTAGTAATGCTCTCCAAAGCAGGACCACACTGGCCTTGATCACATATTCAGATTTTGACCTCAATATGTACATATCTTTAACACCACAAAATAAAAAGTAAAACACAAACTGAAGAGGGGTGGGAAATTATTGAGATAATTTGGCATAAATATCAGAATTACTCATCTTAATAAATTATACAAAAAGGGAATAAATACCATCTACCATCCAAGAGCATGAGTGATGATAAGCTGTTCAGTACTGAATTTTGTCCTATACATTACTCCTGGAATATCATCATTCCACCACATTTGAAAACTGTGTAGTCGTGAATCCAGGTTGCGCCGATTTATTTTCTATGTTCATTTCTTCTAAGGATTCTAAGACATGATGTTTTTGAGCCACAATGTGAACATTCACTCGTCAACTTTTTATTTTTACACTTTTTAAATTGAAATCTAATAGATTTCACTATTTTCTACCTGTGTGAAATAATTTTTTTTTTTTTTTTTTTTTGCAAAATTTTAATAATTTTTGCAGTATAGGGATTTTCGTTTACTTTTTCTACCATGTACATAACAGATACTGTGCTTTTGCAGAAACTAAATGTTTTGAAAACCTCTGAGTAAATAAAAAAACATTTCCAGAAAAAAGGTCCCCATGTGTGCCTAACTAACTCCATGGCACGACAGCTCACGGGAAACCTTGGCCTACCGCCCGGCCGCTATGTCCCCCATCTCGGTCCACTACAGACGTCATGGATGGGGTGCAGTATTGGAGGGTGAGACGTGGTCAGCGCCTCGAGTCCCCCCGGCTGGTTAATGCGGTCCTCATGACCTGGAGCCGCTACTTCTCCATCAAGTAGCTCCTCAATTGGCCCCCCAGGGACCTTACGAGGCTGAGTGCACCCCGGGCCAGGTCTCCCAGCGGGGGAAAAATCCCCACGCCGGTACTGGGGATCGAACTCAGGTCTCCCGCTTGGTAAGCAGCAACGCTACCACTGCGCTAAGGAGATGACCCCCCATGTGTGCCTATACATCTGAGAACAACATAACTCAAAAACACAGTCTGATACATACCAAGCTTGATATTTATGATCAGCAACTTCTCAGAATGCAACACGAAGATTTTTAAAAATATCTCCCCACCCCAAATCTGATGTTACATTTACATGAAAAGTCATATAATGTAACTTCAAATATTTTTTAACCTCATAATGTTCCTGAAATTTTCTGTCCATATGCAATATTGTGAGGCGAATTAGTTTTGCTCACTGCACTTTCTTCAAGCTGGTATTCCTTCTTAACCTTAAATACTGATAACTGTCGATCAACAGCCATGTTTAGTGATATTTGTAATAGATATTTTTCGAGCTTATTTCTTCTATTCATCACAAAACGTAATAATATTATAAATAATACCTCCAGCTTACTAGTAAACAACTATTTTCTTTACATCCTATCACTAACAATGTGAATACTAGGCAATGCTCTGAAAAATATATCAGACTGTACAGCATTTTTTGACAGTTGTATTGTGTCACCACCATATATGACTTTCTGCTCTCAGAGCAGGTTTTCACTTGCATTGGCTGGACATAACTGTGTTAGCATTTCATCATAAAGTTTTACTGCACTGAAATATTTTTCTCTGTATATACAATGTGTCACTACTGGGCCCCCACTTATGCTCCTCTTCCTAATAATCCTAATATCAAATAGACAAGTAAAACACATGGAAATCGAGCGCAAAAACAGCTGAAATGTTCAATCTGCGAGTGTCTTTTTATCTTTCATAGAAGGAACTCAACGAGTTTGTTGCTCCTAGATTCCCTGGCTGATGTGCAGAAAACATATCTTGACAGGAAGATGTTAACAGCAACATTAATTACATTTTTTTCTGTTTAAGAGCAAACTTCCTATGATAGCCATAGTTTCTGAAATTTTCCCAAATACAAACATTTCACTGGAGCAATTCAAAGATTTATAACTTTATCACAGATGTTGGCCTCTGTGGTGTAGTGGTTGTCTTGCTAGCCTCTAAAACCCAAGATTGCAGGTTCAACCAGGTGGAGGGTGATGGACTTTTTTACAGATGCAGAAGCCCTTAGCAAGGCTTTCTTCGGAAGAGAATAAAGCAGGTGGTACCGTGTAATGTTTTTTGCACTAAAAAGAACCCCATAACTTGAAATAAGGTTCCTAGGCAACATTTTCATCCACAAGTTGTGATTTCACACTACAGTGCCATCTGTGGGCGACAAGCTGATCCCTTGTTAGCATGGTGCAAAGCGACAAACTTACAAATAGAAATTCAGATCTGGTCATGGAAACGGCGTAATGATGCTCCTTGCTCCACTTAGGAGATACAGGAAATACCACCTCCACCACATACAATATGCATAATAGGTACAGAAGGTATTGTATTCCATTCCAAATTTCATAACTTGAGATTTCACCACATATACGTTTTGAAGACCCCAAAGTTATTTTAGAAAAAAGTATGTATGTACAGTATAACTCAAAAATGAAAAATCTGTTGTGTTCCATTCACAGGACTTTCTCTACATCCCTGCAACAAATTACTGTTAAAACACTTATTCTCCAATCTACTTCATGTTAATCAAGATACACATTAGCAGAAATGGTCTTATTATTTGATTTATTGTACATAGAAGGGAAATAAGGGAATACACTAGGCTAAAGTGATAGTCAAATCTTTTAACAGCTAGTTGACATGTGGTTGAAATCTGTTTCTTTGCATTGTCAGAACTTGAGAAATCCCCATAAGAAAATAGTTAGTATTACCTGAAACCAGTAACAAGGAATATCTCAAAAATGGTCAACTCCAAAAAAAAATGTATGACATAAATTGTGTTTCAACATTTCTTTTTGTGTAGTAAGTTATTGTCTATCTCTTATGATTCACAGCAATGCAAAATTCATCCAGAATAAAGGTGTCTTCACAGGGCTATTCCCAGAAAATTCAAAATATGCATTGTATATGTCATGTATATATCTTCTCGTGCGCAACGCACCCACCTACCCACCCCTCCCCCCATACACACACACAGATATAATTTTAATCAAAATCGTTAGACTTTTTGAGAAAATCAAAATGTTCAAAATGTTTTCCTATAAAGGGTAGTTTGGGAGATTTTCCTTACAATCTTCATATCACATACGTGAAATATACTAAACTTAAATACCAATTTTGGTATTTTATCAAAACTTTTCGTTTTTGAGTTATGTTCACAGGCACATGAACCTTTTACTAAAAATACGCTTTTTTGGATACAGGGGACATTAAAACATGTATTTCTGGTGAAATTTTCTTCTCTACCTAAGTACATGTACTATGTAGAGAAAGTAAAAATTGGTTAAATACCAAACTTGGTATTTAGGCTCAGAATGTTCCAAGGATGCAACATGATTTTCAAACTACGCTTAACATGGTCCCCAGCGGGAGCCCTCTGGAAAGGTGTAACTGCTTGCAAATCCCTAAAGTTGGATCCTGAGCGGGTACTGGACATGTCGGCATGTGGTGGGTTTTGTTGATCACCAATACCATATGCAGGTTTGTCTGCAAATATACAGAGTAGGAATTTGTGAACCAACTCCCCAGCCTCAAAATGAAATATGTTTCCCCTTTCCAAAGGGGTGCATGGCACATGGGAGTTGTGTTGCTAACAGAAGCTCTGGGATATCAAGTGACCTCCCAGAGTTTATAGCCTTAACCCAGCATTGGGGGCTCTGTCGAAGTTAGCAGTTTTCCCTCCATACTCATAGGATAAATATGGACAGAACAAAGAAAAACTGATCAAGAAGCTTTTGAAGCAGACTTGACAGAACAAAACACTTCTGAAACATCTGTGGAGGATTTGGCTGCAAGTATTGAAAAAGCAGCATTGCAAACCAGAAAATTCTCAATTGCGCAGAAGAAGAAACTCCTAAGAGAAAGGAAAATGAGAGAGGGAATTTGTATGGCTGAGAAACCAGCCAAGAGCACCTCTCCATGAAAAGAATAGTGCTGGGCCTAATGGGGGAGTTAAAGGTCCCACTCATTGCAAAATCTGTAGGGTAGGAGGCTAAAAAGCAAGTTCCAAGTTAGAATAGACTGTCTTTTCACAATGGCATAGTTGGAATCAGGATGATCATCACAAACCATCACCATCCTGATGTTAAACTAAGTCAGGGACAAGCCGTCCTGATTCACTCCAATTAATTGAGGCAGTGGACAAGGCTTCTACAGAAGGACCTCTTCTGCAATTCATTAGAAACTAAATTTGTGCAGGGAGTCCTATGGATAACCTGTACAAATGAACATACCAAAGTTTGGCTCAACCAGACAAATAGCAGACTTAAAAGCCTTTGGGAGGCACAGAGTTAAAAGCTAATAGACTCCAAAGACCTGTCTTAAAGACCTAAGGTGCTAGTTTGGATTCCAGACACTTCTGAAACAATGTTTGTTAAAAGACTCGGAAGACAAAACCCCAAGCTGAAGACAGAAGAGTGGCTAGTAATGAACAGGTTAGTGGACAAGAAAGGACAAACTTTGACCTTCTCGAGACTCCTACTCATACAAAGCACTCCAAAAGCCGGTTTTAAGCCCTAAAGGGGTCTTAAAACAGTATTCTTCTAACCTCTCAAGGATATGGGAAACTGAAAATAAGGGGTACTGCAGGTGAATCTTCAACACAGTAGGACAGCCTCTGTTGCACTCATGTGAAGATGAAGTCCTATAGAGTGATATGACACTCATCCAGGAACCCTGGTGCTATTAAGGTGAAATAAAAGGGCTTAAGGAGGCTGGTGGGAAATTAACTTATACTATAACTAACAAGACATCTAGACATGCATTTTAGTTAAAAATGACATGAATACACTGCTGCTAATGAACCTCTTCTAGGCATTTGACAGCAGTGAGGATAAAATCAAAGGGGGGAAAGAGGACTGAGGAAGTTTATTATCAGATCAGTTTACCTACCAATGATGATCCCATTCCACCTCCTATGAAGGAATTAGAACAGCTGATTTCAGTTGGTAGCTGGCTGTGATGTTCTCATTTAATATCAAATTATTTTAAGATACTGTATGTGAATAACAGACCTCCTTTGTAACAACAAGAAGACAGAAAGTTAATGACATAACAATATCCATTATGTGGACAATTTGATCAGAAATTGGCATGTTTCTGAGAATTTAAGCTGTTAAGACTACAGATACATCCAATTTGAGGTGAAGGTGAATTCAAACACTCTAGAATTTCTCAAGATCCTAAAAGAGCTGACTGGGATTCCTATAGGAAAGTTATGGTCAGTAATCTGAGTAAGATGGAAACAATGTAATTGCCTGGATTTGGAAATTGCTGCAGAGCAATTTCAAGATGCAATAATATCAGCATACAATACAACTGTCCAATAGAAACAGCCAAGCCGACAGGTATGTGCCCTGGTGGAATCAAGACCTTGCTAGTAACACGAAGAAGGTTCGTAAACTATTTAAATTTGTTAAAAGAACTAAACAATGGATGGCTTATAGCAGATCATTGACAGAATATACTGAAGCTTTAAGGAAGGCTAAGAAGGACTCCTGGAGAAAGCACTGTGAGGAGATGCCCTTAGCAAAGGTCCACAAACTTTCATCAGCAATCTCCATTTGGATAATGGAGAATATACTAAAACAGAAGAGACAATGGAATAACTTTAAGTTCACTTCCCTGGATCAATCACTATTGATGAACCTGAAAGAGGACGAATAATCTGGGACTGGTTCCTCCTGGGAAGAAAGGATACAAAGCAGACTGGGAAACCACTAAGAAAGTCATCAATTATGAAAAATTAAAATGGGCAGCATACTCATTTCAACCTTACAAATTTCCAGGAAAGACTGGAATAATAGCCATCATGCTTCAAAGGGGACTTGATGACTTATTAAATGTTTTAATACAAATCCTGAGAGCATGTTTGGCTCTAGGGTATATACTAATGAGCTGGAGGCATCTCAGGGTGATATTCATACCTAAATAAGGGAAACCTTTGACCCTGGCAAAGTCTCTCAGACCCATCAGCTTAACATCATTAATTCTCAAAACTCTTGAGAAACTAATAGATCACCATATAAGAGAAGACAAGCCTTCATTTGGAAGAAACTGATCTCTTTCTGGTAGCATACAGACCGAAAAGACAGTAAAGAAAAAAGAAATGGCATTAAGTGCCTTCATTGATACTAAGGGCACCCTTGACAACACCTCATTTAATGCTATAATTGAGATGCAAGGAAGCATGGCATTGATGAAACTGTATTAGAAATGGCATTAAGTGCCTTCATTGATACTAAGGGCACCTTTGACAACACCTCATTTAATGCTATAATTGAGATGCAAGGAAGCATGGCATTGATGAAACTGTATTAGAGGATTCAATCCATGTTGAAAGGCAGAATAGTCCATACAATTCTCATGGACAGTAGTTTAGCTACTAAGGTCAGAAAAGGAAGTTCAAAGGATGGGGTGTTATTACCCATACTGTGGAACGTAGTGGTTGATGGACTACTTAATCAAGTAAGTAGCCTAGGTATTGATATAATGGGCTATGCTGATAAAATTGTCATCATAGTTCTAGGTAAACACACAGAAATTGTCAGGGAACTCATGCAGTCGGCTCTGAATATTGTGACAAAAGGGCTGTGGATAAGGACTTAGGAATTAACACTCAGAAAACAGCCATAGTACCTTTCACCAGGAAGAAAAATACAGAGGGTTTAGGACCTTTGTACCTTCAAAATAAAAGAGTTAAAATGTCTGAGGGAGCCAAATACTTTTGGATCCCAAGATGAACTGAAATCAACATTTTAATAAAGTAATAAAACCTGTGAAAATTACTTTTTAAGTAGTTAGACACATACACAGTAAAAGATGGAGATTAAGGCCTGCTATGATCTGTTGATCAATACCAGGATAATCATATGACCTATAATTTATGGAGCACTGATTTGATGGCCAAAAATCCTTCTGACAGACTCCAAAAATTAAGTTAACACAATTCAGAGACTGCATGGCTATTACAGGCGCCATGAAAACAATGTCAACTGCAACAATGGAGGCACTCTTAGCCATCATCACTCCACTGCACCGAGTTGTAGTGAAGGAGGCAAGAATGGCAGTCTATAGACTGCAACACGCTAAGCAACTGAGAATTTCTGAGACAAACGCAGATATAATGAAGAACAGATAACATATAGGTGATGCCTTCTTGGAAATGCATTAGGACTATATAATTCCAATTAAACATTTTAACAAGAACGTTTGGATTATTATTGATCTGAAGTGTTGGGAAAATAAAACTCTGGAAACAGCTGAGAAGACTGATGTGGTTCACAGATGGATCAGGAACTGTTCTGGAGTATATGGCATAAGACCAAGATGTAAAGAATTATTTCCCTTGGGTAAATATGCTACTGTGTTTGAAACAGAAATTCATGCTATTATTGAATGCATACACGAAAATATAAGGAAAGGATACATTGGTAACACATCCTTATATTCTCAGAGAGCCAGGCTGCACTTATGGTTCTAAATAGCCTACATATTCTCAATGACTGGCACAAAATTCCAATTCATGTGGGTGCCAGGTCACAGGGGAATAAAGGGCAATGATCAAACTGATGAACATGTTAAATAAAAAGTAGCTTTATAATTTATTGGACCAGAGTCAGCTCTTGAAATCTCAGGAAGATCAATTAGAGAAGCTATTAAGAAATGGTTCAAAAGAGAAGATCATAAATCCTGGTTTAAAAACCCAGGAAACAGACATGTAAATCTATTTATTAGGGAACCACCTATTAAAATGTAATATAATTCAGCTGAGAACAATTACTGCATTACTCACATGGCATGCTTCTGTGAAAAAGCAACTTAACAAAATAAGAGTGAATCGGGGCAACTTGGACTGCAGATTGTGCAAGAGACTGAAATAGACCAACGTATTCTATGCCCATGTGAGATACAATGCTTTTGGAGAAATGTTGATAGAACCAAAAGAAGCAGCACCCATAACCACTAGCAGAAAGTATTCCTTTTTAAGTGATGCAGGTGTAGTGGGCTGGTCCTAAACAATACAGATAGCACAATAAGCCTTAGGCTGAAAAGCACCCAGAGAAATGACAGGAATTTGTATTGAAGAAGAAGACCTTTAACATAGATGTTTTTCTGGAATATTCAATTTTTTCAAAAATAATTATTATGATCATCATTAAAATTACATATAGTAATAATATTTACCTTGCAAATAAAATGTTTACCTCAAACTCTCTGGGAATAGCTCCTGAAGTCTTCTTCATTCTGTATGACTTTTGCATTAACTGGTCAACTGTAAGAGATAGACAAAGTCTTGCTACTGTGGTTTGACTAAGTTCAAAGGAGAAGTTAACAGAATCATGTGATAAGGGAGTGATTTATTGGCTGGTGAACAAACTACCAACTTTCTCTTCTAAGATGTTTCTTTCTCTATACAGATAATTCATTCAGATCGTAATTTTTTGCGGTTGTTCTTGAGCAGGGAAATTTTAAAACCCCTATTGTTACAATTCAGTTTATGAAATAAAATGTGTTCGTTGAGATTCATCTATAAGTAGCCGAGCTGTTACAGTGGAGGGTTTATAACGCTATGCATTGTGTGTACATTTTTTTTATGCATTAGGGAAAGAGGGCAGGGGGGGGATTGTTTGCCCACCAGTCTTTCCATAATGTGAGCAACCAAAGAAAGTTTCTTTCTTTGAGGCCCTCAGCCATTATAATGAATATCAGGGTGTATGAGTACTTCATGTCTTAATGTTGTCGCCTTGCTTTGCTTCCAAAATTGCACAAAACCTACCAAATGAAGAATGGAGAGCCGAGCGTCCAAGAAAATGTGCACACATAGTAATTAGTTGTCAGTTTCAGTTTAAACTGACAACTTACTCCTCACCACATGGTTAGTGTGTTGCAAAAATATTGCTTTCAATAAAGTAATGCTGAGAAACAACCCGTACTACTGTGGAATAACACAAATGTAGAAAACTATTAAGTGGAAGGAAGACAACAAATTCTTCCTTTCTCTAAAATGTAGTGGAAAGAATACTAATGCATCTAGGCAAAGATTTTGATTTATTGGATTCATCAATGGAAATCAACAATTCAAACCTGGAAAACTATTAAGTGGAGGGAAGACAACAAATTCTTCCTTTCTTTAAAATGTAGTGGAAAGAATACTAATGCATCTAGGAAAAAAATTTGATTTATTGGATTCATCAATGGAAATCAACAATTCAAACCTGGATGAGATTTGAGCATCTTACAAGTTACAACTGATATAATTACAGCTCCTTATGTAATTATCAGAATTCAGGAACTGTTTAGTTGCAAGAATTCAATTCAAAGGTCAGCAAAGAAACATGTATATCTATAACCCAGAATGAAGTCCCCTCCAATGAAAAGTTCTATGTAAAATGTGCAATAAGAGCATGCATGCACAAGAGCACACACTGTTTCACTGTATTATAATTATTATTATTATTATTATTATTATTATTATTATTATTATTATTACCATCATTCTTATTAATGATATTAGTAATAGTATACAGTTAGCAGAATAATGAAAACATTAAAATATTGCAACAAAAAACAAAATATGAGAGCATATAGTGTTTTGGTATATTATTAATAATATACACTTAACAGAATAAATCAAAAAGTGAATATACCATAACAAAAAATATACAAACATGAGAGAACATAGTGTACTTGCTGCCACTACTGTAGACATCCACAAACTGTTTTTGTTAAATTGCTTCACGATTTACCGTTTTAATGACAACTGAAAAATCCATTCAATGTTTATACCACAAGCAATCTCTCAGCTGTTTTCCTATTAGATTTTAAGTTAAGCATAGTAACAACATGATCACCTCGACAATGAATAGATCAGCTGTTCTTTAGACTTTTCGAATTTTGTATTAGTGATGCAGAATTGTTGCTTGTATTGTTTACATAGTGTTCCTTTTCTATTGTAATTTCTATCCCATATTGCTCATTATTTTTTTTAACTCGGTTTGTTATAGAGCAAAAAGGTATATTGATATTAGTCATTAAATGAATGAATTATACAATCTAAAGTTAAGAGGCAGTTTAATACATTATCTTTAATCACAGGTAGAATATAAAGATATTTTAAGCAATTACAGTAAACATTTACATAAAAACTTTTTTCAATAAAATGCTTCAGGATAGTCTGTCGAAGCTCTTAGATAAGAATGTTGATCATAACCAACAAGATTACTATAATAAACAAAGGATCTACAAAGCAAATTATCTATCCAAAAACTTGGAAAGCTGTCAGGCACTTTAATTTGATTTCATTATTTGTATAAATTAATTTATTAACTATAAATTTAGGTCAGCCGTTTATTACAAATTTGGCTCTATCCCCTTTAATATCAACAAGATTTGCTAAACTTCTATCTGGTATTTAGAATAAAGATCAGTAAACCAAATATACAGCCAATACACACAATAGAAAACTAAGCTCTTCCCAATCTTTCCACATTGCAGAAGACAACACTGTGCCTCATTAAGTTCACACAACATACTCTGGAAATTATTATAAAAAAAAAAAAAAAACTGTAAATATAAAAAGCAGATCTACATTAACAATTACATTAAGATTGTCTGTAGCTCTAAATTATAAGATAAAAGCTTTACAAGCAGATTTCTTTTAATTCTGATACTTTACATGTCTTTAATTTTATCACAAAGTTGGGAAAAGAAGTGTGCATTTCAAAATGCATTTTTACCTTTTAAATAAGACTAGGTTTACAACTGTACCAAAATTGATTTCATATGGGATGTTCAAAACCTCACATTTTCAGATTTTAGGGATCATTTACATTATTATTCAGCCAATTTACATTGCACACACATCTTTTGTCAACCATTATATAAATGATTTATAAATTTCTTACATTACATAAAACCAGCCCTCCGTAGTGTAGTGGTTACCATTCTAGCCTCATATACCCAAGGTTGTGGGTTCAAACCCTTTGGAAGACAATGGATTTTTTTGGGCGTAAAAATCCTTAGTATGGCTTCCTTCAGAAGGGAAATAAAGCCATTGGTCCTGTGTCGTAGATTTATGGCACATAAAAGAATCTCAAGCCTGATAAAGAGGCATCTGAGCAAAAATTTCATGCATAATATAGAATAGGATGCTGAGAATCACAGTAGTTAAAGAGCATCCATATATAACACTTCATTTCCATTTCTTCCAGGCATTGCTCTCATAACTGCCTTCCCTCTATTGCTTTCAGAATTATTTTTTTCCATATTCTTCCCCAACAGTTCAATTTCCCTGAAGATTAAGGCAAAGTAAAACTTCGAAACATTCCAAGTTTACGACCTGGCTGGAAGCCTGAGAACAATTTAAAGTAAATATTCACCAGGAAAACCTCAGTTCAAACTGTAATTTGAAGTTCATATAGTTACTTCTCTCTCCTTTATTCAACATTCAGCCAATCCAAAAAACCTGAAGATGATTTGGTAGTATTCAATCACTGATACTGAGGATCTGTTTGGGTGTTTTTTCACATCAATCCTATAAGAGCCTCCAGATTGAAGCAAATGAACCTCCACTGTATATAAGGAGCAAACCCTCATGTACTCTGCTCAAACTGCCTTCAGGAATCATCTACCATTTTCAGGTGCTCAAACTGCCTCCAGGAATCATCTACCATTTTCAATTATTATTTTCCTGACAAATCTCAAAACATATAGGCCCATTGTTAGCACTGTTTTGTACTCGTCTCCCAGAGAATTCTGCATTACCTGCAAGAGTTTAATTTGAATAGTCTCCTGCTCCTTTACCCTCAAAACTGTTCCTTGGAAACTACAACCATCACACAGTACTGGCAGTAATTATATTAACTTTCAAATTTGAACATTGCATTCAACTCTCATTCAGGATCATTCTTATCTGATACAAGCCAAGAAGTGTTTCCATAATACTGTATTGAACCTCTTACCAGAAACTGAGGCCCAATTTGGCCCTCATTGGATTAGTTTGACCCAACTTTGGAAAATATATTATTTTAACACTCACTCTCATCAAGCATTCATGCACACACATACATTATTGTATCCAATGTAAAAATTGGATTTATTGCTCTCATATTCCACAGAAGAGCTCAGCATTTGAAACAATCTATTAATTTAGGGATTATAATAATTCAACACCATGGACACCACATACTAGATTTCCCTAATTTTATGAGAGTAATAATTTATTTTATACATACCCTAGTATCCAAAAGTTAAGCATAATTTGTAAATCTGAGAACTGAAAGTGAAAAGGTGAGCAAGTATCATCAGATGTTAACACAGTGTGTGCCTCACCTTACTGGTAGTCTCTGATAGGTAAGCGGGTTCATGCTTCTAAGGTCAACAAAACCAGGACAGCAAACCAATACCATAGTACCAGACCCAATACGTGGTTCAACGTGTTGTTCTCCCATTGTGAACAGAGAGTAGTTGTTTCGCAAAATGTTTACCAAGCACCAGCCACAAAGACCTCAACTGGACCCTGATTTGAAAGATAGAATCATCAAACATCTAGAGGCAGGTCAGACACAAACCACAGTCTCTCGTGCCCTGAATGTGCCACAAAATGTCATTTCCAGGCTTTGGTGACAATTCCAAGAAACAGGTGTTTGTTGGATCCTGTACATGGTCGCCCACAGATTACAATGCTGAAACAGGACCGATATTTGACCATAGCAGCACGACATCGGAGGATGCCCGCAAGACAACTGACTTCCAAGCTTGCAGCTGCCTCAGGCATTCGAGTTTCGAGGCAAACTGTATACCAGAGGCTCAGAGCAGTCAACCTCTTTTCCAGACATCCAGCAGTGTGTGCTCCACTCACTCAAATTCACATATTACAATTGAGTCAGCAACGTCAACATTGGACCTTGAATGAATGGAGGAGCATGCTGTTTACAGAGGAGTCCAGATTCAGTTGGAACTATGATTCTCGTCACACAATAATCTGGAGGGAACATGAACCTGCTTTCATCCCACCAACATAGTGGAAATAGTGGTAACATAATGTTCAATAGTCATATTGATCTGCATATCTTCGACAGTGGTAATGTGAATGCCCAGAGGTACAGAAATGAGGTACTGGAACCTCATGTGCAACTTTAAGAGGTGTAGTTGGTCCACACTTCATCTTGATGATGATGCATGCCTACATAGAGCCCACCTGGTGGATGACTATCTAGAGAGGGAAGATATCCAGCGCACGGATTGGCCAGCGATGTCCCCAGATATAAACCCTCTAGAGCATGCCTGGGATGCATAAGGAAGATGAGTTGCAGCCCTCCAGCCCACACCAAGGACACTTCCAGACCTCCAACGTGCTCTCCGTGAGGAAAGGGAACTGGTGCCTGCAGAGCTCTTGAACCACCTTATAGAGAACATGCCATGGTGCTGTGAGGCCTGTGTAGCCATGAGGGGTCACCACACCCCATATTAACCGCTCAGCACCATCGTTGTCACTGTGGAAATTATCATCAGATTTTGTGCTTTCATAAAAAGGTGTCCTCAGGTCAAAATTTTCTGCTGTTTCTCACTCTATTGCATTCCAGATCATGTGTGATGCATTGGTAACAACATATTGCATTATGCTTAACTTTTGTACACTTGTGATAGTTTGGTTATAAAATATTGAATTATGTTTAACTTTTGGATACTAGTGTATATATATATATATATATATATATATATAAAATTTTATTGTGCATCCAATATGAAATATAATACATTATTACTTTCATAGAATAAGGGGGGTTCAAAATGCAGTATTTTTAAGATTATGGTATTCATGGTGTTGCTCATTGTATTGAAATGTTATAATCCTAAAATTTGAGCTCCTCTTATGTAATATGAGAGCAATAATTCTGATTTTCACATTAAATACAACATAGAATATACATGCGTATATTTATAAAATAATATAATTTCTAAGCTGTGTCAAAATAACCCAGTAAGGGCCACATTAACTCCAGTTTATGTGAAAAGGTTCAATATGATAACACAGACTATAATTTATCAGATAAGAATGATCCTGAATGAGGGTTGAATTCAAAATTAAAATTTTAAAGTTAATTTAACACAAGAGTGCCCAGAATTAATGCCACTACTGTAGATACTTCGATGGCACATTACAACAAAGGCCATACAAATACTTCAATTTCTCATTCATTTATTCATGGCCCTTTGTACCTCATATTCTATATCACAACAAATTTATGCTAGTGGTTCCAAATGTGAAAATCACTGTGGTGGTTTAACCACATAAGATCCTACTCTACAGCTTACTGCAATTCCTATCTATCTTGTGAACGATCGCTATTCCTTCGAATACATCCTTGAAGCCACTGCTCTCTCCTACATTATCTTCATGGACTTGAGTGCTCTCCTCAGTCTTCAGCAGTGAGCTCCTGCAAACAACCTGGTGCTTTATATTCAGTTACTTTTTCACAGATTATCAGCCTCGGGTCAGCAGGCCCTGCTTGTGTGAATACCCTACCATGCTGGCATACTCAGGAATGAGAATGCTAATGCTGCAGCTAAAGAAGCAATATGACATCCTCTCAATTTATCAAGCCTCAAGATTCCTCACCAGACTTCTACTGCTTTATGTGTGATAACCATTCTCTAACAATGAAAACAATAGTGATTCAACAACTAAAAACAAAGTATGTAATGCCTGTCCTCTTCCCACTTTTGTTTATCCTCTCACACGTTTCAAGGATCGCCGTCAAGTTCTCTTATCTTGTTTATGTCTCCGACATACTGCTCTTAATCATTCCTACCTTCTGTCTGGTGATCTGCCAAGTGTAAGTATTGCCATTCTTCACCCACAGTTACTCACATTCTCAACAGCTGCCATTTCTATAATGATGCACAAACTGCATGCATTATCCCAGAAACCATATTAACCACCCTTAGTGATCCAGCTTTCTCAAAGAATGTACTGATCTTTGTTAATGAAACTCAATTATATATAGGATTGTAAAACTTATTGTGATGTAATTTTTGTTAATTAACAAGAACAATTTTTTAAATCAATAATGGATATGCCAGAACACCACTGTTGTTCCAAGATTCTCCATCCCTACATATGCTGTTTCAAGCACTGTTCTGAGTAAGTAAGTATCTTCAATTGCAACACAAAGCAATGGTATAAACTCTATTAACAATATGTTATTTCATTGGGAAGAACTTAGCTTTAATCAAAATATGCCATAACATTTTATTTCACCTACCTTTCACTAGAGTCCTGAGTAGTACCCTCATTGGGTTTTGCAGACTCTGAAGCTTTTTCTTCCTGTGATACTGCTTGTGCAAAGTCTGTTGATTTTTCAAGACATGAGCTGTCCACCAATGACTTCTGTTTTGGTTTCTTCTCTTTAGCCTGAATTTGAAAGGAAAAAACTTACAATGTTGTGTAATAATTTACAAAGAAATAAAAATAAATAATAACAATAAGAAGAAGAAGCAGCAGCAGCCTCTGGTCAAATGATCAACACTCAGGCCAATTATCCCTGGATTCTGGCTGGAGCATGTCAAGTTTTTAGTATACAGAATCAGTCCCAATCAGTGATTGGGACCATTTTCAAAAGTATAAGGAATATATGCAATAATATAGTCCACTCCCAATAAATTAAGTATTAACGCATCAGGTCATTAAGAATGTTGTCGAGTGCAATTCTAAGCTCAGTTAGGACCAGTTACACAATTCAAATTTGTGTCAAAGTTGTAATAAGCTATGGGCCCTTTTACACAAGGCTTTAAGATTTGCAAGGTTCACAACAGGGCAATCACATTCAGCTTTACTTAGCTGAACATCCTACCAAATTAAAATTATGGCAATACACATGATGAAGTGCTGCTATTCCTAAAATAAGCTTTTGTAGACTATTTAATAAGAGATAATTAAAATGGAAACATCAAAGTCAGAACATACTGCAAAGTTTACTTCTTAAGAAGTCAACATTCTCCTAAAAATTCAGAAGCTGCATACTCGTACAACAAGATGCAAGTAATAGGACAAATTATTATGAAGTATGAAAACCAAATGTAGGAAAAATTGTACACAAAGGGTGGATTGGTGTGCCCTGTGAAACAATTTGGACAGTTCTGCATTTTGTTATTTTGAGATGCAGGAAATATCTCTGCTACAATTAGTTTGCTTCCACTTGTATATAACCTCAATGTCAAGAGAAGCATTGCTTATGACAAATAGGCTTTGCTGATGAAATATGTTGCTGTTACATATAGCTTTAATAGGAAGTCAATTCATTATACAATATGCTGCACTGAAAGCATAAAAGTAAAAGAGGAAAAATATGATGTATTGCTCTCACCCGATTTCCCTTACTAACTCTTGTACAAACTATTCTTGCTAAAGAAAAATGTTATCAATTTAACAATGTTTATTCTTCTATCTACCTCATATTAATTGATAAGCATTTGCAGACAAAAAAAAAAATACTCTAATCAGAGACCAAAGAACAGTTTTAATACAGTATTAATCTTTGGGTACTTACTTCAAGAGGAAATCTTTTTGCCTTTTCCAATTCATATTTAGAACTAAAGTATATATTACTTGAGGTATGCAACAAGCTTATCTAGATTTTAATTAATTTCAATTTTTTTCCTTAAATATAAAATTTTACATTTGTTTTATGTATAATTTTCCATAGAGTATGGGTTTAAAAATACATTAATATGAGCTCACCATGATCTTTACCTATGGTAAGTAGAGGAAATATTGCATTCCACCCAAAAATTGTGATACCCAGAAATATATTTTTGAGGCTCCTAAAATCCCCCACCCCAAGCAGAGAGAGAGAGAGAGAGAGAGAGAGAGGGTGGGTGTGTGTGTGGGGGGGTGCGCTCATGCGCACGGGGCGGAGGGGTTGCATACACTTGTGCAGTATAGTGCAGATTTTTTGTGTTACATTCATGACTTTCTGTACCCATTCTTAAAAAATATATTATTCTCACTATTTCATGTTAACATTTGCAAATACTTTAATACATACTATGTCCTTGTGTATACAAAGCAATGAGGGAATCGCAAGCTAAAGCAACAAAAAAAGTTTAAAAACTGGTCACTATATAATGGCTTTTACTCTGTGCTTGACCATGAGCAAGAAAATGGAATGTCTCATTTGAGGAAAACATATGTATTTTAAAATTGCAACCATTAACAAGGTATATCTCTGGAATAGTTCAATCCATTATTGCATTTTAATGAGATCTACATCTTTTGTCATAAGATGTTCTCTATGTTACGGTTTACCAGCTAAGCAAAAATCAACTAGAATAAATTATTTGAGGCTTCCTAGAAAATCAAGATTCATGTAGCATTTGGGATAAATTTATAGAATCAGTCTAAACATATGTTTTAATCAAAATCATTAGGACCATATTGAAAAAAATAAAAAGTTTATAAAAATGTCCAATTTAACAGGTAGTTTGGTATGGGGGGGATTTTCTTTAAAATGTTTGCATCACGTTCTTGGAACATGAATTTAAATACAAAATTAATAAACCAAATTTCATTATTGAGTTATGAAGTACACAGATACACACCTGGATTTCTTTCTAAAAATACTTTTTTAAAATTTATTTTTTCATGTGACCTCAAAACATGTATTTCTGGTGAAATCTTGATATCAAATTGTGGATGTACCTCCTCTATCTATAAGTTCATTGTATATGGTTGAGAAAGTAAAAAGTTGGTTTAATACCCAACTTGTTAAATTAGTGCATAGAAATTGTAACTTTGATGTGTATTTGAATTAGAAATTGTTCTAAGCTGGAATTACTAACACTAAAATATGGTTTAATACCCAACTTGTTAAATTAGTGCATAGAAATTGTAACTTTGATGTGTATTTGAATTAGAAATTGTTCTAAGCTGGAATTACTAACACTAAAATATCACTAATAGGCAATTTTAGCTATTGTTGAGTAATTTTATTATTAGTAATATCACACTAAAATATAACCAATACGTAATTTTATTATTAGTAATATTTTAGTGTTACTAATTTCAATTCAGAACAATTTCTAAAGCAAAGTTGGTATTTAAATCACTCTCTTCCAAGCTGGATACCAAGGTTTTGAAGAAAATCCCGTCCATTCCAAACTGCTGTTTACATATAACATTTTTATTTTCTCTAGCCAGTATGTACAATATACACAGTGAATAGAGAAGGTATTGTATTCCATCCAAAAATTTGATGTCGAGATTTCACAGGAAATATGTGTTTTGAGACCCCTGAATCCAAAAAATTCATTTTTAGAAACATGCCCATGTGTGTGCAGCATACCTCAAAAACAAAAAGTCAGTTAAATACCAAATTTGGTATTTTAGTTCAATTTCTTCCGAGGATGTGATACAAAGTTTTTCTAGAAAATTCCTCTACCTGCAACTACCCATTACATGAAATATTTTTCGAAAATGTTGATTTTCTCAAAATGGCTCAAACAATTTTTATTAAAATGATGTACGTTTAAGACATTTTCATGATAAACAAAATGTACATTTTGAATTTTCTGGGAATAGCCTCTGAAGATCTCTACATTCTGGATGACTTTTGTATTAAACATAAGAAATAGACAAAAACATACTACAAAAGAATGTAGATATCATTAAAACACACAATTTATTCAAAATCTTCTCGGGCTTCTAGCCAGGTAAAAACTTGGCTTGACACCAACGTTTCGAAGAAGTGCATCTTCCTCGTCTTCAGGGTGAACTGATGCCAAGTTTTTACCTGGCTAGAAGCCCGAGAAGATTTTGAATTAACACGTCGCCAGGAAAGCTTCAGTTCTTATTTTACACAATTTATGTCTATAAATTTTTTTCTTTTGCATCTTCTGTTTACTCCCGGTATGAAAATAGAACTGAATTTCAATTGTTTTACATAGCGACTGGCTTCTAAACGATCTGACTCAATGGCTTATTTCCTTATTTTCCTTCTACTTACAAGGAAGCAAGTAATAATACCAATTTTGGCAGTGTTTATATTGATTAGCATGACATAGATGAAAGTATAATCTTTTGATTATTCTATCTATTCCAGCTAATTGGGATTAACATAAGTTGAAGTGGTCTTATTACTTAGTTCCTTGTAAATAGAAGGGAAATAGCTAAAGTGATAGTTTAATCTCTTAAAAGCAATCACTATGTGACAATGTTGAAAATTGATTCTCTTTGCATGTCCAAAAATAAAACAAAATGAAACAAATGACAACCTTGCATTGAGATAATGTATTTTCAAATTAAAACCAATAACAAGCAATATCTCGGAAAAGGTTAGCTCTATAAAAAGTATATTATATAAATTGTGTGTTTTAGCTACGCTGCCCCCCCTACACACCTTTTTCTAAAAATGCTTTTTACTACTCAGAGGGCCTTAAACATTTCCAGTGAAATCTCGGTACCAAACTTTTGGGTGGAATACAATATCTTCTCTATACACTATGAACATAGTACGTGTAAAGAAACTAAAAAAATGTTCATTCATTCATCTCCCCGCAGCGCTCTTGAATAAGATATGGAGTTTGTAGAAAGTATTTTACACTATTATCCCTACATTATTCAGAACCCTCCAAAAGAGGTTAATTTCTCGTAGTTGTCCAGCAATTATAACGATTGCAATTTAAATTTTATCTCCATTTTAAATTTAATCATACAAATACCATTTTGCTACTCTCCTCCAAGTTTTCTCAGCAATTCATTCGTTTCCAAACACCCAATCACGAAAACAAACCTTCGATTCCATTTATCTTTTCTCTAGTGAAGAATGTCCCGGGAAACCTTTCTGTTTGGATTCCTACGAAATCTGTAAATTCTGTTATTTGTTCCGTTCCATACGGGTCTGTTCATCACTCCCACCCCTCGCAAACAGATCCATACATTTTCTCTTTCAGCTTTCCTGTTCGTTGCAGGTTATAGCGCACCGATTTAATAAACCCTCACTGCTACCCATAGCCCCGGAAATTCCTGTGTTTAGAGGGTGGATTCTAGACCCCAGAAAGTCCAGTTCCGAACAATAGTTGAATGTGTCTTTTCAACGAGGGCAGGGGATCTTCAAGAAAAGAGCTTTGCATTCGCTCAATGCGTGATGCAACAGTTCGACGCAGACCCACAATGGATGCTACGAGATTACTTTCATAAACATTTTTCTTGCAGTAATTTTTTGTTTCTCTCTTATAGTTTACGAATTATGCATAAGTCATTCAGAATGAAGAGAACTTCAGAGACTATCCCAAGAAGATATTTAATATATACATTTTATTTGACTTATAAATAATTTAATAAATGGTATTTTAATAAAAATTGTTAAAGAACCAGCTTTGAGAAAATAAATTCAGAAAAAAGTTCCATACAAAGGTAGATTGGGATTGGGGGGGGGGGGGGGCTTACTAAAAATCTTTGCACTGCATGCTTGGAAGATACTGAACTGAAATAGCAAGTTTACTATTTAAGCAACTTTTTGTTTTTTAGTCATGCTGTCCCCCCCCCCTTTTTTTTTTTGCTTAGGGAACCTCAAAGCATGTATTTCTGGTGATACCTTGACATCACATTTATGGGTGCAATACAATGCCTTCTCTACCTATTGTGTACATAATACATGTAGAGAAGGTAAAAATGAAGAACTTTTTATAACACAAAATTTATTTCAAATAACCTTTTGAGAGTTATAATACAACAAGATATCCATTATTAATGGCTCAAATTGTTAAATACTTTGACATTGTTTTCAAGGTGGTATAGATTTTCATTTTCCTTTTGTAATTGCATTTTCAAGTCAAGGTGCACCATATAATGTCCAGTTCTAAAAAACAAAACAGTTTATAACACATTGTGTGTTTTCACAAAATCTACATTTTTCTTTAAGTAAGTTTCTGTCTATCTTTTACAGTTTATGAGTAATGCAACAATCATTCAAATGAAGAGGACTTCAGAAGCTGTTCCAAACAAATTTAATATGTACATTATATTTGCCATATAAATATCTTTGATGTACAGTATTTTAATAAAATTCATTAGAACCATTTTTGAGAAATTAAAAAATTTTGAAAAGGGAGTTTGGGATGGGGGAAATATTTCGTTTTTCCCGTTTGTGTCTTTATAGAAATGTGCAAAGGTTCTTCCCAATTAAAATGAAGTAGACAGAATAATAAGGCTTGATAAGAATAGTTTTTATACCCACTAATAAACAATAGAATGTAAAATTCTCTACATGTGTAGTCAATGGTTAAATTATTATTGCATTCCAAAAAAAAATTTATACCAAAATTTTATGGAAACATGTTTCGAGGTCCCTGAACTTAAAAAAAAATTGGCATGCAAGTTCAGTAACTTCCAAATATGTAACAAAAGAGGTTTTCAAGAAAATCACCATCATATCAACTACTCTGAGAGTAGCAAAACAGCCACCAGGCTGAAGAAAAGACTGTAATCAATACTGAAACGGACAAAACATGGAACATTTTTCAAACATTTTTATTTTTTTTGAAAAATGCCTCAATGGTTTTGATTAAAATACTGTGTTTACAAATATTTGCATGACAAATAAAATGTATAATACATTGACTTTTCTGGAAAAAATGCCTTTCATTTGAAAGGAAATTTTATATAATCTTGAATAGTTGCTAAACATTAAGTGAGAAATGACAACATATACACAAAAGTAGGTTCAAGCTTTGAATTGTTCAATACCTACCTTTAAATTCCTGTGGATTTTCAGTTGTTTCTCACAGTATCATGGAAACAGCATGAATTTTTAAGGCCAGGTATAGGCTTAGTTCTATAGTATAGTTCTAGTTCCAACAAAATATGAACAGATATTTCCAAAAAGATCCAACATGTTTAAAATGCTGTAGATAAAAAAATAGGCTTACGTAAGAACAATTTTTATACCAATATTAAGCAACTGAGGTGGAGCCCCCACAGATGTTCTGCGCTCATTTGTATATAACTTGAATATATGTGTACATGCAGTGGCTTTTGGGATGACATGTGGATGTGGTAGCATTTTACGTTAAGAATTTACATGCATATAAATTAACAATTTAATTCCCACAATGATATGCACACCTATAAAAGCAGTGAAAATCGTGGAAATAAATACAATGTTGTGGTTTCTAACTGCAAGTAGTTAGAAACAGGAGAGAAGATGACAGGAATGAAGGTAGGGTATTGGGAGAATCAGAAGTTTGAAAAGAATTAGAACAAGTGTTCATGGCTACAGCGGCAACGCAAAAAAGGCTGGAAATGCATGACTGAGCTGGTAGCGTCGCTACATGTTATAGTTGATATTTTAAATAAAGATCTAAAGTGTGTGCAGGCAGAAGTGATAGATCTGAGAAGAGAAAACAAAGCATTGAAAATACAGCTATCAACAAAATGTGACTCAGAACTGAGCCCAACATCATTACAGAAATGCTGCGATGATTTTACGGTGGTAGGCGGAAAAGATAAAAAGCTGCAAAGACTTTCTGAACCAGATATAACTAGACTCCATCAGTGTGGTGTACTGTATGAAACGCTACAAGATCAAAAAGACATTGTGGAAATACCCACTTGTAAAAGTCCTAAGCATGAAAGCCCTGTACAATTTAAAAAGCAAGAAGTGAAAAAATCAGATAAAACGTGTAATAAAGGGTGATTCTCTATTGAAATTCTTGGGGCAAGTATGCAGGAATAAAGGTTATGATGTTCGATGCTTCCCAGGGATTAAAGCTACAGAACACAAACATAAAGTGGAGCAATTAAATTTAATAGAACTCAAACCGGAAGTTGTGGTTTTGCACGTGGGTACAATCTTGTACAGATCATAGGTGACACCATGGATTTAGTTCAGTATATTCAGGAACAAGTACCAGAAACACAAGTGGCCGTCAGCAGAATTCTTCAAAGATGCGATGCTAGCAATCAGCGCATATCATTGATAAATAGTGAACTCGGCTGGTTGGGTAAGGTGAAAAATTGTGTGATGGTTGATGGCTATTGTTGGCTGAGCATAAAAGACTATGGCCAAGATGGAGTGCATTTGAACAGAAGAGGGTCGTTTATATTGGGTAATCTGTTGTGTAAGGGAAACTGAAACTGGACAGTATTGCTGCTAAATTTAATGTGGTAAAATGGAAATGATCTGTTATTTATGGACGCTCTTTAACTGCTGTGGTTCTCAGCATCCCATTCTATATTGGGCGTAAGAGACCGCTTAATTTTGCTCAGAGGCCTCTCTATCAGGCTTGAGGTTCTTTTACGTGTCGTAAATCTACTACACGGGACCAACGGCTTTACTTCCCTTCCGAAGGAAGCCATGCTAAGGATTTTTACACCCGAAAAAATCCATCGTCCTCCGCCGGGTTTGAACCCGCGACCTTGGGTATATGAAGTCAGCATGGTAACCATTACACCACGGAGGCCGACTTTAATGTGGTAGACTTGGATAACACTGCTAAGGTAATGCCACCATTTACATTTACAAATGGTGATATTGTAATAAGCTCAGGGTGATACATTTGAACATTCAATATATAAAAACTAAGCTTTTGGAATTAACTCAAATATTAAACAATGTAAATGCAGAATTTGTGTCCTAAGTGAACATGGGACAAGGGATGATGAAATATGTAAAATGATAATTATCTAATTGTTTCCAAGTATTCTAGATTAACCTATTGGAGAGGGGAGGTTGTTATATATATCAGGAATGTAATTAAAGTCACAAAAATTGATGTAAATAGCTATTGCACAGAAAAGGTCCTAAAGGCAGCTGCAATTAAGTGGCTACGAATATGGGCAACAGAGTTATATTTGGGATTTATCGATCATCCTCTACAGCCGTTAATGAATTCCTTCTACAATTGGAAACTAAAGTGATTATTGCCATGGATTTTAATATTAATGCTGATCTCTGACAGATCCTACGAAAAATCTAAGGAAATATTTAGTTCTTATAATAATGAAGATATAATTCAGGAACCAACTAGAGTGACAAATTAAACTTCTTCCATTATAGATTATGTTGTACCTAATACTAAAAACATTTTATATACTGTATTTGAAACATACATTTCTGACCATTATGCACAATTGGTTGACTTTGCTGTTGTTGGGTGTAAGAATAAAATAGAAAAATTAGAATCATGAGAGACTTGGGCAATGAAAATATAAACAATTTAATAAATAACTTAGCTGATGTGGATTGGGAAACTGTTTTCTGTAATAGCAATAATGTAGATGATAATGGTACGAATTTTATAAGACACTTAAAACAAATTTTAATGCATGTCCACAGGAAAGTATAGTTGTAAATAATGTTAAAAAAACCAAATTACCAACAGAGACAATCAAACTAAAAGAGCAAGTTAGAGACATGTATACTTTGTATAAAAGTACCTCTCTGGAATACTATAAAAACAAATATAAGAAAGTAAAAAGAGATTTATGTACAAACTTAGGCTTTCAAGGCCAGCATCTTGAATAAAGAAAGTATTTTCCGGGCTTGTAGACCATGGTCCATTGGGTCTTGAAGTTCCTGACGAGCTCTCCGCAACAAGTATTCATTCGAACTCTGACCAGCCACCAGATTACCTGTGAAGTTGCCAAGCGTAGCCCTTGGCGAAACTTCAGGAGCTTCAAGACCCAATGGACCACAGCCTACAAGCCCAGAAAATACTTTCTTTATTTAAAAAGAGATTACTTAAATAGTTTATGTAATACAAAAATTAATGCATACAGAGAGAAAATGGGTAATTCTAAAAATGTTTACAAAACTGCATGGAGCCTGATAAATAAAGCCAGAAAACAATCTCTATCATATCAAAATATTACACTGAAAATAAATGGGGTAATTACAGATGATCCTGTTATTGTCAGTCAAAAATTTAATGATTTCTTTCTAAGTGTCCCCTCTCAAATACCATACTTGACAAATTGTATGAATACCAGTTCCTCAGCAGTTTCTTCACTTTTTATTAAGCCGACACAGAAAATGAAATAGATCAAATAATTGATAATCTACCAAATAAAACAGTGGATGGGATGAAATTAGTTCTAGTTTGTTAAAAGGCTGTAAAAATGCTATCCTAAAACCAATAGCATATTTAATTATTCAGTAGAACCGGGCCAATTTCCAGAAATTCTAAAATTGGGAATGGTAAGACCAATATTAAAACGGGGGGGGGGGGGGGATGAACAACATACTGATTACTATAGACCTATTACTCTAACATCTGAAATTGCCAAATTATTTGAAAGAGTTTTATTGTGGACTAAATAGTTATCTAAATAAATACAACAAACTAAAAAATGTTCAGCATGGTTTTAGAGAAGGACAATCCACTATTACTGCCATTAGTATAAACATTAATTGGTAAACTTGAAAACAATGAGGTCAGCACTCTATTCTTAGATTTATCAAAAGCTTTTGATTGCGTTGACCGTAACATCTGGATTAGTAAACTTGAAAATTATGGCATTAAGGGACTACCACAAGAATTAATTTGCAGTTACTTGATTGGAAGACAACAGTATACAGAAATATCATGTAAAAAGGGGAATCAAATTCAATGGGTAAAATCAAAATTGGAAATTGTGAAATATGGTGTACCATTAAGCCTCCTACTGTAAATAGGAAAATAAAACCTAGAGCTCATATTGATGCAGGACTAAAAATAAACTTGGATCCATATATTGTTGCGAGTCAACTAAAAATTTTAATACCGGTTGGTACAGCAATAATTATTGTAGCTCCTGTAAAATAAGCTTGTGTATCTACATCTATTCCTACTGGGTTCAGTATTAGGTCCACTATTATTTGTGTACATCATTGATATAAATGTTTGCAAAACATTTCTGTTGTGACGTATGCAAATGACACTACTGCTGTGTGCTGGAATAAAACCATAGAGGGCCTAAATGCAACTCTCAATAAAATGACACTGTGCTGTTAAATGATTTTAAATCTATAAATCTAAACATGCATAAAACTACCATAATGCACTATAGTATGTTGAATAACAGTAGCAATTTAACTCTAAAAGTTAATAACATTGTACAAGAAGTGAAAATACACAAATTTTTAGGTATTACTGTGGATAAACAGTTAAAGTGGGCACAACATATTGAGTACATATGCAATAAAATTAGCAAGTCAGTATATTTAATAAGATATTTTAGCAGTTATAAAAATCCTAATATTTTAAAACTCATTTATTATGGATGTATTTACCCACATTTAATCTATGGGATTGAAATATGGGGGCCTGTAGCAAAAATACATATGGACAGATTACTTCTATATCAAAAGAAAAGTGTTAGAATCATGTTGAATTTAAAATCCAGGGAATCATGCAGGAAGACATTTATTATTAAAAGGATACTAACCATTTACTCTCTGTATGCTTATAGAACAATAATGTTTGTAATAGACAAGTATGAACAAATACAAAATAAACAAATGCAGGAATACAATACAAGAGGCAACATGAACTATTATAGATGTAATGTAAATAAAAATGTATCTGTGAAAGATGTACAATATCAAGGAATTAAGTTTTTTAACAAATTACCTCCAGAAATTAAAGCAGTCACAGAGGTGTCAAAAACACAATTTAACTTAAAATTAAAGGTATATCTGTTAAGTAGATGCTTATATAATTTGGATGAGCTATAAATCGTGATTCTGTATAAATGTATATATGTATGTAACGATGTGTCCAAAATCATTGTACTGATAAACTGGATGAAATAAATATATTATTATTATTACTATTATTATTACCTAAAGCTGCAATGTAAGACTCTGTCTGAATAATTATTATACAGTAAGTGCATTCATGACTTTAATGGTCACGCATTTATTCCGACACAATTTTTTTTCTCCTTTATGACGCCTATTATGACTAAAATGTTCTCATTAGTCTAAGTGCTTTTGTTACGAGTGTGCTTTTTATTTTCTTGCAACATTCCTAATTTTTAAATTGAGATGCTTAAATATATTTGCATGAAGTTGTAACAGATACCTTTCCATTAGGAATACTAATTTATCCAACACTTACCTATGGAGTAAAATAATATTTAACAAGACATAATTCTAACAGTTGTAATATAAATGGTGTCCTCAGTACTTATCCTACATCATCTACTAATGGCAGAACTGAATTGCTCCCTCGCTTTTAAAATACAAATTAACTTCTTATTCTTGAAGCTTTAATGGGATCCGTTTCTTATGCTAATTTCTTGACATCTCCTTGGTGTTGTCACCAGTTACAATCTTTTTTGTCATTGTTTTTATCGCCCTCCGTGGTGTAATGGTTACCATGCTGACTTCATATACCCAAGGTCGCAGGTTCAAACCTGGCGGAGGACGATGGATTTTTTTCGGGCGTAAAAATCCTTAGCATGGCTTCCTTTGGATGGGAAGTAAAGCCATTGGTCCCGTGTCATAGATTTACAGCATGTAAAAGAACCTCAAGTCTGATAGAGAGGCCTCTGAGCAAAATTAAGCGGTCTTTCACGCTCAGTATAGAATGGGACGCTGAGAACCACAGCAGTTAAAGAGCGTCCATAAATAAAACGCCATTTTTGTCATTGTTTTTCATGGTTTATATAACATTAAAGTACTTTCCATTAACTATTCCTATTGGAAGCACTTTTTAACAGCACTAATGATTCTCTCTATGCATTAACAAATTTTACTTAGGTTTCTACTGCAAATCACTTATATCCTATTTTATATATACATTGTATATATACAGAGACTGATGGTCGGTGAATATAAGAAATTCAGGAGGGGTAACAGCTGCAATGAGAATGGAGGTGGCCAAAGATAACAGTTGCACTCACCTCAAAAGCCAAGAGTATTTGCTACACAATTTAGAGATAAAGACGAACTTCAAGTGGCATGTGCTGGAGGTGGTGAGCCAGGTCAGCTAGTGAAGGCCTATCCACACCAAGCTGATGAGCACACAGAAAATGCGGCCAGCATGGTGAGAGGCATGTCACGGCTATCTTCAGTATGTTCTTGAGTGACGCTATGTGCCTTGGATAGAAGAGTGGACGACAGCCTCATTGCAGATGATTGGATACAAGAAAAGTTGTACCAGATACAAGCAGACAAAGGTGCAGCAGTGACTGTAATCACAGCTGACATGGCAAAGTCCAATAACCAGTGGCAGCACTGTATGAAAACTTGCTTATGGGGAAGGAGGCCCTGCTGAGTTCAAACTGGGATGGAGCACTGTAAGCCTTTGAAGGACTTGAGAATATGATACTGGGAGTGGATGCCCTCACACAAGACAACAGTCGACATCAGCCAGAGGATCTTGTGACTAGGCCAAGAAGAGGTGTTGCTTCGGAGCGCTCACTACATCCAAGGATCTGAAGGTAGAGTCATGACAGAGATATAGTTGTGCCCAAAGAAGCAAGGTGGAAGTGAAGGTGCACCTGGAGGTTAAAATGTCAAGGACTTAGTTTTGAACCAGAAAATATTAGATTATGTGGTGCCAGGGCATTGTTGCCTTGTTCAGGAGGAACGCTGCTGATTCTAACAAACACCAATCAGGATGGAGTTAGGGAAGAGCAAGCCAATAGCAAGTAAATCTCCATGTAACTTATCTAAAGAGTCAGCACCACAGCAAGATGTAGGGCCCCTCTGAAAGATGTACTGAAGAGAGCGGCCAAGCATCTGACTCACAAGTGAAGACAGTCCACCTTCACTTAGACAATATCGATCTCTTCAGCCAAGGGAAAGGCTGTTATGGCTGCATTGATTGAGTTCTCATTTTCTGAATTGATTCCGAAGATGCACAACCTATTCAGCAACCATCAAGACATGTTCTGGCAAAACTTGTGGAAGTACATGTTTTGCTGAAGAACATGAGATCTTAGGGAATCACTAAAGAATCTGACAGACCTTGGTGCTCCTCTGTGGCTTGGTGAAGAACAAGAATGGCAAGTTACACTTCTGCTTGGACTTCAGATGCTAAATGTTATCACCAGAAAGGACTTTTTTCCTTACCCCAGATTAATGACATCCTGGACACACCTGCTGTGCCTATTGGTTTTTGACTTTGGACTTAAAATAGGTTACTGGAGGTGGCTAGATCCCAGGGACATGAGAAGACTGCATTTTTAATAGTTCAAGGGCTTTAGCAATTTACAAGTTTGCCTTTTTGTTTTTTCAATGTCCCAGCTAGCTTCCAGCACTTCAGGGAATCAGTGATGAGATGTTTTACTTGCAATGCCTGCCTGCTATATCTCGACACCATCATTGTGAGCAACAACTTTGAAGATATACTGACACTGACCAAGTTTCTGCAGAGGCTTGCTGACAGCTAACCTGAAGCTGAACACAAATAAATGCAACTCTTTTGCAAGGAGGTGAACTGGGCCACACAGTCTCACCAACAGTGGTGGCTATGGATCCGGAGAAGGATCAGGCAGTGAGAAATTGGCCTCGCTCAAAAGAGAAATGAAAGTTACTAAGTTTCCTGGACCTTTGCACCACTATAAGCAATTCATATGAGGTTTCTACAACATCGATAAAACCCTCACTCGTCTGAGGAAGAACATTGTAATATATGTAGTCAGAAGAGGCTGAGAGTGCATTTCAGGATCTTGAATCAGCACTGTGTAGTGTGCTTCTCTTAGAACTTCCTCAATGTGATACTGATTTTATTGTGGGAACATACCAGGCACATTGGTATATTAGGCATTCTATTCTAGATCTAGGATGGCCAAAAGCAGGTAAGTAGCCTACTACAGCAAGACACTCTCTAAGGCAGTAAAGAACTACTGTGTTACCTAGAAAGAGCTCCTGGCAGAAGTAAATGCACTGTAACATTTCGGCAAATATCTGTACAGTCAGCTAATCCACCCAAGGACTGACCACTCTGCCCTCACCTGGATGTGAATTTCAAGAACCTGAAGGCCCAGAGGCTCCAAAATTACAACTTTACTTAAGAATATTAGAAAGGAAGGAGTCACTCTAAAGCGGATACCATGTCAAGAAGAACTTGCACAGAGAAGTACAGCTACTGCACTAAGGTGGAAGACAAGGAGCATGAGGCAGCTGTGTGATTTTGGCAGTAACTGCAAATAGATGGGATGAAGGCCTGAGGAAGAGGCAGTTGAGGCCACTTCTGAGAGAAGTGAAGGCAGGAACTAGACCAAACACATCACACTCAGGCTCAATGGGCTCATTGAAGGTATATGTTCAAAGTTTGGAATCACCTGACAGAAAGACCCAGCTGAGATCCTCCATCAGAGTAAGATGATTCCTGGAGGTGGTACATTCAGTGATATCAAAAGAACATCTTGGATCCAAATGAACAATCTACAAGCTCCAACACAATACTTTTGATTGAAGGTATGGGCAGATGCTGAGAGGTGGTGCCACAAATGTTACGTGTGCAACTACTTTTTCCCCACAGATTAAAAGTCAAATTCATAAGCAGCAGTACGTTAGAGTGTCCTTTACATGCAGAGCATATAAGGTCACTTGAAGCAAAATTATGAGAAAACCAAGAAAGAAACTGCCTAGCTCAGCAAAATATTATTTGGACTTTTACTCAGTTTTAACAAAAGTTTAATCTACATGCAATACTTGAATGAAAAATGTGTCTGGAACTACTCCAGACTTAATCATGTGAAAGGTGTGTTCCACTATTCCACCAATCCAGATATTTACTACAACATGCCTTTTCTTTTTGGGAGAATATCCAAATTAACTAAATTGGGATACACTGAAAAGCTGTGTTTCTCTAGAAGTATTGATATTTATAAGGATACCATCATCTTATAAAAGTGAGGCCACCATTTGGTAAATTCATTAATATCACTTCACTTATTTCAACAATTTTCAAGAAAATCCACCAGTTTTTGAAGATTAGCTGTAAATTCACAATACTCATAGGGTGTGCAAACTATATCTTAAGAATATGTTTTATCAACTCCAAGCATATGATCACATGCAAGAATAATTGTCTCTCAGTGGACAGAAATGGAGAATTTTATCACTGATTCATATTAAAATGAAGGGTGTTCTTATTTTGTCCAATATAATAACCACTAAATAACCTTATATCTGATTTCTTCTTTGACACAAATTTGTTTATGTAGTCATTAACGAATGATGACACTTCTCTGCACCTCTTCTTCCCTATCCTTTATGCCACACATTGAAATGTGTTTTTTTTTTCTGTCTTAAAATTGTGAATGAAAAAAACCATTTAACAGTTAATGTGTCAAATACTAAAGTCACATGTTTTCATAATCTATACTTTTCTCCATGCTTTCTTTAAAGTACTGTAAAATGGATCATTTATCCTTTTGAGAGTTATAATTTGGCTGTTCAAATTGGGAGCTTTTAATCCAATTTTTAAGTTCTTCACAAACACAGCAAACACCCACTTGTGGGTATCAAAACTGCACTGCAATTTTCCATTGAAGTATTTTGCTATGCTTTCATTTAAGTATTTAATATAACATTTAAAGTTTATCTAATTATTTTAACTAAAAAAGCAAAAATTATTTTATATACAAATAAAAATTCTAAAATCATTTATATGAAAAAATTTGCTGTATTCCAAATTTGCCTAAGCCTCTATAACTTTTCCGCTGGATCCCTAGCTCCTTTCATCATGTCTGCTGCTGACAACATTATTGTACAAAGGAGTGTCTATAAAACAGTTTGAAAACCTAGACTATGAACAATTAATGTCCATAAATTATGTGCTGCTGAATTTTGAATTATTTTGAGCGGTAACAAACATAAGTTGCTTTTAAAACATTATAGCTAAAAATTAAAGCCAGAAATCAGATACGCAATCGTCTCAATATTTGCCTGCATTTACGCCTATTTCTTGCCAAGGTACTGTAGGAGATGTATACTTCACCACTTACACATTTTTTTGTTTCCCCATGAGAAACAACCAATCTCCGTTTACTGATATTTTACAGCTTTCTGTGTTGGTAGTATTAGTGCTCACATTTGGGAAAGCAGAAAAGTACTTTTGTCAGAACTTAGGAAGCTGGGTGGTGTCATGGCTGAGTGGTTAGACTGTTTGCCTCCCATCTAGGCAGCCCAAGTTTGATCCCAAGCGACCGCATGTGGGATTTGTGGTGGATAAGCAGCGTCTGGGCAGGTTTTCACTCATTCCACCAACTGCTCCATCATCACTCTTTCCATCATCCATTTCACTTGTATTTTACCAATCGCTTCTTCACTCCCATGCCTGGTTATGTTCCAGGTTTTCCATTCTGTGGTTTCATGCCAATGGCTCCCCAACAGGCCTCTGACCCCTAGGCATCTGCTTGTAAGTCCTAAATACTCAGAGGGTAAGCACACTACGAAATGAAACTTCGTACTTTCTACAGTGCAAGTTTTTCTTATTTAGAATTTGTTACACTTACATTATCAATAACCTATGAACCATCTGCTCAGAATGGTTGTCATCTATAGGCATGGAAAGCCTTTTCAAAAAATCATACATGGTATAAACTGTGTGTTTTAACGAGAGATCTATATTTTTTGTGTAGTAAGTTTTTGAGTAATTCTTATGGTTTACCAGTTATGCAAAATGAAAAGGCCTTCAGAGACTACTGACAGAAAATTCAAGATATAAATTTTATTTGTCACATAAATATCTTTAATATAAGATAATTTAATCAGAATTGTTAGAGCCATTTTTAAAAAAATCAAAATTTTTGAAAATGTTTCCATATAAAGGGTAGTTAGTGGTCTTGAAAATCTTTGTGTCACAATCCTTGGGAGATAGTAAACTTAAATAGCAAGTTTGGAATTTATCAGACTTCTTGTTTTTTGAGCTATGCTCGCTCTCTCACACACATGCATATGCTGATCTTTATCTAAAAATGCTTTTTTTTTTTTTTTTTTTATTCAAGGGGTCTCAAAACCTGTACTGCTGGTGAAATCTTGGTATTGGATTTTTGGGTGGAATACTATACCTTCTCTATACAATATGTAGTATATGAGGTGTAGAGAAGCTAATAAATAATGAAAATGTGGATCTAGAGCATATTAAGTAACACTATATGCCAACTAGCTTTTAGGTGCTTAAACTTTTATGCTTTTAAGTCAGTCTGGAAATAAATCGAGGTAGTACCACCACATTAGAAGTATTTGTATTACGGTGTAAACTGACCAAAGAATTTCTGCCTTGTTACATTACTAGAGTTAACTCAATATATTGACAGTACTACCTGTACTTGCAAGAGACCCTGCTTATATTCAGTTTGTATGTTTTTAGGACAAAGAAACAAGCTATTAGGGTTTGTTTTGTTTAACCAATGCATTGAAATGTAACTTAGTTTGTGTACCTGATGTAATATTCTGGGGTTAGGCAATGAGCCATCTTTCGGTTATATATAGGCATTATACACGTTGTCTCAAAACACCACCACACAAATATAAAGTCTTATAGCTAATACTTGAACTAGTCCAAAATTTTATATCACAACTTTGAAACTCTTTTAGGTATGGTTTATGTAGCATTAAGAATTACACCATTTCTGCATCATTAGGCAGCACATGAAGTACTTGTTATGATGCCCACATACACCTCGGAGGATGTTTGTTGTCAAGCACTTGTCATAAAAATAAATAGGTTTCTACTTGTGCATCATCAGAATACCATTATCCTTTAAGCTATAGTGTAAGGGTACATACTTACTCATTAGTTATGAGTTGGATGGTTTCAAACTTATAAAATGTGAAGCATATTATTCCACCCCAACCACTGGTATTTTGTACTTATTATCCT
Organism: Hymenopus coronatus; assembly: GCA_030762935.1. Taxonomy (NCBI): domain Eukaryota; kingdom Metazoa; phylum Arthropoda; class Insecta; order Mantodea; family Hymenopodidae; genus Hymenopus; species Hymenopus coronatus. Next base: position 66,848,593 of record CM060882.1, read on the forward strand.
AATCATTTTATAATTATCTTAATAGTAAACTCTCAACACTTGCAGTAAAACACAAGAACTAGCTGTTAAATGTAAAAATGTTTCATTTAACATTTTTAGTTAAAGACAGAAAATAAAATTTCTTGTCTTACTGCAAAACTCAAAAGCACATTGCATGGTCTTGCAACACATGTAGTAGCTGCATGACCTGAGACTGAAATTCCATGTCTATGAAATTTCCTCCATATTATTTGCTAATAATATATATACATATATTACTCATTTTAATATCATTGTCAGTTTATTACATAGTAAATTATGTATTGAATTTGGCAAAGGGAAATGATAACATTGTAACCGAGTATTATGGAAAATATTCAATTTTATTTATATATTGTAAGTTCATGTTTAAATGTGTTTGACCATGGGGAAAAGCTTTGGCTCCATTAAAGACTTTCACATAGATTTCGGCAAAGTCACGCTATTTTGAATTTTGGACGCTGGAGTGAGCATTGGTGCATGGGTCACATGGCCATTCGCTCAGCCAATCAGCAAAAAGCCAAGTATGGCTGATGTGTATATGATCAATGGGCTACTCCTACGTCATGGAGTCTCGTAATTGGGTAGTAGGAGTTGACTGAGGTTCGTTGGAAGATTACTGAACCAAGCTCAGCCATTCTGATTTAAGACTGCAACAAGACTAGAAGTGTTTATAGAAGTTCGCGCGCTATGCTCATGAGAGCAGCCACGTGTGCAATGGGAAATTAGAAGTTCAAACGTGCATTGGTTTATTCCATTGTATTATGGGGACGTTACCTAAAAATATCATTAACTAATAAGTGAAAGCATTAATGCGGTAATAAGGTATTAATCCTCAATTTCTTGAAATATTAATAAAACCAGAATTCATCAAAGTCAGACTTGCTGCATTTTCTTTAGTATTCATACACAACACCTCCACAACTGCCGGAATCGCTGTTTCTCTCCCAACTCTGAGATAAAATAACTTCGAACTCCCAAAACTAGAAGACCCATGCTAAACTCAATAATAACTAGTCTGGGACGTGGGGTTGGAACTGGCAAGTGGTGCTAAACTCTAACAATGAAGAATCCAGAAGTTCCAGGCAGCTGCCTAGTATAGAAGCCGAGGACATCGCAGCATCATTCCAGAACCACATCATAAAGTGGGGCAAACTGCCCCAGTCCTAAATATATAAGTGTTTGTAAAGTCATAATGCACTTTTAAACGGTCGCAGAAAATCAACAAAACAAGACAGAAATTTGAAATCTGCAGCATATTAAAGGAAAACTCTCCAAGTTTCGTATCTATTCAATGCTGTTCCATGTAGCTTCCATTTGTTGTCCCACACACATATTCAAGTTTTGTTCACACATATCCAAGTTCAGTTCACACATGTTTAAGGACATCTAGTATGACAGAATGAATAACATCTATGATTCTCTGTTTTAAATGATTAATGTTGTTGTGTTCAATGTAAACATGTTGCTTCCCATAACCCCACAAGAAAAAGCATAAAACTGTCAAATCCATAGATGACAGCTTGACAGAACCCTGCCTATCCACTGCTGGCGGAATGTAGAGTGGAGGCATATAGTGGAGGAGCACCATCTTGATGAGACACCCTCTGGAAACTGTGACACTGTACACAATTCCAACATATCAAAAATAGTTTTTTGTTATCACAGTCTACACCTCAAAGAAAAATTGGCCTATCACTGTATCATGCATTAGGTCACAACACATGTTCAGTTTAGGAGTGTTACGTTCATACTCAATGTAGAGCAGCCCATAGGCAGACATTATGGCTATGAACATTTCCACAGACATCAAGTCACCTCATTGCTAAACACAATCTTCTGCTGAAATCTTTCATCACTATTGATCTCATGAAGGATATTTGTAGGAAACACAAATTGTTTGGTCTATCTGCAGATTTTATAGCATGCAGCTTGTAACCTGAAAAAAGTAGACATTTCTTTAGCACATTATGAACTGTAGTCTTGCATAATTGTTGAGTCATACATGCATAAAATTTTAATGGCTCTCCTGTATAGTCTCTATAAATTCATCACCTATCAATGGCCTTCCAAAACAGGGTTTGTCCAACAAACTGCAGTGCCCTTCAAGTACTTATCCCACCCAGTAATATTATTTATATTGGGCAGCATTTTGTTGTACACGCGACAATATTCACGTTGCACTTAGGTCACAGATTCAAATTTGGCAAGTCACATAATACACGATCTTTCCTCTGTACTATACACATATTGACTGGCATGGCATGAGCTGATCCACTGCTGTGCAGTTCAGTGTTGCATCATTACCTGCATGTGCATACGCTTGCACATTGTATTACAGGAACTTTGACTCCAGCTCACATTATTGCACCACTTTCCTCTCCAGACTTAGCAACTAGGCATCATTTCAAGTAACTCATGAAATAATCATCTACCACAACATGATTCTAAGGTTGGTGTTTGGTGTGTTATGAGTCTGTCTGGAATAACTGGCCATATTTTATTTAATGAAACAATTAATGTACTAAGCACCAAGCCTTGATATAGAGCAGTTTTTCTATTCAATTGAGGGATTAAGAATGAATTCTTGACAAATTTCAGAAATATAAATCCGCAGCTAAGGCTTATTTGGATTATTGAAGTTTATGGTGACAAGAGTGGGGGTCCAATGATCAGTGCATAGGTGTGGACCACTCGATCCCCAGACCACATGCCCTGCAATGTTTATTTGTGGCTAAATTTAAAAGACACGCTATATTAACAAAATTTCCTGATACAAAAATGGAAAATAATACCCAGCATTTCTCAAGAAGAGTTGAAACATATTAATGATCTGTTAAAAAGCAATGTTCATCTTTAAGCATAAGCAGAACATTTCCAACATATCTTTGAAAAGATAAGCAGTGTAAGAGATGTCAAATATTGTAATTTACAAAATAGTAATGGTAGTAGTTGGCCTTGTCCTTTCATCCTGTTTATTTTGATGCATAAAATGGTCTGCATATGGATGAAGTGTCAACAGCGAGTGGTGTGATCCAGGTGCCACTAACAGCACTGCCATTAATCTGATGATCATATAGAGACAGATTTAGTCATAGATCTCATCAAATTATGATCAAGGCAGTGGAGACAGTATTGCCACTCTTGGAAACTCAGCTGTAGTTTGCACATTTTCCATAGGTTCCTAAATGCAGTCCACAAATCCTGCCTTGTTTATTGGATATACGTTACGTTTTTTAATTTGAATTAAGAGTATGTACCAATAGTATAACATGGATCCTTTGCTATTAGTACTAAGCCACTTGCATAAATGAGGCATTATAATGCACATCATGCCTCTGTTTTCTACAGGCTGAAACGGAATTTGAATTCATTCTGTTCCAACCAACAGTCTAGAAACATTTTCTTCTTTTCTCCAGTTGAAGACAGATAGCTACAGCACCCAACTAAAAATCATGCCAATTAGATATTGACTGCCATCTCAAATTCACATTTCAACCTCAAACTACTCATAATACCTAGTTACCATTCACTTTTATGCAGTATATAACCTCTTTTGCCAATACTAGCAAGTGTTCAGTTTTGTTTGCTTTTCTTTCATTTTGTCTAGTATGGCTGCTAGATGCCTCAAAAATGATTCCGTTAACTTTTCTTTACAAATAATAAAGTTTTTGCCAGAACAAAGTCCTAATAACCTTAGAAAGGAGAATTTTAAACAAATACAAATGCATTAAATTTAGACCTTTACATGCTCCATGCTAACATTGCTAACTCTTTTTTTTTTTTTTTTTTTTTTTTTTTTTTTAATCTTAATCTGGGAGGTCATATTAGACAATGAATGAAATGAGTAAAATTGTACACAAGCATGCCCGGGGTTCAATGAGCTTTTAAGGTATACAATGTTTTTCTTAGGATGAGAATCCCAGAAGAAAACCTCTTATCCAGTTAACTCACCACAAAGACCTTGGAATTAATTACCTAGACATACCGCCGGCGCTAGTGTCGACGCCACAAATTGAAACCTCTCGCGCATTCTCAACTGAAGGGCAGGGCATGCTTTTTGCCATATGTTCAGTACGCTGAAAAGGCTTTCAGTACCTCAAAAACCACATTTTAAGAACTTGATGGTAAACTTTTATGTAAAACTCAGGTGTTATCATGCAGCAAAATCTTACAGCAGTGTGCTGCACAAGAAAATAGTCAAGACAGCATCTCTCTAAATCAATTTTGTTTATGATTCAATAGGTTAGTAAAGTTTAATTATTTTTGCATAAAATTTACTACATTAAGTACTAATTAATTCTAATTTTATATTTATATATCTTATCCATCTAACACAAATATACCACAAATGCTCACTAACGTATTGAATACAATTTACTGAAGAGGAATATAGGTACCTAATTTCCCATTTATTTTAATTTTATACTGTGCATATACTGTCTCTGTAAATCCAGTATCGCATGTGTTTTTTTTTTTATGCTAAAGCGCTTTAATTATGTTTGCTTTTATTTACATATGCCTTAGGTAATATGGCTGTATCACCACTTTGACCTTCTATAACGACTGCTTAAATTGTTGAAGTATACATTAAAAATGCTCTGCTCGATTAATTTAACACGCATTAACTATCGCATTCATATTAATAGGCTCTTGGAATAATATTTAAATAAAAGTTCTTTCATCAGCTGAGAATCGAGCGCAGCATATTTTGCATTTTTAATTCAGCTTTTTGACCGCTTTACTACAGACACACTCTTAACAACCCATGTTTATAATTCTTGTTGACGGCTTTGTGTATTAAAGTAAAAATCCGATGTGCTCCATTCATATAAATTTCTCTACATATCTTGACAAATTATTAAAAAGCTTATTCTTCTATCTACTTCATACTAATCGATAGCAGACATGATCTTATTACTTGCTTCCTTGTAAGTAGAAGAGAAAAAAAGCTAAACAATAGTCATATCTTTTAAAACTGATTTCATATGTATGAAATGCGTTTCTTTGCAGGGCTAGGTGATGACCCATTCCCATAAGAGTAGATATTTTAAAACAGAAGCCAATAACAAGGGATTTCTCAACTCCACGAAAAAGTGTATACAAAGTAAATTGTGGTTCTATCAAGATCTACATTTTTTGTGAAGTAAGTGGTTGTTTTTTTTTTTTTTTTAAATCTCTTACGGTTTACTAGTTACGCAAAATTCATCCAGAATAAAGAGGTCTCAAAGGCTATTCCCAGAAAATTCAACATATACATTTTATTTGGCATGTAAATGTATTTAATATATGGCATTTTAATCAAAATCGTTAAAAGCCATTTTTTAGAAAATCTAAATTTTCGATATTTGTCCACGTAAAGGATAGTTTGGGCCTGGGCTTTTGCCTCAAAATCTTTGTGTCGCATCCTTGGAATATACACCAAGTTAGAGTTTTTACAGACTTTTTGTTTTTGAATTATCTTGTTCATGGACACAAACACCAACACAGACCTTTTTTTAAAGTTCTTTTTTTATTCAGGGGACCCTAAAACATATACTTCTGGTAAAATCTAGGTATGTTTTTTGGGTGGAGTACAATACCTTCTCTATACGCTAAGTAGGTACCTACATCACGTGTAGAGAAAGCAAAAAAGTAGACAGTATATATGGAATCAGTGAGAAGAAACTGCAAAAAACAGAATTAAAGTCAAATTATACTTTCAGTGATGCTTACATCCCGTTTTGTAAAGCACTTTATACGCAAGTATGCAATATTCAACTTCAATTATAGTATTTACTTTTGTTTTGTTCAGTTGTGGGATGAATTCCCTCTAGTCAATGAAGTGATTTTATTCAATCCCCAACCGAACATTCAAGGTCTAATCCCTGTGCATAAATGCTGATGATCATAAAGAACGTGTTGTCGCAATTATTTCCAACTCAGGTATCTTCATGATGTAATTACAGCTGTTTTAAATTTCACTGTTTCCCCATTGCAATCAATGTATTGCATGCGACCTCGCACGCCTTCTGCCCTCCAAGAAAATCTTCTACGTCCGACACGCATAGCTCTCTGCGCAGCCAGAGGTGTGGGGGTTTGACTCACCTTAACCAAGATTCCAACTTGGCACATTTCAAATGTGAAGTATGCATGCTATGCACACATCATAAAGATAACCACTCAGGCTGAATCATGTAACATTCTAAGTAATTACTTTAATTCACATAATCTGACCTATTTCCAGAATGTTACGTTAATGTAACAAATCTGTATCTACAAAATTGACAGTGATTGACAGAATCTTGATGTTGACATTGTACAGTTGAACCTGTTTTATATGTAACCCAGTTGTAAGTAATTCACATTTATATTAAAATTTTCATAGGTCCCAGCAAAATGTAATTTAGAAACCTGTTAACAGAACCTTATTTATACGTAATTCACTGTTATATGTATTAAATTTCAGTGAAATACAACTGAGTTTTACGTAATTATAATAAATCAGTATCTTAAAAGAAACTAGAGGATATTTTCTTTATCTCTGTTGACAAAGATGCAGGCTAAGCAGGCAGCTTTCGGCCTCGGAAACAAAAGGTAATGATAGAGTGCGACAATGCAGCAACAAACGAAAAGTAAAGATAAAAATGTTTGGTGTCTGGTGTTTCTTGTTTAACAGCAGTTTGTCTTTCAGTTCTCAGTTGCTTTTAGTCAGCCAGGAAAACAGAAAAAAGAAATGTTATACGCTAGATCAGAAAGTGAAGTTCATACAAGACGTAGAGTTTAATCCACACAAAACCAAAACCGAAATTGCTAGCTCTACCGGAGGGTGCAAGTTTCAGAACCTTTGTGCATTTTGATGACAATCTAGCTGTGTGTACAGAATTAAAGAATAAGGAGAGTATTGCTGATATGTGCCAAAAACATGGTGGTGATCAAGAAAGTTGACCAGCTTCAGGCGACCCTGACAGTAACGTGGATAGGACTCAAATCTTGAAATACCTAAGGTGAGTGAAGTGTGATGTGCAATAAATGATGTGCTAAAAGTGGTAGTGAAAAAGCTCTAAATTCATTAATAAGTTTGCAAAATGAGGTTCATGCAATTAGTGCAAGAACAAGCTAAATTAACTGATTTCTTTCTTTAAAGAAGGACCAAGTTCAAAATAATGTTTTCTTCGCACGTATCTTTGTTGTTCGTAAAATTTTGCACATGTAGGCCCACTGTATTGTCGTCTTCTTCTTCTTCTTTTTTTTTTTTTAATATGTGTGATGCATCATCAAAATCTCAGTTGTAAGTAATTCTGAGTTACAAGTAATCTTCCCTTGTTTCCTTGATATACCATAAATCAAGTTCAACTGTACATGACAAGCATAATGCCTAATTCACAAAAAAGCAACACACAGCACAATATTGCTCTTCAATATCTTATATTCACAAAGAGGCAATACAATTTCACATTACAGTGCAATGCTGGAACGAAGGTTTAAGTTATTTCCTAATAGTTTTTTATGCAATTGAACTCAGTTCATACAATACATGGTATTTCAGTGTTTCTTCGGCAAAAGAATGGATTTCCCTGTCGGCTGAAGTCTTCTTAACAGTACACATAATTCTATTTTGTAGATGCCAGATGGTGATAAGACTTTTCTAAAGCTTTTGATGTAGTGCCATATAATTTACTCAACCAAAAGCTAGCAAAAACAGGAATCGATAATCACATAGCATCGTGGATAGAAAATGTTTTTGAAAGGAAGGACATAGAGAGTAACAGTAAGAAAAGAACTATCTGAAAAGGGTTTTGTAAGTTTGGGTGTGCCCCAAGGCTCGGTACTGGGTCTGTTACTTTTTATCTTTGTTAATGATATAACTATCAATATTAAATGTCAGACTAGATTGTTCGCAGACGATTGTAATCTTCACAATAAGATTCTAAATACCATGCATGAGACTGCTCTTCAGGATGACCTAAATGAAATTAGTAGGTGGGCCGCCGCAAACAAAATTGCAATTAATGCTAGGAAAAGTAAGTCAATTGTTTTTAGTCGCACTAAGGAGAAAGTTCTTCATAGCTATCATATGGGCAGGGAACAAATTCCACAAGTGGACAGCTGCAAATATTTGGGAGTGTGCTTGTCAAGTAATGCCGGATGGGAGGATCAGATAAATTCTACATCTAGGAAAAAGTGGAAGACATAGTACTTCGTAATGAGGACACTGAAGAAGGGGAGCGCAAAGCCCAGGGAGATTGCCTACAAGTCCTTAGTACGGCCAGTTATGGAATATTTGAGTAGCATGTTGGGACCCATACAGGGTTAAGCAAACTGATTCGCTGGAAAAGATACAGAGACGGGCGGTTAAATTCATAAAGAGGTAAAGATTTTGGACTTACGAAAGGCAAAGAGAATAAATGGGAGCTGCTAAAAGTTAAGGCATAAAACACATAGGTTAGTCACACTATTTAAGGCTTATACTGGTTTAAATGCATGGGTGGATGTTAGAAAGAGGTTAGAAAACCCAGTATACTATGGAGGAAATGATCATTTGTATAAAATTATGGGTAGAAAGTCCAGAACCGAAGTAGGAAAATTTTCTTTTGTTAATAGGATCATTGAAGAATGGAATAAATTGCCTGTAGCAGCCTGGACCTTAAAGAGTTTAAGGATAATTAAAAGAGAATAAATGTTAGTTAATTTGAGTAAATATTGTGAAATAATCAAGGATCTCAAAAACTGTATTAGTGTATATTATTATTAATGTATAAGTATTAAGTTGAGGCTTCATACTAAAGTTTATAAACTAGATGGTAATTGACATAAGTACTATTATACTGAATAAAAAGTAGTTCGGCATTTAAAAAAAAAAAAAAAAAAACATGTGTGTGTGTTTATATATATTACACGAGGTACGTCCGGGTTCATGAGGATGTGGACCGCTACTTGCGGGAACAGCCTCATGAAGCGGAGAACCCCCTACCAATCATCCGCCCTAGTGAAGTCCAAGGCGCACTCCGGCGTCTCAACACCAAAAAGGCTTGCGGGCAGGATGGGCTGACACCCGCCATGCTCAGCAACCTTCCATTCAGAGCAGTGCTGTACCTCACCAAGGTATTCAACATGTGCCTCATCTTAGGTCACTTTCCGCGCGAGTGGAAGGTGGCACGGGTGGTGTGCATTTTGAAGCCTGGTAAGGACCCTGCACTTCCTTCCAGCTACCGCTCCATTAGCCTCCTACCCACCCTCTCGAAAGTCTTCGAGAGGTTAGTTCTACACCGCTTGTCGCCGCAGGTAGTCGACATTCAAGCCATCCCTCTCCATCAGTTTGGATTCCGTCCTGGGCACTCGACAACCCAACAGCTGCTGCGGGTGGTGGAGGCTGCCGCCCTGGGGTTCCAGGACGGGGCCTTCACGCCGGCGGTGTCATTGGATGTCGAGAAGGCCTTCTCAACCACCTGGCATAAGGGCCTCCTGTTTAAACTCATCCAGATTGGCCTACACACACAGTTAATCAACATCATACACAGCTTCCTACACCAGCGCACCTTTGTAGTTGCAGTTGCGGGGCAAACATCTACACCTAAACCCCTACGAGGCGGAGTCCCAGAAGGCTCTGTACTATCACCCACCTTGTTTAGCCTTTATATGGCAGACTTCCCTACAGTGCAGGGCGTCAACATGGCCCAGTTTGCTGATGACGTCCTGCTCTACCGCACCGACAGGAACAACCCCATACAGACACCTCCGTCTCGTCCAGGACTGGTGCAGACAGTGGCGGATGTCCGTTAATCCGGGCAAAAGTCATGCTGTTCTGTTCACCAGAGAACGCCCCGTAATAAACCAGATACCCAACTTTTTCTATCAGGGCCAAAGGATAGAGTGGGGGAATTCCATCAAATACTTGGACATCATTCTTGATAAGGGTCTAACTTTTCGTGAACACGTGCGGGGAACGTCGGACAGGGCGAAGGGGGCGGTAGCCTCCCTTTACCCTGAGCTGGCCTCCCAGATGCCGGTTCACTTAAAGTTACACCTTTTCAAGGCGCTTATAGTCCCCCTGATGCTCTATGCCTGTGAAGTGTGGGGTATGGCAGCAGACTCCTGGCTTCTCTGGTTACAGCGGGTGCAGAATAGAGGACTCCGGTCCATATATTCTGTATGTCGACGTTTCCTTTTGAGGCTACTACATGAAGCTTCGGCTCTCCCATATGTGGAAGATGTTATTAGGCGCCGGGCTCAAAAATTCAACGCCAGATTGGGCAAACATGAGAACGCTCTTGTCAGATCACTGGGGGAGTACTTACCCTCTGAACGCCGAAAAAGGCGGTTCCGGGTTCCCCGCATGGCTTGTGGGCACCCCCGGTAACAACGGCTTTAAACCAGCCAACAGCGTAATAGCTGAACAAAGCACTCCGCCTCCCATAGGGACAGGTCTATCAAAATTCACCACCATATTTAAATAAATAAATAAACACCAGCGGAGCAGAGGAAAGGATGCTGCTCCTGAAAAGGCAACCGCTCGAGGAGCCTACCAGCGCTACCTCCTTAACACCAACACTCGAAACCTCAAACAAAACCTTAAACATCACCTCATTCCTGTGGTTAAACCCTTACCAGGGTAGGTACACATCAACAACACCCAGGCTCACCACGAGCCTACCAGACACGCACGCAGGTCCAGAAAGTAAGTTCCGTTTGGTAATAAAATTAAATTGTGTACAGATACAGAATAATTATTTATTGCACAAAATTCTACAACTCTTAAACTACTTTTCCACATAACTGCCAAAATTTTGCAGGCATTTGTCATAGTGTGGCACAAGTTTTTGTATACCTTCTTCATAGAAGTTTGCCGCCTGTGTCTTCAAAAAGTTGGAAACATTTTCTTTCAGCTCTTCGTCATTGTTGAAGTGTTGACTGCCAAGGAAAGACTTGAGATGTAAGAACAGATGAAAGTCGCTAGGAGCGTGGTCAGGGCTGTATGGAGGATGGTCAAACACGTCCCAGCCAAATCCCTGTAGGAGGTTTTTCATCACATTTGCAATGTGTGGTCGTGCGTTGTCATGAAAAAAAACAACACCTTTTGACAGCAATCCTCGGCGCTTATTCTGTATTGCGCGGTGCAATTTACTAAGTGTCTCGCAATAAACATCTGCTTTGATTGACCAATTGTAAGAAATCAATGAGTAAGAGGCCTTTCCAGTCCCAGAACACTGTGCACATCATTTTTCGAGGTATCAAGATTTGTTTCGGCTTAACCTTTGCTGGGGATGAAGTGTGCCTCCATTCCATTGATTGCCACTTACTTTCAGGGACATCGTAAGAAACCCAAGTCTCATCTCCTGTGACTATCTGTGTCAGAAATTCTTCGCCATCTTCATCATAACGGGTTAAAAACTGAAGTGCACTACCCATGCGTTTTGTTTTGTGTTGCTCAGTAAGAATCTTTGGTACCCAACGTGAGCAAAGTTTACGAAATTTCAGTTTTGCCGTAACAATTTCATGAATTGTTTGATCGTGAGCTTTGGGGAAATTCCATAGCGAGAGCACTAATTGTAAACTTGCGGTTTTCCTGGATCTTGTCATTAATCGCGTGAACCAGTTCTTCTGTAACCA